>NW_024121355.1:1784732-2384732 GCF_016745375.1 Pimephales promelas | reverse complement strand
TGCATCTTTGTTGTGGATTATTAAGTGAAGCTAGCGCATGACACTCTGACAGAGGGAGTGAGTTAAAGCCCAGCTAGCAAAACAGACCACTTTCTATGGAGAGAAAGAGAAATGAGAAAGAAAGATGTTTTAAATTGTGTTAAGTAGACATGAAGGGTGATCACAATCCTTTTTACCCATCATTTCATGCTGCTGTTTGCTTTGTTCACAAAAAAATGAATGTCATCTCAGAAGAATGACTTCTCATTCTTTAAAAATCTGCCAGTTCTTGGTGTAGAAATCCATAATGGTGCACCATTAAGTCATACACTGATACTCTTTTTGTCTGACTCTAAACGAAAAGTAAAACCTTTTTTTTTTGTGAAAGTAAACTGAACTGAACTTCTTTCAAATATCTCCCTCAAACTTTGCAGTAATCTATCTCAGTGAAAGTGCTGGTTTGAGTTTGTTATTTTGACCATTTGGAATGATTGGAATCGAACGTGTTTGGCGATGCAGGGGTAATGCTAAGTTAACCATGTGTGGAAGTCAGGGGAAATTGAAAGCCAGCAACCAAACAACTGTAGCCACTTCTTTGAAATTACTTATTGAATAGGACACTCTGATGTTCCAGATAGCCATTAACTAAAACTATATAGGAACGAGAAACTTGGCTGATTTTCTCTCTCTCTGATTCTCCGCACTCGAAAACAAGATATTAAAAATCCCCGGCACACCTTGGACGCAAAATCGAGACATTAATTGAATGATGGTGTTTAGTAAGCAAACAAAGAGCCATAACTGTAGTTCAAAAGAGCATTTTGATCAATTTGTCCTTAGCCGAGGCCTGATGAATGCATGGGTATGTGAAATGAGAGATGTATTATGGTTAGATGGATTATGCATGATGAACTGGATTTCTGTTTCAGGTAATCCAGTCTGTTATGGGATTGCTGGGCATCCTAAATGGATGCCCATCAAAACTACTGATTCAAATTTTATGAGAAGAGACCCAGAGATCTAAATGTTAGTCATGTAATGTCAAAACTTTGTCAAAACTTTTCCTACAAATTTTATCGAGTGGACTATGCCATATGTGGATTATGTGAAATGATACCAGCGGTGCATTAGTAAATCCGTAAATAACTCCTGCAGGTGCTGTACTTGCTGCAAGCACTCTTCATCTCTTATTTATTAAAAAAAAAAAACATGAGAAAAACTTGCAGCTCTCTTCAGGTCTGCTAAAAGCACAATATTCTACCCTGATTCCTTCGCAGAAGAGACTAAAACTATGTAAATATAGTTTTGATATAGATTCATTTTCATACATCTGGAAAGGACACTGATGCAATATCTACATATTAACAGCATCTCAAATGTAAACACTTTTATGTTGACTATCCACAAGTTTCCGAGGGGCGCTCCTGTAAAAAATAAAGTGGGTGAAACTTCCGGTGAGGCGGCGAAAGTAGCATTCCAATGGTATTTTGTGTGTTAGTTAGCGAAGAGGCTAGCTGTTTTTCGGAGAATTATTTTACTATTTAAAGACGCAAATCTTTATGAGAGATGTCGTTACGGAGCTCAGGGACAACATGTGCTGTTCGCGGTTGTATGTATAACCGGACTAAACTAATTCAGTGGCTTAAACGTGATTGTTTTGAACATAAGCTGAAAACGAAATCAGAGTGATCCTGCCAGAGCCCGTCTCTGATCCTGCCAACGACTGTAGTTTCCATCACCTCCCAAAAGACGACGAATCTTCCTGTGTACATTTGTTTAAATTCTTAATATTCTATAAACTCGATCAGCATGTGATTGGCTGTTCGCTACTGATGTTACACCTAAACTCAGGATCAAAGCCTGAGGTGACAGAATACCAAATGTGTCAGTTAATGTATTCAAGTGGCACATTCATTTATAATTTTGAATAAACTCCAAAGCACAATGACTAAGTGTGTATTTTTTATTTTAATTGTTTGTCAGCTCGCACAACTGTCTGTTACCATGCCTTGATGAGTATTGATTATTAATAATGTTATTATAATACTCCCAATCAACTACTGCGGAGGGTAAAGGTACTGTTATTTCACCTTTTTAATTTCGTTGAGGTTGTGTTCCCACATCGTTAGCAAGTTTGGATCGCTATAACTTGAATGACTGTCAACTGTTGAATGAACGAGTGTCAAGCATGTCAAGTCGCGCTTTGTTTACTTCCAACCGGAAGTCCCGCCCACTTTTGACGCAAGGCCTCATGGGGCGTAGGAAACTTGTGGATAGTATAAACAACTTTTGACGAAATCATTGAGGCTTATAGATTATTGAATTCACATGTAGTGGTTGATTTTATTTTATTGAAATGCATTAAGCATCACATTTAACACCACTCTTAACATTGCAATGCAGGGGTGTCCAAACCTGCATTACAATGTCAGTTCAGCTCAAAATTAAACACACCTGAACCAGCTAATCAAGGTCTTTCTCCTATAAGTTTGCAATCATGACAAATGCCAGACAAGGGAGTGCAGAAACAAAACATGGACACAGAGTAGAGTAATGGCTAAAGGCAAAAAGAGACAGAGAAACAGACGAAGAATGTGCGAGACAGAAAAAGAGAGATATTGGGACGCCATATGGCTGGAGAAACATCTGGTCACCCTGGGGGCATTAGAGACTGATGGAGCCGCGTTACTGCAAAAGGAAAATGTATTATTACGATTGAATAAATAAATAAAGTTTGAAGTCATTTAAAGTCATCTGATGCACTAAAAGGTTTGGGAGGCTGGTGAGCACATCTGTCCCCACAAACGGCCCTAGATTTGGGAGAGTAGGTGGCGGGAAACTGATTGGATAATTGTGGATAATGGAGAAGCAGCATTTAGGATGTAAAATGGAAGGGAAAAAAAAGCAACGACGTTCTGCAGAACAGCCCAGGCGGCTTCTAAATTAATGATTTTCTCTTCTTTTTTTCAAAAGAGAATGTTCCGAATTGACATTTAAATAATGTTATAGCCTGGTATTTATGTGATCATGTATGCAAATCAAGCTTTTACTAAACAGAAGCAACTCTGAATTCACTTATTTGTGGTTGTCACCGCATTTGAATAATTACAAATAGTCTTTAGCCTGTTAACTTCCATTACTCAGATAATGGAAGGTAGGGTGATAAGGCAGCAACGTTACCGCCACCACGCAATGATGGTGTTATGCATCCAAAGAGGCTTTTTAATGGCGTTCAGCTTACTCTGAATTCCTATGGAAACCTTTCTCTAGGTTTTCAGTCTTGTGTCGGTATGAAGACCAGGCCTTGTCATTGTCCCTGTGCAGGTGAGTGGTTTTAGGACTAGAGCTTGTATCTGTTCCTCATGCCATTTCTTTCTTTCAACTTGATATTTTAAAGAACACACAGGTAAAGAAGAAAAGTTCAGGGCAACCACATCGATAAATTTAAAAGTAGTCTATAGACTCGTGTGCTATGTCTAGTTTTTTTTGTGAATTCTTGTGTTTTGTGAACCAGATCAACTGGGTTCGTTGATAAGAACCAACCAAGAACGATTCGTTTCCTGATTCTGACTCTCATGTGACTGAAGTTAGTTTATCTTTGATACGACGCCATTTATTTGCAGTTGCCACTTCATTTGATAGCAGTTTTGGACCCCTAAGAAAATATACATACAAGTTTGAAAACGCGGATGAACGGTTCTGTAGTTATTTAATATAGGCTTCCTTTGCTTTCTCACTTTCTTGCACATACCGAAAAGGCAAGCTCCACCACTGATTTCCATACAGCAGACCTGTAGATAAAGAGCCTAACCCTCCAGATCCTCAATAGTAGATTGTGAGGAGTTTTCAGAGGGGAGCATATATTATCGAGTAGCTCGGGTTAGCAAAGAGTAATTTATACTCTAGTGGTTTAGGCCAGATAAACACAATGTAAGAGGGCCGCGGCGAGCAGTGGATTCTGCCACTCTCACACACTCGCCAAGACCCAGCTGTGCTCTGTTTCCTTATGATAAAACACACAACAAAGACGCAACAAAACAACAAACAATAGAGGGGAATTCAGGCTACAGAGATAACGGGAATAGTAGTGTTCCTATCAGCATGGGGGAGACCTGTATGGTGTTTGTAGCTGAGAGACAGCGAGAGTCACATTTTGTGTGTTTATGTGGTTCATAAGATAAATTAAAGCTTTGCACTTGCTGATAGAATGAGGAAACGATAAGATAAATGGGATGGTGTTAGCACAGGTTAAGGCTTGTTAAAAAAAAAAAACTTTATTCGGAAATTACAAAGGAACAAATTCTGTCATGGACTAACCCTAACCCATGTTAACCAAATTAATAGAAATCGGGGCTGTGAAGGGTCACACTTAATATTAGGCATCTTTAATGTATGTATACTGCCCGCACAAAAAAAAAAAAGTTGCTGTTTGGATTTAAATAAGCAAAAGCTTAAAGGGACACTCCACCCATATATTGTTAGAAATCCAGTCATACTATTGAATGGTTGTGCAACACTCTCTCATTTTCCCTTGAGACGAGAGAAATACGCTTTTTACTTTTTTCAATTCCTCCTGCAATGATGCTAAAATCATCATTTTACGTCATTGTCGGAGGAACTGTATGAGGTAGGAATTTCTGCACTAGTTCCCACCCTTTCAAACCCACCCATAGGGGTTTGGACCTAATGCACTAACAGACCTTTCACAGATCAGTGCCAGTGCATTTGATTTCACCGGCAGAAACTTTTTGCAACTTTTCGCACACATGCAAAGTCTCTCGCTCTCTACCTCTCCCTCGTGCGCGCACTATACGGTTTGGAGCACAGTCTGATCAACCGTCTCTGGTCTGATCTCTCTCGCATGCGCGCTCTTACTCTCTCGCTCTAGATTCCGGGAGATTTTAACTAATTTGCTGGCATCAGGGAGCCATTATCAATTTGCGGGACACTCCCGGAACGTCTGATAGCGAGGGGATTAATGTAGATGCCGAAGGTTTGGCTGCATTTCACGTGTAAAATTACGTGTCAGAGTAAGTGTGGTGATTGTCTGAAGCCCGAGCCCGTTCTCATCCCAAGGCGTCATATACGACACTTTTGCCAAAGCGTAGACATCCAACGCACATGGCACCCTTTAGCGTCAAATGAGACGCTTCGGTTATGGTAGGTTTAGGTATGGGGTAGAGTTAGGGTTAGACCACTAGGAGGCGCCTTCTAAAAGCCAGTTCATGACCCCTTTAAACAATTATGTATGAACACACATCATGGCCATATTCCAGGATGACAATGTTAAGATTGATCAGGCTCAAACCGTGAAAGAATGGTTGGGAGGAGCATGAAGAATCATTTTAACACAAATGAATCGGTTCCAGAGCTTAAACTCATTGAGAGTCTTTGAGATGTGTTGGAGGAGACTTTACAGAGTGCTGGACTCTGAAGATCTTGACCAAAAATGTATGCACCTCTTGATGGGAATTAAATCAAAAGTTGCACCAATATTTGGTGCATATATGTTTTTTTTTTTTTTTGTATTGCAAAAACACTTTTGCTTCTACTGAGGGGAGTAAGGTTAGTGACAGGTTTGATGGTATGGTCATGTTTAAGGTTTTTATTTATTTATCTATTTATTTATTTTTTTACGTTGCTGCAGCACCTCTCTTCCCAGGCTGTCAGTAACGCTATGGGCTGAGATCGTAGCCAAAGCAGATCGTAGAACCATTGCCACCAATGATCTCTACAATAAACTTGTTCACTATATTCCAATTCATCTGAAGAGAAACAGACCCTTATTAACTTCGTGTGTCGAGAAAAGAAAAGCCAAGGGGTTTGACATGACGTGACGGTAAACGATCACAGAATTTTCTTTTGTGCTGAACTATTCCTTTAAGCCAGAAATGTCACGCTCTCTGAGAGTCAACTAGACGGAAATCTCCTTTCAGCTCTCCAACTTCATAAATGAGCTTTGTGTCTCCTACCGAGAACGTTTTGAACATCAAGCCGTACAATAAGGAACAAAATGGTGAAAGGCAATTGATTATATTACAAAACATGTTTTGCTGCAAAACTTTTATTTCATACTAGCTAATTCAAGAAACTATAGTAATGAGGGCTGGATATCTTGTTAGCTGTGTTTTCATTGAGCGTGCTTCAGCATGGAGAACAGAAAGCCAATGCAGATATTTTAATTAAGCAGCAGAAAAACAGGAATCCTTTCCCGGGCCCAAATCTGTGACAGCAAAACAACATTGCAAGTTATTTTTGCAAAGTTTTCAAAGATCAAGACTAGACCCCCCCCCCAACCCCTCCTCCTCAAGCAGTCGCAGTTAGCGTTAGCTGAATCTTGTTCTTCTATGCATATGTATAGATTGAAGCTGTTTGAATTTTCCAATGCGTTTATTTTTAAATCTTTTTTATCTTTAATCATGATTTTGTGTTACTCCACAGTAGATTGTATTGATGTTCCAAATTATAATGAGATTTATGTTTCTAGGACACCATCAGAAATGAGGCTGTATTCTCTGTGGGATACTCCAAAGTATTTTTTTTTTTTCCTTCTTCTTCTCCTCTCTTTCTCTACTTGTTTTAAATGCAATAACAAGGGAGTGAATGACAGACAGAAGGCAGAGAAACAAAAGGAGCAGAGAGAGGGCCCATCAGTGTAGTTCCACATCCTAACGAGTGAGTCAGATGGCTCGTACTCCAACTGCGCACAACACCAAACAAGCCCTGGTGGGCTCCACACAACATGCCCTCCGTTGTTTAGAGAACGTGAACAGAGGAACATTAACTCTGCGTCGGGTTTATCTAGTATAATACGAAAAAAAAAGAAAAGAAAAAGACTTTGGATTATAATATGCAATAGTTGACTCTATATACGTCAGGTCACAGCGAATACATCTCTCAAGCTCCCAAAAATTAAAAATCTGTATAAAATTGGTATTCGATGTTGAGGGCAGAAACGAAAAAAAAATAATATTCCTTAGTGAAAAAAAAAAAAATAGGATACTTTTAAAAAGAGCACTTATGACGGAAATAATAAAAGAGTTAGCTGTAATGTTTTGGGGACACTTCATTGCATGTTAATTAGATTAAATGTTCTTTTTTGACCCACTTAAGTGCTTTATATGTAATTTTATAATTCTATTTTCTTTGGAATTTGTCTATGTGGTCTGCTGAATATACTGACAAGCATTTATGGTAAAATAAAACTATGTATTTAAATATATCTGGAATTGTGCAATTGTAACGATGAAGTTGCAATTTATTACATTTAAAATATATAAACTTTAAATTTAATATCAAATATCACGAGACAGTTAAAATTGCCTATTTGTGATTTTAGTTTTTTAGTCAGTCAATGCATGGAAATAAGTGTACTTTAAAGCAGATTATTAACGATCATTACATAATTATTTAAAGAGTTACACTTTGTTGAGGTGACGGTTACACATGTATTTACTATAGAGTTACTTGTAAATGCATACTCAGTACTTGAGTAACTCAGTTACACCTTAAACTAAAGTGTACCCTTTAAAGTAAAACATGTAATTTGACATTATTACAAAGTGTACTGTTTAACAGTGTACTTAAGTTTGTTAGGAAACAGTCGCATGCAAATGTGCTCTTTAAATGCACTTAAATTGCCTTTTTGTTTCATTATTGTTGTATTATGCAAGTGCATTTTTTTAAGATTATGTTTTTTATAATCATTTTTTAAGATTATAAGTATACTAGAACCCAATTCTTTTTCAAAATAATTGCTATTGTATTTCACAAACAGTTGCTGTAGACCTGTAGTTGCGTGCAGTTACTTAAAATGTTATATTTTATCCCATGAAAAATGCTGCTGATGCAAATTTAGTCATATTAACAGCAGTGACATCTGTAAAAAGTGCATAAACAGTTTTATAGTATGGAATTAAAATGCACCTGCTCTGAGCTCACACTGCATTGATAAGCAAGTAGTGTTTCTAACAAGTATAGCGTCTTTAAGCAACATAAATAGCAGAAGGAACTTAGTCTCAACAGGCAAGAGAAAAACGGTGGAATCCATATATATATATATATATATATATATATATATGGATTTGGAATGACACAAAAGTGAGTAATAATAGCAAAATTTTATTTTTGAGTGAACTATTCCTTTAAATCTCACCACCTCCTCAACTGCACATCATCTGTCAAGCTATCCTGATCCAGAGGTTATTTAAACAACACCACCTAGATCTTCTCCACGGGGAGACTTTTATCCTTGGCCTGAAGGTGTACCATATAGCGGGTTAATAAAGAATGCATCTTACACTAAATTATGCAGTGGTAAAGGCTCGAAATGAATCCAGCAGGAAGAAGAGAGAGTTGAAATGGGAATTAATGCTTTGCAACATCAGAGTTTGTGAACCTCTTCGTGAGGACTTTAATTAAACCTTGATGTACGCTGAGTTTCAATGTGAAACATTCAAGGCCATGTGTGGACTCCAGCTATTTCTGTGAAGCCAATCAGTTTCTTCTTCTTTCTTCTGACATAATTCCTTTAGTTTATAGTTAGTGGAATGTCTAAAGTGGACTATATGCCAACTACCAGTTATTCGAATATTAATAGACTGTCTATTTCATATCTGCAATGCACCATTGTGATGCTCCAGACATTTTACTAACTATAAGTATTTTTGCAACTACATGACTACTTATTCTGCTACCTCGGACCCTAATCCTAAAACTTTAACGCCAATATATATATATATATATATCATGCAGATTTGTATCGAGTTCAGTTTGAGATATATTGAATATGTGAGCACACTGTTAGAGAAATCGACCGGTCCATTGTCTTTATATGTACATATGAACATTTATTCTGCTTTTGTTTTTCATCCAATTGGTTTTCTCTGTTTTCTTCACAGATCACATCTCATATTTAATCTCTTCACTGACACACATTTACTTAGTGGGGTCAGCTTTTTTGTATTTTAAAAATAAACATTAAAAATGCTTTGTGAATATTTTACATGAATACATTTTTCAGATGCTTTTATCTAAAGCAAAGCTTGCATTGCATTCCAGTTATGTATTTAATTTACAATCACAATTCATGCATTTCCTGGCAATCAAAACCATGACCTCGGCATTGCTAGCGCCGGCATGCTCTACTGTTTGAGCTGCAGGGATACTTTATTTCATTAATTGTTTATATTTTAACAGTTTTTTTTTTTTTTTTAAGTTTTATGTTTTTAAGATTTTGGTAGCACTTCATTTTTATAGTCATGTTCCACATACTATGCATTTATTATAGTGATTCCAATAACTGTATAATAACTACATAATAACTATGAACCTTAAGAGTTTGTACATTCTAAGGTAAGTACAAGTACGCATGTAAAATAAATTGCAACCAAATCGTATTCATATGAAAAACTTGGTCTGGGATAAACAGTAAAATCTAAAAAAGTCATGCCTATATGACATTAGTAATAAAAAATGAACCCCTTGCATATAAAAGTGTGATTACATTTTATTTTAAGGTGAGTTGCATTCTTGCACAAATAAGTACTGAATAACATTAATAAACTACATGTAATTATTATACAGTTACGGTTAGTGTGTTACTTAATTATGCATTACTGTTATTACTATAGTAGTACACACTCTAAAAAATGCTGGGTTGTTTGAACCCAATTTTGGGTAAAATATGGACAAACCCAGCCATTGGGTTAAAAATGTAATTTAAAAATGTAACCCAATGGCTGGGTTTGTCCATATTTTACCCAAAATTGGGTTCAAACAACCCAGCATTTTTTAGAGTGCATGTAGAAACGTGTACCTATGTCACCTTAAAATAAAGTGTTACCAAAAGTGCTAGTAGTTGAAGCAACCCAATATTTTCATTAAAAAAAAGAAGAAAAGAAAAAAGAATCATATACCATATCTTTATTCTTCAGTCGCCCCAGGCTGTTTTTTATTTTTTTACTTTTTGCCTAAAGTTTTGCTTTAGTATCGATATCATAGCTACCAGAGGCTGGTATCACAGAGAAACTGTAATAAAACCATTTCAACATCAAGTTCAGTGTCTCTGGTAAGCATTTAAAAAGTTTCTGATATTGATGCCATTTACGTTAATGTCAATAAACAAAACTCTCTCTCAGTGAATGTGCTTTCTGGGGCCGGGTGCTTGATTCTATTTTCATAGATATCTCAAATCAATAAAAGTTACATATTACCACTTCAAATCACCCCTCCCCAGGTTGTTTATCTCTTAAGAGAACATTCCTCTAATGGATGGCAGGAACAAAATGCAGCAAACTGGCTTTTACCAACAGAGTATTCTTCGGGGAAACCGACAGACTCCCTCGAGAGACCAGGACTCTGGATTGCTGAAATGCAGATCCTGTACAGTGGCGACTGTACTGCGTTTGTGAAACTAGAGATGACATGCAGCAGCCGTATTATTTTGTTTAGCTTCTGTACAGCTGTTCATTAACAAGGATTGTTTATACAGTAAAAGACTAAAAATGCTACAGTAAAAAATGTTAATTGGTAAACAAAAAATTTCCGTAATTTATATGGTAAATAACTGTGATAAATATATATAATGGTACATTTAATGTAATTTTACTGTAAAATACCGTAAATTGACATCGATCCCACAATTCTCTGCGTTACTCTTCACATTTGATGTATTTTTTTTTTTTTTTTTAGATAACTGTTTCTTCATGATTTTCTTAGTTTTTTTTTTTCTAATCAGTTATGTACATTAGGGTTTTATGTTACATTTAATGTTGTTAAAGGGATAGTTCACTTTGAAATTAATTTTTGGTATGTTTTATCTTACCTTAAGGGCATCCAAGATGTAGGTGTCTTTGTTCACAGTATTTTCAATTTTGATATTTTTAGGTCATTTTTAGGTCATTTGACATTTTTAGGTTGATATTTTTAGGTCAAACCGTTCTTGTCTGTCGGTCATATAATGGAGGTCTATGGGGTCCACCCTTGGCTCACCTCAAAGAGCATGCACAGAGAAGTCCAAATTAAACATGATTTAATGACTCGTAAATGTAAGTACACATTGATGGCCTAAGACACGAAACGAGCGGTTTGTGTGAGAAAACAAACAGTATTAATGGTTTTTACCTCTTGTAATCACAGCGAGGTCAATAAATTAAAATTTATCAGATAATGAAATACGGTTTATTGCTGTAAAATATATGGTTAAAAGTCTGTAAAACCTAAAATGCAGCTACCGTTTTTTTTTTTACAGGAAATTTCTGGTAACCACAGCTGCCAGTTTTTTCCCATACATTTTACGTTTTTTTTTTATACAGTAAAGTTACTGCTGCTAATTCTTGTTATTGCTCATTTATAAGGATTTGATTAAATGCCTAAACTTGACGCATAACTCGACCTTCATTAAAAGCCCTATGGACATGAATGATGTTCAAAATATATTACCACGTATTGTTATATTGGTGCAAAATAAGATGATTCCTTGTGTTCATATAGTTACATGCAGTGTGGTTAACACATCTTGATTATTTTTGAATAGATTTGTAATGTTTAAGTTTGTATATTAAACATTTTGGTTGGAATGGTTTAAAAAAAAAAAAAAAATCCCGGAGCCCTTTCAATGCAAATACAGTACATAAATATTGAAATGTTGAATCTCCAAAAGGCTGAAAGATATTGAGATCCGTTTTTTTTTTTTTTTTTTTTTTTTGGCCATATCTCTCATCTCTACTTGATAATCTATTGTTGTTGTTTTTTTTTTTTTGGCGAGGATAACCTTTAAACATTGAGAATGTCTTTTTCCCACAGATGAGAACAGACTCTGAGCATGAAAGTTCAGGTCAGAGAAGAAATCATGAAGCTGAAGAGCAAGAGGGTATTTCCCATCACCGCATGCACTTAAGCAATCAAATGGAAGAATCCAGAGTGGCTACTTTATTCTGCCATTAATGACCTCTTGGCTCCGTACTAAAGTGGAGAAACGTATGGTGCTTCAGGCTTCGATTTGACATGAGGGACCAGGGTTGCATTTACCATGTTTAATTTATATTTTTAATTTGTTCATCCCATTGAGGTCATTTTAAGGTTATTTATTCATATCTTCCGACTCTCAAACAATGAATTCAATCTATTATTGTGCAATTAGTGTGCGTAAATTAAATTCTACAGTGACACTATTATACTTTTAGGAAATGAATTTGTAATGCTTTCTAAGTACCGTATGAAAAAACAAATGGCATAACATATAGATGTATACTTCTAGCATTTATTATTCTTAGTTAAAGGTGCAGTATGTAATATTGACATTGGTTGAAATTGGTTTTGCAGTCCAAATTCAAGTTGAGAACACGCAACAGGAATGAGCGCAATGGAAGCCGATCGAGCTTATCCGCATTTTAACATGCCTCTGGACATTGAGCTTTTTAGATGGATGCTGAGGCTTTTTAGGTTGGGTAGAGTCTGCGATCTCTGACCCAGTTTGTTTGCTGGCTTCCGTTGCTACAATACACTGTGTTTTCCGCCAATATGGCAACCCGGGGTGTCGAAACACTATTGGGCAAATTGGCAGTGGTCAGAATCACACAGACAAAAACAATAACAGACATTCCGACACAGAACACACATTTCGAAAGTAACTGGTAGCATTGTTTTTTAGAGAAACTTTGCATGTTTTCCTCAGAATTGTGATATAAACTCACAATTTACAGTTATTAAGTCCGAATTGAAAGATATGAACACTGAAGAAGGCAAAATTCTTATAGGTTTAAATATTATTTCATGCTGTAACTGTAGGGCAATACATTATAACCCCTATACATTATACCGCCACCCCGGTGCCTTTAGGTAACTAAAGGCACCGGGGTTGCGGTGCCAACGGCTTGGGCCCGCAATCGCTGCTCGCAGCTATATTTTAGTTTGTCTCCGTGGTTGTTAATTAGATTAATTACTTAGTTCAGGTGTGTGACGTTGTGTTCAGGTGTTTGTCTCATTATCCTCTGACTATTTAAGTTCAGTTTGTGTTCATAGTCGGGTCTCGTTAATGGTTGCGTTGATGCATACGTTCTGATCGCGTTAATGTCATCGTTGAGTTGGATCGCTTTCTCGTCATCGTCTTTTTTATCAACACACAATCCCGTAACAGAGATAACTGTGATGTGTGCTCCCAAAAATGGCCTATTGACAGTTTACGGAATGCATTTATGGTGCTTTTTTAACCCTTCTTGGGATTATAAATCATCAATAATTTTTTTTCTTGAAACCAGAATTTTGGACATTCTGCTGAGAAACAAAAAACAAAATGCCTTTGAAACACATGATAGAAATGCAACAGTACAGATTGTCTATCGACCGGACGGCGGCGCAATCCGGTCACATGGTTGCAAGATGTGGAACTCAGGCAAAGAAACAATGCTTTCAATCCCACGTGTTCTCCCAGGAGCAAATGTTACCTCGACCTGAATGGAATTGCTAATCGAAATTGCTGAAATATTTCATCGCACTGAGTCCACCGCTTGCCGCATTTTCATTTCCCATTGCAGACACGGCCTGCCATTTGCAGATGGTGCGAGCAAATGTTAATTCACCCCTGCACACATCAGCGCCGACAGGGCGCCCGAGAGGCCGTGAGTTAACAGAGGAGGGCGGGGCGTTTGACTGGGGTGTTTACTTAAGGTAATGTAATTGAGTTGTACCACAGGATCAAGCCTGTGTGCACTGACAGCCCTGAGGGGAAATGGACAGCCAGTGTAAAAGGGGGTCAGGGAAAGGGCTTTGTGCTAAAGAAAAGCTCTTGCCCCACTTTTTAGCAGGCCTTGTGCTTTAAGGAGCCTGAGTTTCTAAAGTAGTTTCATCTCCACCTGGATGAGTTGACAATTCACCTGCTCGGGTCTCTTCCAGGTTACCGGAGCTCTCGATTCACTTACCTGGGGAATCATGGGAACTTTTCAATTTTCTCGAATTAGGACAGTCCATCCAGAGACCAGAAAAAGACCTCTCAATGCAGCCGCAAGGAAAAAAAAAAAACGTAAAACCAGCCAACGCAAATTTTAACTGCGTGAAAGTGGAAACTTTTATTTAACTGAATTCAACGACAAAATTATTTTAAGGACTGCGAATGTCTTTACTGGTAGTTAATGCATTAACTATGGTTAGCTATTTATTTCAATGGTCCACTTTAGACATTCTTCAAACAATATGTGACTTTGAAATGTCAACCTACTCCAATTAGAATATTAGTAGACTGTTAGTATTGTTAGGTTAAGTGTTGGATCAGGTTAGTTGACATGTAGTTGCATAGTTACATATGGTTAGTAGAATGTCTTTTGGGAGCATCAAAATATCGAAATAAAGTACTATGATGAGAGTTAGTCAACATGCATGGGCGAGGACAGAAATGTTAAAGTGGGTGGGCCTTCATAAAACAGAGCGGCGAAAACTGCACGCCAAATCACCAAAAATAAAATCAAAAATACAATGCGTTTCATAACAGCGAATAACAACATATACTCACTATATGCACATATACACTGTAACAAACACAATAACAGTCATAATTTCTGTCAAGTAGGCCTATATATTAGCCTGGATGCCAGCCCGAATTCCGCCCACAACATTTTTTGGTCGGGAAGTTCGGTCTGGACTCGATCCATTGAGGACTAATTATGATCAGTCAAAAAATGATCAAATTGCCAGGGCGGGCTTTATACGATGATGGACAGGTGATTCTCGGGGACGTAATCATCACGTTATCCACAAAGAGCGCTTAACTGGTTTCCCTCAATGATGACTGCAGCTGGAGGTTTGAGATGTATAGATTCTAGAGCCTGACCGATAAAGGATTTTGAAGGCCGATATCGATACAAATATTTTTGGGTTTTAAAATCCGATATTCCGATATATCGGCCGATATTTTATTTATTTATTTATTTATTTTTTTAAACTGGAGATGATTAGTCACAAATTTTGTCATGCTTATTTGAGTTAAGAGAACTGATGGGAATGTTCTTTTAATTGTTATTCAAGCAATGTATGTCTAGTGACCAACTCAACGAGTGTTCACTAGGAACAGGAACGGTGTAGAGTGCCCTCTGGTGGACAAACTATACAACTCCAACACTTATGACATGGTTCAAGCATGTTTCGTCCGTTTTTATTATATTTTTGAAATATTCATTTATCGGCCATTACAACTGCCGATACCGATAGTTTGGAAAATGCCTAATGTCGGCCGATAATATCGGTCTGCCGATATATCGGTCTGGCTTTAATAGATTCCACTGTCGCATTCATTTTAGTAGACAAACAGAAAACTTCAAGGCATTTGTCGATCGGAAAGATATTTTTGCCGTCCTTCCTACATGATTTGGCAAAATTGTAACTTATCAGCTGGCTCCGATGGTCGCTAAGAAGATGGGATGTAATGAAAAGCCTGTGGTCGTTGTGGTTTCTCCTTTGGTCGCACTCATGGAGGACCAAGTAAAAGAAGCAACACTCGCTATTTTACTTCTAAAAAAAAAAAGTTCTGTTGACAACTGTGATGTGCAAAGTAGTTGACTTACTGCATTGCTCTGATTGGTTGTAGGTCTACCGACTATCCAATTGAGTGCACAGTTTTTTTTTTTCCGGGTTCGGTTAAGACACGCCTCATAATCAAAGCCCTACGGAGGAGTTTCAGACTCACATTCTGACCAGAATATGAGTATGACGAAGTCAGGCTACCTCTTAATATTAATTTTAGATTTCCTTTACTGAAAATATTGAGAAAATGTTTTTTCCTTTACATGTCCTCCACTCCTACAATATTAGTCTGAGATGACAGAGTTTTTGATTAAAAACGTAGATGATCTCATGGTACGATCTGAAGTGTCTGTTCATGTTCAAAGGAGAGAAGATATCAATTGTTTAGGTGTCCAGTAAGCATGGAGGACTGTAGACATGTTTTGATGTGATTTGTAGTGGAGAACAGTCTTTCAACACTGCATGATGTTATTGCCAGAGTAATCAGTGCTCGTATCGTTTTGTTAACGTTTGGAAAGATGTCCTCAGGAGTGTTATCCAATACGTCCATGAGTGATGTGAAGCCCATCCAGCATCCGCCTCCCGTTTTAGTTGCTTCATGAACACTGCAAGCTCAACATCACAAATGTCTATAATGTTTGCATGAAACTGTTAGTGAGTCAACGTCTCTAAAAGTCTTCGCACCAGGTTAACCGCCAACAGCAGCATGAATGAAGCCATACAGTAGATGTTGTCATGGAAACGGCTGTTCATCTCCATGATTTTTCGATCCAACACCTCATTCCATAGTTGCCTAGATCTTCATCCCTTTAATGTTGCCACCTTTTCCAAAAGATAATGTTGCTCACTAAGCAACATCACTAAGGCTTAACATCACTAAGGCTGTTAAAACAAAATCCCACACACATGGGTCCAGGGTATTTTCTCTGAATCGCATCAGCTGTCATGTCACATGTATCAAAAAAATCCAATGGCCCTGTCTTTCACATGTCCTCCATGCAAGTAAACTGCAACAAGCTCTCTTTTCGAGAGATCTTTACTTACACTCGTCTGACATAATAGCATAATATGTGTTCGGTGTCGCATACAACTCTGTTCTTATCTTGCGTAGCAGCAAGGAAGTGGCAGACTCAAATAAAATCATTCAAATCATTCACATTTTTAAGGTGCTTATGAATTTCAAGGTGCTTTTGAATTCTGCAAAAGAATTTCTTTTGAAGATCATAGTTTGAAAGCAAACGAAACAATTCCAAAAAAAAAAAAAAAAAGTCCCCTGTTTAATGCTTCCTCACTTTCTCTGTTAGCACGCAATGGGATATCTTGCTTGGCACAAAAAAAGTAAATATCAAGCCCAACCCAAATGTTCATGTCTCTCCACAAAATATGTGTTTACTTTGTCTCTGTTTGCTGATAGAGCACTGTACCCCTGTCATTGGGCTGTTGATTTTGTCTGTAAGCGGCCGGTTTAGCTTGTGAATGCAGGTGTCCTGATGCTTCAAACAGGCTTGGCTCAGGGGTTTCCAATCTTTAAATCCATCTTCCGTAAACAGTGGCGGTTCTACTTTGAATTACACCCAGGGCGAGACCCCCTTCGACCCCCAACATGGTCTAGAGCTCATGACCAGCTAGAAAATGACCCTGCTGAAGAAAATAGGGCTTGTGTCAGTCTTTTGGTAGGTTTTAATGGAGTTTTTAGCACACTCTAGTTGGTGTCCAGGCATATTATAGGCTATACTGTAAAAACACTTATAAAGTTGATCATTATGTAAATTATTTTCATTTCATGAATATAGTGACCAACATGATCACATACACAGAATCTTGTTCAAAAAGCCTAATACACAATGAAATCAATTCATTAAGTTAATAACATTAAAGATTTGTTTTTAAGGAGTGTCTTTTATCTTACCTAAACTTAAAAAAGGTTAACAAAAAAAAATTTAAACCTCACATTTCAGCATTCAATCATCTCTATAAAAAGAATGAGTCAATAAAGATACATTCCTGACATTTATAATGCACAGTAGCTTATCTTTTATTATTAATAGTAAAATTCGGTCCGATTTTCCCATGGCTGTCGTTGCTATACAACCATGCACTACGCTCTCCACAATGACAAAGAAGTTTTAGTAGCTAATGTATTTCCACCACAGAAGCTCTGCTAAAAGATTTATTTACGGAGAAGAGAAAAAAAACACCTGTTTGGGTGCACGTGCACTCCCATACTGAAAAGTTTATGAGCGCGCCTCCCGCGAGCGCGTAATGAGCGCGCTTCCCGTGCGCCTGATCGCCTATTTGAAATAACGACCTCAAGCGCGCGAAAGACGCGATACGTGAACTAATCAAGAGATATCGCTTCTGTGCACGGCACCTTCTCAGCAAACAGGGGCGCCATTGCCAATAATTGAATCGAAATGATAAAAATAGAAAACCTTCGCGGCACAGAGGATTTTTTTTAACTGCTCGTGCCGCCCCCCATGTGACATGAAGAGATGCCGCCCCGGGCGACTGCCCGGTTCGCCCGTGCCTAGAACCGCTACTGTCCGTAAATTTTGCTTCACTTTGCTTAGGAAAGTTAGCCTAGAAATCTAGACGCACCTTAGCGGCAGCAAAATATATTTTGCAGCCTGTGTGGTCTAGCAACTCTCCGTTGGCTTTCAAAGTAGAAAAACCAAACTCTGGTCAGGCCAATCACATTGTGAATAGAGTTGGTGGGCGGGCTTAACACAATGACGGCAGAGTTGTGAGTGACGGTTCTTAACTTGGAGTTAAGAGAACGGATATGGAAAAAGTTTAATATATCTATCTAGCTCCGCTGATGGGAAAACGCATGGGACTCACTCAGCCACAGCCATTCATTGCACTGGTTGGTTGTAACGCTATTCTATGGCGTGCAGAGGGAAATTGAAAGACAACCTTTTATCCCGCCAATCGGAGTGAGGTATGCCAATTGTGAGTTCCCAGACCCAACATCTTGATGTAGGTCTGGCTTGCCAGGCTACTGGAAAGTGCCTGCATCACTGGATGTATTCCAACCAGACAAATCTCTCACACCATCGAGAAGAAACACATTGCAGTTTTCCCGATATTACTGTGAATGGAAATCGTTGCAGTTTAGGTTGCATTTGGTTCGACATTGGAAGTTGACTCTGTTGCCGACTTGCCAATGTCATTATGCAGATTCAGCTGCAGGTGGTCTAGCTTCATTTGTCATTGTTAGACCTGGTTTCATCCAGGCTTCTTAAAAAAGGCGTCATATATTGATATCATTTGATTGTTGGTTTCATCTTCTGAAAATCTTTGGTTCGCCTTCTGAAAAAGTTGTACGGATGCATTACTTTTGTTCCTGAAAGTTTTAAAGCTGGAACTTCAGAACAATAAGTAAACCACAGTAACTACAATAATCAACCGAATCAGTTCAGCACGATTACTTGATCTAAGAACCATTTTTACAGTGTATATCCTGGAAGACGAAAGTGAAGCAATATGGATGTTTGGAGAGAACTCGGCTTTGAACACACTTTGTCCTCTCATATCTTCCAGATGGATGTAATGGGTTATGTAATCCATAGCTGAATGTGTGCAAACCATGTTATAAATGATCTCCCGTGTCCGGTATTGAAGATTAGCACTCTGAGAACATAAAAGATCCACCAGCTCAATGGGGGCAGTCCACTATCTGCACTTAATCAGAGACTACAGCAGTGAAAGTGTCAAGAGTTTTCAGTTTTGTTCCGAGAACAAACTAAGATGAACCGTCCCTCTAAGCACACACATAGAGACATACATTCTCAAACTCTTATCATCGAAATAACCCACCGAGTCGAGTGATTTGTCTCACAGCCGGAAGTAAAATGAAAAGGAATCTGAATCTCTCTTTTTTTGCACATTTTGGCAATCAAGGAACAATAGGAGGTGTGAGATAAAAGGTCACGTCAGCGGGGAAAGGGCAACATGAAGTTCAGTTGCATTCGAGCAAAGCAAATTTCTGATCAGTATCAGAGAGTGAATGTGGAAACAGGTCGGAATCAAAAAACAGACAACGAGAGAAGCACCAAAAAGGGAGAGACACTTAAAGGGTTAGTTCACCCAAAAATGAAAATTCTGTTATTAATTACTCACTTTCATGTCGTTCCAAACCCTTAAGACTTTTGTGCATCTTCAGAACACACACAAAATACATCTTTTTGATGAAATATGAAACTTTTTGTGCCTCCATTGTCAGCTACGCAACTGTTAAAACCGATGAGTCCGTTCAACTCAAACCGTTTGCCTTAAATCATTTAAGTTTATTAACTCAAACAATTTAAGCATAAAAACATATTTGATGAACTCAGTAACTTCTTGTTAAGATAACTTGGGTAAATAAAGTTAATAGTATTAATTCCATTCAGTTCATATACCTTAAATCTATTACGTATTTTTGACTCAAATGTTGCATTTATCCAACATTATTCAAAAAAAGTTAATTCAGTTGATCTGTTTTAAGTAAGACTAACTTAAATCCCTCTTCTTTACACAAAATGTTACCAATTAGTTGTGACAACTTTAAACTCAAAAGTGGTTGTGGCTACTCAATTAATTTATGTTAAATTACTTATTTTATTAAGATGAGCTGACAAAAGTTTTACAGGTTTGGAGCAGGATGAGTATGACAGAATTTTCATTTTTGGGTGAACTATTTTTGCTTTTATTTTACTATATACAAATATTTTCAGGTGATTTAAAAAAAAATATATGTGTATGGATAAAATAAATATGATATAATCCAGCATCCACTAAACAGTACTTACTCATTCTTATTCTTAATATTTTTCATTTAAATAAAGTTTTAAATAAAAATGTTTGTTTAAAGGACGATTTTGTCCTTTAGTTAAGCAAACATATTAATTAAAAACTTTAGTTAGTTAAACTTCTCATATATTGTAGCTTCTGGACCTTTTTATCCTGGATCTTTCACCATCCATTTAAACACATTCATTAAAAAAAAAAATGGTAACACTTTATTTTGGACATTCTTTTGACTATAAGTCACTTTGCAACTACATGTCAACTAACTCTCATTAGAGTATTAGTAGACTGTCTGCTTAATATCTGCCAACTCTTTATTGTGATGCTCCTCCAACAGACGATCTATTGATAAGTAACTTTGCAACATGTCAACTTATTCAATCAACCCCATCAGTCTACTAATACTCTACTAACACTCTAGCGAGAGTTAGTATGCAGGTGCAACGTTACTTATAGTCAACTGAATGTGTTCCATCCAAATATGGTGATTATATTTCTGGAGCCACTTGGTGGTGCTGGTGCATTATGGGCCGTCCTCTCGTCTCACTCTCCCTCCCTCGCCCTCACTCACCCTTGTAATATAATGTGAGATGAGGGGAACTGTTATGGCAAATTAAATGAAATTAAGAGGGAAAAACAGCTTCATTCACCTCTGTCGTGTGTGATTTCAGAGCTGTCTCTCTGATGGAGCTGCCCCGATGGCCTCCGAGTCTGGTGGTCGTGACAACCGGCTGCCCCGGGGCCTGATGGGAACCCAATATCAGGGCTCCACTCTTTCATAGCAGTCTATCTCCCCGAGATTCCCTGTACTCGTCCTTTTCCCTCTCTCAGGGCTGATGGCCTTTCAATTATCACCCTCACTCAGAGCAGACAGATCTTGGCCCACGGTTCCAAGGTGTGTGTGCACGGGATTCTTTTTTCATGTGCACATGGTCCATCGGGGGTCCCTTCTTCTTTGCACATTGTGAGGCTTTCAATAGACTGTCTGTCTTACACACTCTCTCCCCACCAGTTGGGGACAATCTTTGAACTGGAACTAGGAATGGAAAAGGAAAATGTCACAGAAGGATTCGGATAAGGATATAGGAAGTGAGAAACACAGGGCTTTGCACCCCGAGTGCCTGCAGTGCACACTGGAGTTATATCAAAGGCCTTCTTTCTTTGTGCACAGGGCTCGGGGTTTTTTTCTGCCTTGGGTCCATCTGCCATTGGGAAGCAGTTGAAAGAGAAGAAAAGCTGGACCCAGCTGGAAGGACTGGCCACTTAGAAGCCCTCCACCTTAGGATAGTGCTGTGACAACTCTACGACTGCCGTATCTCATTCAGAGACACACTCCTGCGTGAGCTAGAAAGCCCAAAGTGGCACAATTTACAGTACAAACACATTGACCCGCGCACATATCAGTAGTCCATTCGCTCGTAAACCTCCCTCATAAATCTCTCCGTTGTTCCACCCTAGAAACCTAGTAAACGAATCACAGAAAGATTAGATAATCAACAGCCTCATGACTGGCATGTTTATGAGAATAATTCCTGGGTTTAGTATTAAATGTGAAAATAAGCTTGAAAAAACTTGACATAAATCTCCTTTCAGCTTTCTTCCTATCACAGGACTGATCGATATTTCCCACCCAAGCTGGCAACACTTTCTGCGCAGCAAAATTGCTAGGTTGTTTTAACCCAACTTTGGGTCAAATATGGACAAACCCAGCAATTTTTTAACCCAACGTTTGGGTTTGTCCATATTTGACCCAAAGTTGTGTTAAGACAACCCAGTGTTTTTTAGAGTGTATATAATGCATTATTGTGGTGTCTCCTCATAATACACATTTTTAAATCGTTCGATAATTAAATAAAATTAGCTAAGACGGTAAGGAACTTTAGAGTGTGCTATTTTGAATATATCAATACTCCTCTTGGTACAGGGCTGACAAACTTTCACACATTCATCGTGAGACTCGCGCAACTGACATTATTCTCACGCTCTCTCTCACACACATCCATTTTCACACGCAGTGAAAAACATAGTGGATAAAAGAGGACACTGAAAGATGAGACTGTTTCATTTGTAAAGTAGCCTGCTCTGTCAAATTTATTGCAAAATTTAAACAATAAATACCATTTTGGCTCTCTTTAAAGGGTACTCCACTTCTTTTGGAAATAGGCTCATTTTTCAACAAGTGAGTTTTACCGTTTTCGAATCCATTCAGCCGATTTTCTGATATTTAGAAGAATATCAGTAACCAGAGAGTTTCTGGTCTCATTGACTTTGGAAATAGGCTCGGCTGAATGGATTCGAAAACGGTAAAACTCAAATGTTTAACTCTGGGGGAGTTGTAAAATGAGCCTATTTCCAAAAAATAAAAAATAAAATAAAAAAAATTTAAGTATTCCTTTGACAGATCGCTGTATTCTGTGTTCCTCTTTATTACTAGTTAAAGCACCAAATAAACATGAATTAACATCAGATGGAATATTGAAAGAAAGTACAGGTTACTGAAATATATCATGAAAAGATGGCTTGTGAACATGTAAAGCATGTTAATGAACTCTAGAGAAGAATTTAGCTAAATATATGCACTATATTACATATTTATTAAATTTTTGCTGTTATTGTTATGTCATTAACAATATAGAGTGCCGAAGTGATGATGTCACTTTGTAGGACAACTCGGAAGCTAGCGGCGCATGGGTTCCCTCGGTCGAAAAGCAATGCATTTTTCCCCATAGACTTTCGGAAAATCGCAAACAAATAAGATCTGTGTTTAACAAAGAGTTGTGTCCGACAGATAATCTTTACAAGTTAATCCAAAATGTATACATTTTGAAGCCTATATAAAGATTTTAAAAAACACAATCAGACACAATAAAATTTTAAAAACCACAAGCAGGTTATAACTATGTGTTCTATGTCATAGATCAAAACGTGAAAATATTTAGAGGCTTTGTTCACCACAGACCTTATTTCAAGCGATTTAGCAAAAACCCATTCAAAAATCCCATTGGCTTTAGAGCGAGGGAACTGGTATAGTGCTATGTTAACTCACTTCCGCGTTTTGGCCTACAGAGTGACGTCATAACTTCGGCACTCTATTATAAAAATTGATTATTAATTGTAATTTAAGAGTGAGTTGTTAATTTTAACCTTGTATAATAATATCTGACATGTTTCCCTGTATGTTTACAGCACGAGTTGAACATGTAGGTCCTACTCTACCTGATGTATAGCCAAATAAATCGATATCGAATCAAAATCCGAATTGAATCCCAAGCTTATGAATCGAATCACCCCCCTCCCCTTACTCCAGGAGTAAAAACTCTAAAGTTGGCAACCCCGCTGATAATATTTAGCCTACAATATGGCATCAGACTTTATAAAAGGCATTGCTTTCACATAATAATGCAAAAAATGAATAGTGAAAAATAAATACAGAAAAGGTCTCCCTGTTAAAACTGCGCATTGTGACCTAATATTATGAATGCATCAAAGAGATATATTTTCATAATATAAAATATAGAAAACTTTCACTTGTGGTGCATGTTACAGCTTGTATGCGGTCTATTAAGTCCGTGCCACATTCAGAGGTCGGGTTATTAGATGAGATAAATGAATACTGATTCAGTGCTGTCAGAGTTTGACTGAGACGTATAGGTCTGTAATTTCAAATTAGTTTGACGCTTCTTTCTCTAGGCTTTGTATTAATGTTTGCTTCTAGATAAGGGGTGTTCCAGGCAGGTGTGTTGAGGCAACTCTGCAGGACAGTGGCCCTCCAGGACTGACTTTTTGGACACCACTGCTCTAGATGATTTATTAAAGCTATCCGGCCAAGAACAGTATTGCTGTTTGATTAATATTCTGTAGTAACCAATGTGTTTTAGAGTCCGTAAGAATTATTTATTCACCAAGGACTCATTAAATTGGTCAAAGGTGACAGTATGACACATAATGTTACAAAAGACTGTTTTAAATTGTTTTTAACATCGATCATACAGTAATAATAAGAAATATTTCTTAAGCAGCAAATCTGCATATTAGAATTATGCAAAATGCAGCCATTTTGTAGCAGAAATAAGTCCATAGTGTGTTCTACAAGTATTTTAGTGAGACTGCAATTTAAATTGAATCAATTAACACAGTCTCATCCCAAAAAGTCATATAACTGACGTTTTGGGACGTATTTTGACCATACGTCAACATCCGCCTTTTTAGGGCCCCCTTAAACGTCGGTAGATGGCGATCCCGGGCCGTCATACAACTGACGCTTTACCTTTAACGTCAGTTAGGTGACGGGTTAGGTTTAGGTATGGGGTAGAGTTAGGATCCCATAACCTCATCTACCGACGTTTAAGGGGGCCCTAAAAAGGCGAATATTGACGTATGGTCAAAAGACGTCCCAAAACGTCAGTTATATGACGTCTTGGGATGAGACCGGGTTGAATCAATCAGACAAATTTACATTTACATTTGTTCATTTAGCTGACGCCTTTATCTAAAGCGACTTACAATTGCTATATATGTCAGAAGTCGCACGCCTCTGGAGCAACTACACTCTTAGAAGAAATGGCTCTATTTAGAACCAAAAATGGTTCCATCCCCTGCTTCAAATATGGAACTCCAAAATGGTTCTATATAGAACCATTTTTTTTTTGTAAAAGGTTCTATTGGCCAAGTATGGAACCCCAGGGTTCTATATAGAACCCAGAGGAACCCTTTTTTAAGAGTGTATAGAACCTTTTAGGGGTTCCAAATACTGATAGAAACTTTTAAGGTTCTATATACTGTAGAACCTTTTCGAGTGTAGGGGTTAAGTGTCTTGCTCAGGGACACATTGGTGTCTCACATGGGATTCGAACCTGGGTCTTTCACACCAAAGGCATGTGTCCACTGCGCCATCAAATCTGATTCATAAAAAAATGTGCTCATTTAGATGGCACATATGTCAATATTTTCAATCAATCAAAGTAACATGGCCTCATACGACTTTGAATATAGCACACAAGTCACATGGACTAATTTTGTGGTCGTTTTGGGATTTATTTATTTGTAGATTTTTCCTTTTGTGTTCTTCATAGGAGTTTGGAATGAAATGAGTGCGAGTACATGATGAGAGAATTGTCATTTTGGCTGATCTATCCTTTCAAGAATTCCTTTGATAACACATCACATATACAGGCTGAACGCCAAGTGTGTTTTCAGACCGAAACACTGCAGAGTTTCCGTGAGCCTCTGCACTCTCAGACTCTCTGATGCAGCTTGAGCGACTGTCCAGTGCGGCACAGCAAACTGTCTCCCTCCCTCCCTCACTCGCTCACTCTCTCTCTCATCTCTGTCCACAAGGAGCAAAATAACCTTGAGCAGAAGTGATCAGAACAGCCTCCATCTTCCAAAGCCTACTAATGGGCTGTTTCTGTCCTCTACCTCAGACAAACTAGCAGCTTTCCTCTACTCTCTCTCTTCTGTGGTTAATGGGCTGCTCATAACTCTCCGCCTCAGACTAACCAGAGCAACACAGGCTTACTGGAAAAAAAAAAAAAAAAAAAAAAAAACAGCCTACCTGTGGCAACATTTCTGTGAAACGCAAAATACGTACCAACACTGCAGTTTCGAAAAGAAATGAACACTAGAGGCAGTAAAACAGCAAGCTTTTAATCCTTACACAGTTACAATTACTGGGGCAGATTATAGATTATTTTCACATCAAAACACTTTTTTTTTTTTACCATTGTGCATTATTTGTGAAGGAATACAATTTGAAGTTTGCATGACATAAACAGCTTCAAATGTTCAATTCAATTTGGCTTTCCTGACATACAAAGCTTGCTCGGTAGATCAGCACAGAACTGTACTTGGGGTGCGATGCGATGACAATAGGGTTTTGTGTAGGTATACATTATTTTAATACGCGATGGAGCATTAACCTTTTAGCGCCACTCACCGGATATTTCAATTAAGAGCTGCGGTGATATATTCAATATATTCAAGACGTAGTGTTTTCGTGTTTTATGGGGACTTTCCATAGACATAATGTTTTTTTATGCTGTACAAACTATATTCTATCCCCTTAAACTAACCCTGAACCTTTTTACATTTTTTCAAAAAACTAAGTATGATTTATAAGCTTTTTTTTCTCATGTCCCCATAAGGACAAGGATTGTGGATATTGCCATCTTTGTTTGGGAATTTTCGTCCCCGTAATGTAGGGGTTACTAGGACACACACACACACACACTCTGGCCTGGCTGCGAATGCCCCACTTTGGCTCTTTTAAGAACTCAAACAGCCTTTCTGCAGCTCGTTTTGAAAATGTTCCCCTGCAAACATTCTGTATCCTCCTCTTTAAGTGGTGCCCTCATTAGTTGAGAGGAGAGGACTTCCTTGTAGCTGTGTTTTTAAAGGCAGGGTATCTATTAGCATTACATATGCATGGCGTAGATGCCTTTAATGAAATGGGTTAAAGTACCACATGTTAAAAATGCAGCATGTTCAGGTTTGTGTGTGTGTTCTGTGCAGTAAGGCACTACAAGAAGGAAGGTCGTCACGCTGCACAGACTCACTGGGAATTCACTGAGAACGAATTGATCCAACTGAAGTTGGTTATTAGCACACGCTAAACAATGCTGGGTTGTTTGAACCCAAATTTGGGTAAAATATGGACAAACCCAAATGTTGGGTTAAAAATGCAATAAAAAAAATACAGTTGAAAGTGAAAATTGAAGTTGGGTTAAAATTTGAAATTACATTTTAACCCAACATTTGGGTTTGTCCATATATTACCCAAATTTGGGTTCAAATAACCCTGCATTTTTTTTTAGAGTGCACATTTCAGTTCCGTATTCACTAGTGAAATTATGCAGTTAAAGGTACAAACAAGCCTAAATATAATTAATTATATATATATATATATATATATATATTTTTATCATGTAAGCCATGCAGTGCAGTGGTTGTATTGAGGATATAAGTTTAGAGGATTTAAGTTAATCCGTAGAAATAAATTCATGTATGAAGTAAAAAAAAATATATATATATGAAAAATTAATCAACTATGGGTTAAATCAATTTGTTATGCTGGGTTAAATAAACAACCCAATTTGCCTGGTAAAGTTAACCCAACATGTGTTCTGTCCTATATTTACCCAGCCCTTGGGTTGCAAACAACCCAGATTAAATTACACTTTATTTTGATGGCCCACTTTAGATATTCAACTAACTATTGTGTAACTTTGCAAATACAAGTGAACTACCAGCCACATGTAGTTGCTACTACATGTGAAACTACACAATCAGAGACGGCCAAACATTATGTTTTGTTTTTTTAAATAAGATAGTAGTTTGGCGTTTTTACAAAACCAACAAAAAAGTATATATTTTTTAACTTCAATGAGTTGAATAACTGATTATATAAAAAAGGGCCAACTTTGCTTCAAAAGAACCTACTTTCATGCTTTTAATTGTAAAAGTTTATTGCAATCTTTGCTTTTTCTCAGCATTATGAACAAGCTTTACATTTTATTAAAATCGTTCCTGCTTAACTGGAGTAGTTTCATTCACTAGGGCAGTGTAGTTCTGTTTAGTGCTGACAGTGCCGTTGCACACTGAAAGATACTCTCAATACTGATTTGATAAGAACGGTTCAGGTTAAGTCTAACCTGCCTTGCCTCATTTTAGAGATTTTCACGTTGATCTGCTTTGAGCTGGAGCAACATGCGATGCAGAATGCAAATCGCAGTGATTGCGAAAAGGCAAACAAACAAACTGGCACACAAAAAAGAGCAACAGTGAAAACTTGAGAAGGAAAACAGCAATGAAACTTCAATTACACCCCCACCCTTCTCTCCTACTGTTTTCCAGCAGTACAGCGACATAAGACATTGCTGTTCGTGCAACATGACTGTCACACGCCCAAGAGACCTATTAAGATGCATGCGAAGAAAAACACCAGATTTCAAGGGAATCCCACAGGGGTGAATCTACAATGTTAAGATCATTTATTGGATGGCGCCCATGGACAAACAGAAGTTTGTTGAGTTTTGAGTGTGATCTCATATCTCACAAATGCTGCTTCCATTGGAATTTTCCCATAGAGGATAAACTATTCTGTCAGATTACTGTGGTTAGTGAATGTGCTTGATATTTTATGTTCAATTTCTCATTAGTATTACGCTTTTATCTATTTGTAACTCCAGAAACAGTCGGAAAGCTGTGTCTTACTCCAAGTCGCACAGCAGGAGGGATGTGTTAATGTCAGGCGACTTTCTGCATCCTAGATAAAGTTATAATGATAAATTCTGTACTGTTGAAAAAGTCACGACAATTAGGGGCAATTCACTCAGAAAGCGTTCTTGCTGTTAAAAAATGTGTGATGTAGGTCAGTGGAATGGAGCTGCGCAAGGTCTAGAGACGCCAATTAACCAATAGATTTATTTTGTCAGTTACAGTGGAATTACATTTAAACACTAAGTAATACTAAACTGCATGTACTTGTTATGGGTTAGGATGAGAGTTTGGTTTAGGTAAGTTGCATGTAATTAATCATAATTTGTAGTTATTAAGGACACTACGGTGGCCCAGTAGTGCACAACACAATGAATTTACACAACACACCATTTTTTTTATTTTTTATTTTATTATCATGTACAGTCCCAAGCAACACACGAAACAGGCATTTTTCTCAATTCTCGTCATGAGACGTATTGGAACGTTGCCCTCCGCAATATGGCGGTGCCGTTGACACGCTCCAATGGCCAATAGGGCGTCTATATATTTATGGTTAAAACTATTTGTGGTATCCACAAGTTTCCTACGCCCCATGAGGCCTTGCGTCAAAAGTGGGCGCGACTTCCGGTTGGAAGTAAACAAAGCGGAACTTGACATGCTTGACACTCGTTCATTCAACAGTTGACAGTCATTCAAGTTATAGCGATCCAAACTAGCTAACGATGTGGGAACACAACCTCAACGAAATCAAAAAGGGTTAAATAACAGTACCTTTACCCTCCACAGTAGTTGATTGGGAGTATTATAATAACATTATTAATAATCAATACTCATCAAGGCATGGTGACAGACAGTTGTGCGAGCTGACAAACAATTCAAATAAAAAATACACACTTAGTCATTGTGTTTTGGAGTTTATTCAAAATTATAAATGAATGTGCTGCTTGAATACATTAACTGGCACATTTGGTATTCTGTCACCTCAGGCTTTGAGCCTGAGTTTAGGTGTAACATCAGTAGCGAACAGCCAATCACATGCTGATAGAGTTTAAAGAATATTAAGAATTTAAACAAATGTACACAGGAAGATTCGTCGTCTTTTGGGAGGTGATGGAAACTACAGTCGTTGGCAGGATCAGAGACGGGCTCTGGCAGGATCACTCTGATTTCGTTTTCAGCTTATGTTCAAAACAATCACGTTTAAGCCACTGAATTAGTTTAGTCCGGTTATACATACAACCGCGAACAGCACATGTTGTCTCTGAGCTCCGTAACGACATCTCTCATAAAGATTTGCGTCTTTAAATAGTAAAATAATTCTCCGAAAAACAGCTAGCCTCTTCGCTAACTAACACACAAAATACCATTGGAATGCTACTTCCGCCGCGTCACTGGAAGTTTCACCCACTTTATTTTTTACAGGAGCGCCCCTCGGAAACTTGTGGATTGATGTCAACTCTAAAACAATGGCAAGGAAAACTAAATGTATCATGCTCACAGAGCCCTCTAGTGGTCGGGAGCATTTCCATTGTGTTGCGGCTTTATTTCATGGTGTCCGTTGTGTTGTGGCTTATTTCCATTGTATTGTGGATTAATTTAGTTGTGTTGTGGATTAATTTTGTTGTGTTGTGCACTGCTGGACCACCGTAAAAAAAAAAAAAAAAAAAAAACACATTCTGTGTTTATCCTTATACCAGTGTTTCCCAACCCGGTTCCTAGAGGCACACCAACACTACACATTTTCCAACTCTTCCTAATCGATCACACCTGAATCAACTCATCAGCTCGTTAGTAGAGAGTCCAAAACCATGAAATAAGGGTTCAGAAAACGAACCCTCCATCCAAAAGACATCCAAAATGTGCACTGTTGGTGTGTCTCAAGGAGCAGGGTTGGGAAACACTGCCTTATACAGCCTAGTCGCTTTAGTAAAGTGCATGAATGTATTTGTTTAGATTTTTTCATATCGCTTGCATTTAGTCCTAACAACACCAAGCTACCCAAAACAATTGAAATGAAAATAAACCCAATAATTTAATTTGTTACATTCACTTGCTTAAACAACAGAGTTAATTAATTTGGCCCAACTGGCACACCTCAAGGGTTTAGATTAGGCCCAATAAACTTGTGAGATGTGCTGATTAGTTTGTCTTGAACTTACTTCTGACTTTCTTCTGAAGTTTTCACGACAAAATTACTCATTTCAGTTGTTTGAATTCTCACCACCCACCGATCTTTAACAGCATCATGACTTGTGTGAGCTTAAAGGAGCTGTTCACTGAACAAAATGACATTTTAAATTGCTTCTTTAACTTCCGAGAAGGGAAATGATTGGTCTCTGTCACAAATGTTTCTAGGAAGATCAGTTTTGTTCAGGCTTGATTTATCACTAAACACTTCAACTCTCCTGTTCAATTGCAGACGTTTTGAAACGCTCAAGCGAACAACATTACTTTTTGGAAAAACATAGAAGAGAAAAGTAATCTTTTCTGTACAGTCGATAGATCACACACTTACTTTGGAGTTCTTGAGGTAGAGATTCGCCTTGTGTAAATGGTTTTATTTATGCTTTAAGCGGAATACCTAAAATACCCATAACCTTCACTGTAACCACGTCCATTCGTGAATATTTGATTTTAGAAGATGGTGGCAACAGAAATACGATAAAACCCAAATGGCTCATGCATTTAATACACGTGTGATCTGAAATATATGGTCGCTTATTGTATGTCAACACTGTCGGCTTACAACCCTGCCTGATTTTCTGTCAATGCAAAAGAGTAGACACTAGTTCATTGTTTCAGCTTTAAAAACGTCCAGATTTAAACTTAAGTAATTATTGCATTCTGTAAAAAAAAGTACAATCTACTTGGATGTTTAAGTTATTTAAACTTAAATTACATTAAGTTGACTTAAAATGAGCTGAATCTTGTATAACATTTTATGTCATTAAATTTAATTTTCATCCCATGTTAAAAAAGCCGGCATACTTTAATGATAAGATCTGTTTCGAGGGTCCAGGATGAAATATTCATGGAGTAGTGGACATGATAGTGTAGATAAAAATGGCTGTAAATTAAACAGCCCCAAACCAAACCACACAATGAATTCCCTTTGAAGCTCTTGTGCTGTTAAATGTAATCTTGGAGCTTTTATTGTACTTAGTATATGAAAAATGATCCAGCATTGAACTCAACTCCTTAGGTCAAATCACAAAGCCCAAAGGTGACAACTGGGAGTCTAGCAAAGAAGAGAAAACTACGGAAATTGGGTTGAAATGTGAAAGAGCAGAAGCCCTGCATCTTGATCTTTGAAGGCACTAATTAAAAGTGTGAAACAACTGCAACTTTATAAAACTGATTAGAAGCTGTGCAGAGGACAAAAATCAATGCAGTGATATAGTCTGTGCCATAATCATCCTATATATTCTCTCTGTGGGCTAAAAGGACAAATGTTCTTTACAAAGATAGGGTACAAAACAGGACCTGAAATTCTGAAGTTTTTTTTTTGTCCTTTTCAACAAATGGATAGTGAAATGACAGGCTTAACGGTTGCACTTTATTGTACAGTACGTGCACTTACAGTGTACTTACCTAAGAAAGTATGGTTAGAATAAAGTAATTTCATGGATTGGGTTTAGGTATAGGTTCAGGGATAGTTACCCTGTTGTTATCGCTATAATGAGTACATAGTACAGTATCTAAATGGAGAACAGAGCTGTACAATGAAGTGCTACCGACTTAAAGGAGTAGTTCACCAGGCGATGAATAAGGGTGTTGTCTAGAACCCTTCTAGTCATGACTCGAAAAAAGATTTGTTCATTTTGATGAACGAGTTTGAACAGGAGAGTCACGAACGCTCATCACAGAACAGAGCAAGGTGAGCTTGTGCTTATAAAACTTAAACTTTTTTATTTATTTTTTAAATGACAGATCGTTTCGCTTGATAAGACCCTTATTTATCGCCTGGTGTCGTTTTAAGCCGTTTGAAGCTGCACTGAAACTCTCATTTGGACCTTGAACCGTTTGGTTCCCAATGAAGGCCATTATATGGAGAAAAATCCTGGAATGTTTTGATCAAAAACCTTTAATTTATTTTCGACTGAAGAAAGAAAGACATGGACATCTTGGATGACATGGGGGTGAGTATATTATCAGCAATATACTGCAATATACTTATTCTGGCTCAGCCAGAATCATGTTGTGAAGCGCATCACAAAACTGACTAGTTTGGGGAGGCAGGACATGGGCGATTGGAGTAATTGGATGCTTTGGAAACAATCAATTTTGCAGTTCCACTTCACCTTTAGTCATTCTCGACTTTTCGTTACATCGGATACATGCCTACATACTGTTTGTGTGGGCACCCAATTTGTTTGTTGGCTTTACAGCTTTTCGAGGCACGATGTGAAGTTACTGGATGTTAATGGGCCAGAATAAAAGCACATGAATTTTTAATATATGTAGCCACTGTGAGCTGTGATGTTAATTTCAAGGTGCTCTGCAAAGAACTTGGAACATTGTTTGAATATTCATTATTTCAGTGGTACTTCAGCATACTTGAATATCCTGCGAGGAGGCATAATTGTGCGGTTTTAAGTGTAAAATGATATGCTGCTCTTAAATATTGATGTTTCCAACCCACGCAGAGAGAAAACAATTCTAGTCCATTTGTTTAGTTCAGCAAAAAACACAAGCACATTAGCAGTTCACTCAAACTCACTTTACAAATCCGCTCTAGACATTATACCAGATTATATCCACAAAGGCTCATTTTTCTTGCTTTGAAAACACTCATGAGAGAACTGAAAAAAAAAAAAACTTATGAGATTCTACAAATATGTATGCATTTTAACAGAAAATACAAATACAGGTTACTTGTTTTGCTTTAACTTTTGTGTAGTCAGCTGGTATTTAGCATTTTTGGGTGAATCTCACAAACGTATGCAGATTTTAGGAGTTTTATAATGTCGTATTCTAAATGACATTTTTCAATATTTATTGTGTAAAGAATATTTATATCTATACATACAGATCTAGCTTGTACCCTCAGCACGACAGAGTTCTTAGTTTATTTTTTATAAATGTTTCAAATGTAAAATGCACAATTTAGATATTTTGTAAAAATGACAAAATTCTTCTGTGATACATGTATATGTTGGGAAAAGTTAAACTAGTGAGAGTCTGAAAAGTGTGTTTTGATTTACTTTCTGAAAGTCCATGTTTCTCATGGAAACTAGAGCCACACCGATATATCGGCCAGCCGATATTAGGCATTTTCCATAATATCGGTATCGGCAGTTATAATTAGGGTTGGGTATCGAGAATCGAGTATCGATTGGAATCGGGACTAACTTTTCGTTTTTCCCGGAATCGTTCATTTCGATTCCTAGTTTCGATATTCACAGTCCGCCGAGCGGAAGAAGAAACCGCTGAACAACACCAACGAAGAAGCGTCCACCGGAAGTGTTGGCATAACCGCGCGAGTCGAACATGAGTAGCTTACGTCGGCGGTCCAAAGTGTGGCTTCGCTTTTCTAAAAATAACGAAATCTCGGCAAAATGCTAAATTTGTGACAAAAGGAGTATTTGTGACAGAAGGAGTATTTCCTTCAGAAAGGATTATTTCCTTCAGAAAGACCGTTGGTTAGCAAGGTTAGCTAAACTTTTTTGACCCTGCCTCTTAAAAGAATCAGAATCGAGAATCGTTAGGAACCGGAATCGAAACAAGGAATCGGAATCAGAATCGTTCAAATTCAAACGATACCCAACCCTAGTTATAATGGCTGATAAATGAATATTTAAAAAATAAAATAAAAACCGTCGAAACACCCTTCAATCATCTCTCCTTGGCCTGTTATATTGAAAATGTATGGTTTACAACTTGCAGTATGATGTTCTCTATTGCTAAATGATGGCTCATCATAGACTAGCTAACCACAAAGCTAGCTAATGCCAATATCATCAGTGGAAGACCGCTAACGTTAACATTAATGAGCTTGGAAACCACAATGAACTTTTTCTGCCTAAATAAAGTAATGATTACTGTTTTTATAGCTAGCATATCTCTAGTTACAGTCCCTGCATTGTAAAATGTAAGTTATACTTGCGAGTTAGCTTTTCTAAAAGTTAGCTTTTCTTTTACACATGTGTGAAATCCAACAATATTTAATAATAATAAAAAAAAAATATCGGCCGATATATCGGATTTTAAAACCCAAAAATATTTGTATCGTATCGGCCTTCAAAATCCTTTATTGGTTGGGGTCTAATGGAAACATCTACAGTGAATGTCAAGTATGTATTTAAGAGAAATTTATTGCTGTCAGTGAGTAATGCAATGCATAACTGGGCCTATAAATGCAATTCAATAGACTCATCTCTAAATAGTAAGCACTTTAAATGATTTCAGAACCCATGATCATGTTTGGTAAAAGCATAATCGTTTAAAATGCAGCACAAACCAATCAAGCTGCACGGCTAGTAGTTTAATGATGCTCTTTATACCAGGAGTGAAATAAGCTAAAATAAAAGAGCCACATATAAAAATATATAGCTGGGAAGAACTCTGTTTTTACGAGAGGGAAGCCACAAACCGATCATATTCACCAACGGGAATGTCCGCTGCTCCGGTGTGATGTAGTATCCTCTGTAGAAATGAACCGCGGCCTAGTTTAAGACGTCATAAAAACCGTCTGGAGGATGTTGGGAGATGCCTCAAAAGCAATGAGAGGTGAAACAGACAGGGTGGACCATAACAGTTTTAGAAGTTTCTTTCATTAACCTTAGGGGGGCGTATTGATGGATTTAGCTGTATTTTTAATGGAAGCTGTGATAACCTGACACAAGGAATTTTATTGCCGTTTTTGGACAGGGAAACTAACATAAAGAAAAAAGAAAACACAAATTTAATCCAGTGAAAGAACCTGATTTGAATACGGGAAAAAAATGTAAAAGCAATTCTTAAGACAGACCGCCATAAAAATAAATTGCAGTCACATTAAAACGTCCCAGTTTTACAGAGCATCATGAGGAGAGGACAGTTTTTAAGGAAACTTCAAATGAACAAAATGAAGCCTGAATCAAGCTGAGAACTGAATGGATTACATAAAAATCAATAATGAATGGCCTTAAATGAAAATACAGTTGGAAGACACAGTTGGTAGCTTTATATTTCAGTCAGACGTTCTCTTTCTGTCTAACTGGGGTGGGTTTCCCATACAACTATGTAACTCGCCGCTTCACTACCATAGTACGATGCATCGTTGGAGAAATCAAATAGCTAGTCACGACGGTTTCCCGAAACCCATTGTCGGAAAGTATCGTTCAACCACATTGATTTCGCACATGGCGAAGTAATAACTACTTGTAATAAAACTGTTTGAGATCCAATTAACGCTTGATTTTTAAAAAATATAAATTACAGACATGTCATCTGAGGATTATTTCTAAAGGCCATTGCACACTGAGTCCGAAATTCGCATCCGAAATTTTCGCACGTTAAAAAAAAAATCCGACCTCACGTTATGTCAATCACGCTTGCACACCGCCTCCGAAACTTTCGTCCGTCATAAAAAAATTCGGATCAGATTCGATTTTCAGCGTTTTTCGCATCCACAGCCAGCATTTTGAGAGGTTTTTTGAATTCAGGGCCGGCTGGAGCTCGTTCCGCACATCATTGCATATATGCGCAGTGCTTTCAGTTTCGGTTTTCAATTCAATCAAGTGTTTATATTCTCTTCTCTCGATTGGATTATGAAAGGAATAAACCTCCCGTTTCAATCAGATTGAAATTTCGGATCGATTAAAAGGTGTGGTTGAGCAGTCAATTCAATAACTAATGTATTATTTGGGTACAATATATAACGTGTTGCCTATACAGCTGTCCACTGGGCCGTGCGCGCGTGTGTGTGTGTCTCTCCATACCTTTTAGACAACAAGGCTCCATACCTTTTCTGTTCAGAATCGATTGGTTCACGGAAATTGGTGGTCTTGTTTTTAAAATGTGGCTCCAGCATCAAACTTTTCCACTGACATTCTGAAGTAAATTTTGAATCGCAACTCCTTGATAAGGAGGTGCTTCCTCTCGGTGCAATTTCAGGATTGGATGGACGTAAACTGAATATTTTCTCTTTCTTCTCTTTCCAATAAGAGAGGGCAACAAAATTATCCTCACTGCTTGACGAATTCATTTAGTATTTTTGCGTTTTTTTTCCCCGCAAAGGTTTAATAAATACGCATCGGACTCAGTGTGCAAGGTTTCTGTGCGTGACAAATTTTTAGGCAGACGAACACGAAAAAACGCATACGAAAATTTCGTACTCAGTGTGCAATGGCCTTAATTGTTTTCAGTTATTTTGCTTTATTACCAGACTCAATATTTGGCTCGTTCTTACATAGTAGAGCATGTTCGCACATGCGCACTCTTCAAACATGGGACTTTAAATCGTTTGACAAACTAAAAGAGGTAAATGACATTTGTATGTATTCTAAATAAAAGGCACCGGTTGTACTGGATGTCAGCTTGCTTATTTTGCTCAAGATAAAGATTTATTGAGTCCACATGTCATGCAATATATAGAAACTATGCCTCTAACCACAGTGTCGTTCAAACCACACAACTTTGCGATGCTGCTTGCGAATGTTGGTTGGAACGATAGTTTCGGGAAACACCGACTCGTTGAACTATGCTAATAACGACGGAACTTGCGACCATAGTTAGCTAACGATGCTTTCTGGAAACACCAATTACCCCTTTTCCACCAAAAAAAGAACTGGTTCGGAACTGGTGCTGGTTCAAAGTTGGTTCGGAGTTGGTTCAACTTGCGAACCGCTTCAGAACCTATTTGTTTTTCCACTGACTAAAGCGGACAGGGAACGACGTCGTTACGTCACTGTGTACGTCGCCGTACGTCTTAGCTAGAAACGCTTGCAAATACAACATTACTTTGGGATTATCTCTAACTCGTATACCAAGAAAGCTTTAAAAACAATTGAGATATGTAAGTCTTTTAATCTTTTCGTTTGATATGTAATTTTTTCTGATAAGTTATGTAACCCTGTAATTGTGTCTTTTTTCATTCCATTTATTTGTTCTATATTGTGACTTTTCTTCTTTGCTTATAATGTCTTCAATAAAAAAAATACAAAAATAGAAATGCTTGCGTTAACTTCAAGCATAACAATTACAAAGGCAGACTCCATCGTGTTTCTGCAAATGTTTCTCTTGGCTTTGCGATCCTTTATTATGGTCAGAAAAGATGTTTAGAACACATCTAAACCCACCCCAGCCCTCGACGTAAGCTTTGACGTGGTAAAAGAACGGTTCTAGTCCGGCAAAGAGTTGGTGCCGCTTTGGAACCAGTTCCCCTGGCTGAGAACTGTTTCTTTAGCTGTCGAAACACAAAGAACTGGTTCGCGCGCAGGCACCGGCTCTCAAAATGCTTTGGTGGAAAAGGGGCTAATGAGGACCAAACTCTTTTGGTGCATGTGAAAAGTTTGACCTCTCTTATTTCCCTAATGCATTTACATTGTACAATCTTTGTGTCCAAGTTCCTTTAGGGACAACTCACTTTTGTAAAGCAGGACCTTCATATAGAATATAGAATCATTAATAATTTATAATCCTTCAGTATCTGCACCATCACTAAAGGAATCCACATTGATTAGCGTTTTTTTAATGAATCTCCTGTGGCAATCACTTTTCATTGGGTATCCACAATACAAATCACAGCCACTGGTTTCTGTAAACGCCAGAGGAGAATTGCATGCACAAGATGCACATGAATATAGGTTTTTAGCCTCAGGACATGCTGATGCAATTTTAGGTAACCACTGTTAAATTGTTGTAAGAGTAAAAACAAAAAAACAAAAAGCCCTGCAATTTACTGGGCCCATCAGCGTATGGCTTCAAGCTGAATCTAGGGAGCTTGAGGGGTGTAGTTACCCAGGCCAGATCCCCTCACTATAGTGCCTGTTCTCCTGGTCTTTTGCATGAGCTCCTCTCAATCTGGACCTGGAATCCGTCAGTGGTCGCAAAGCTTGACAGCTGCAGACGTCAATCAAATATTCTTGTCTTTCCCTCATGAATGAGTACGGCATCCAGCTGTGAGTCAGAGATGCATAAAAAAAAGAGACAGATGGTAATAGCAATACAGCCCTCATAAAGTCAATGAGTACCGCAGGAAGTGGATTTCCTGAGACTGCATGGATTATTCATTGTCTGTATATATTTACAAATATTATTGCTTTGCCTTATATTGTTGCATATATTATGCTATAAAAATAAATTGAATGATGCCCTACACTCTAAAAAATGCTGGGTTGTTTTAACCCAACTTTGGGTCAAATATGGACTAACCCAGCCGTTGGGTTAAATTTTTACATTACATTTTTAACCCAACATTTCGGGTTTGTCCATATTTGACCCAAAATTGGGTTAAAACAACCCAGCATTTTTTAGAGTGTATATATATCCTTCACTGATTGCTTTATACACAAGGGATGGACAAAAATGTGAAATGGCAAACAACAGAAGAGTTTCAGTATCAAATCAAAACAGATCTTAGTTTTTGCCAAACAACACTACAAAATGTTCGCCACAAAATAATTATTTCAGAGCATTAACTGTTCTTCCATCATGGTCCATAAAATGAAGCATGTATTCAATTATAGGTAGTATTAGGGTTAAGGGATGTAGAATATGATCATAAGCCATTAATATGTGCTAATAAACTAGCCAATATCCTAATATGCATGCTAACGAGCAACTTAGTGAGAACTGGACCCTTAAAAATGAGTTTAATTTTCAGATGGAACACTGTTTGTTGCTGTGCAATTTGTCTTTGATGCACATTGTTACAATCTGATACGATCATTATTCTGATATTCAGAATGAAGCCTCTGTTCTTTAAGCAGCCAAAGCGAAGAAGGTCATTTCGGATTGCGGTACACCTGAATTAAATGTGCTTATCAAATCCCCCACACCACCTTTCGTGGTCTAAACATTAATGGATCTGCAGACGATGTCCTGTATCTTGACAACAAAAAGGTCAATAAAACGGACTCTTTCCTGACTGTCATTGTTAATCGGTTGTGTAGGCCTCACCTTGTGATGAACTTCAATCGGATCAATCGACACTAAACAAAGACTATATCGAATGTGAGGAACCGCAGCCAAGAAAAAAGTCAATGGATTTCAGGTCATAAAGCTTTGCTGTGAATATTGACCAGAAATAATTATGTGCTTCATTTATCGTGTAAGTAAATTGCAAATTATTATTCAAAGTTTGATCTCCATGCGTATGTCAATAATTTTTTGGATACCTTTATTCTCAAGCAGATCCTTTTTTATTCAGTCTGTTTAAATTTAAAGGAGTAGTTCACTTTACAAAAAAAAAATAAAAAAACTTTTGCTGATTATTTACTCACCCGCATGTCAACCAGGATGGCTTTCTTTCTTCAGTCGAAAAGAAATTAAGGTTTTTGATGAAAACATTCCAGGATTTCTCTTCATTTAACGCACTAACCAAACAGTTCAAGGTCCAAAAGACAGTTTCAGTGCAAACTGCAAACTGTTTAAAGGGCTTTAAACGATTCCAGGCGATGAATAAGGGTCTTAGCAAGCGAAACGATCGCTCATTTAACTCTTCTGTTTGAACTTTTCCCGAGTCAATTCGTTTCATTTCAATGAACCAAATGACAGGAGAAAAGATTGTTCAATTTGATAAACGAGTTCGAACAGGAGAGTCATGAACGCGCATCACAAAACAGAGCAAGGTGAACATTTGAACTTATAAAACTTAAACTTAGATTTTTTTTTTTTTTTAAATGACCGATCATTTCGCTTGATAAGACCCTTATAAAGCCCTTTGAACAGTTTGCAGTTAGCACTGAAACTGTCTTTTGGACCTTGAACCGTTTGGTTCCCAGCAAAGTCCATTATATGGAAAAAAATCCTGGAATGTTTTCATCAAAAACCTTAATTTCTTTTCGACTGAAGAAAGAATGACATGGATATCTTGAATGACATGGGGATGAGTACATTTTTTTTTTTTTAAAGTGAACTATTCCTTTAAAAACTATAATTACACAGCTAACAAGTTTACTGAAATCTAATGTCTTTTGTGTTTTGGAAATACCCAGAAATGTTAATTAAAATCGTTTTAACATTTTTGTTTGATGCATTTTCATTTCATTTTCTTCAGACTGCCTCAAACAAAACTTTTAACGATTCAATGCCACCGGGAAAACTTTGGTCAATTTCAGTGATCAGTTCTTCCTCTTTTCATCAACGCTGTAACATGATTCTGTTTGACAGTGTGATTGGAACTTACTGATCTTTCAGTTTTATGTGCAATAAGCATCCGACAGTCAATAGTCTTCGTGGACCTGCTGTCTGAGGTTGACACTGCTTCTGTGATACCACAGTTGATACAAAAGAATCTCAGAATTGCTTTCCTCTCCATATCAGTACAAATTGAAAACCACTGTTTAGAAGGAGGAGCAGGCAATTTCCTCTCAAAGAATGCATTACAGATGTTTATTTGTTTCCCTTGAGAAATGGGCGAAGGCATAAAAAAATCACAAACACAAACAAAAATGGAGACCAATTGTGGAAAGAGAGATAAGCGGACAATAGAAGTTGCCAGTCTCTCTCAAACCAAAGCCTCGCTGCTATTCCTGTCACAGAATGCTGGCAAGTGGACAATGGCAGAATATTAGCTTGAAATTTTGTGTTGGTACTAGTAAGCGCTTATGCGTGTGTGTGAGGTGGGATTTAGAGAACGTTTAAGAGCCACCCTACCTCTCTTTCCAGTGGCTGTGCCTTACCTCAGCAGGGGAGCTGTGAGAGGCGTCTTGGATGATTGGACATTTTCCAGAGGTACCCAAAAAATTCCTGCTCAATCGCTGGCGAATGTGCAAAGCCTCTTTTGAGACGCTCACAGAGGCCTCTTGAGGGGAGAACGCTGGGCTTTTCTGACGACAATGGGTGCTAAACATAGCCACGCGTGTATCCAACCAGCAGAACTGCAGTCTAAATGTTTAAGAAAGTGTAAACAAGAAACAAAATGAAGTTAACCTTGGTCATTTTTTTGTGTGTGTCAGGCTCTGTTTACAACTGGTATTAAGATGCGTCTCGATCGGATCACAAGTATACGAGGTAGACACATTCCTGTTTGCACCTGGTGTTTTAATCTGTCTTTTTTTGTCCACTTTCGACTCCTGAGTTCTTCGAGAGGAGGGTCTCAAGACCAGTTGAACACTGTGAGTGTGCATTAGAAACATAGGCTGTAAAAAAAGATTGACGACGCCATTGGCAGCCTGGTCTCATCCCCAAAGCGTCATATAGGTGACGCTTTTGACATCCGACGCACATGGCACCCTTTAGCGTCAATATGAGACGCAGATATATATATGGGCCAAAAGGAGCTTCCTAGTGGTCTAACCCTAACACTACCCCAGACCTAAACCTACCCATAACCGAAGTGTGTTATATTGACGCTAAAGGGAGCTCCGGATTTAGTCAAAAGCGTCACCTATATGACGCCCTAGGATACGAATGAGTTGCCATTGGTCAGAAGTGAAGCCGCCAGTATCTCGATATGGCGCTGACATCTTGGAACTCGGGATTTCGGGATCAGACATGTGCAGTCGTGAGCAGGAAGTAAAGCCACGAAATCAAGGCCCCGCCCTCACTCTCGCAGAATCAATCACAAGAACACGCTCCTGCACTTTAAAAAAAATTAATTATAGAAATTTAGATAATAAATGTAAAGCTCCAATCTCCTCAGTCCTCCGAAGATCCCGAAAAAAAGTCTGTTGGTGCTTCAGTGACTACTTCGCTCAGAGAACCTGTCAATCACAGCTGTCAATCATGACATCACCACCACTATCGCATCAAATAACAAAATGTCACATGCCTGTCCTGTCTTGTGTTGCACGTGGGTGTTTTGTTATTTTGGGCCATGTGCTCGTGTCATTGTCTGATCCCTCCCCCTCGTTACGTGATTATTGTTTGAGTTCGTCCACCTGTTTCCTCCTGATTAGTTCCCTTCTTGAGGCCCTGTTTACACGAGAACGTTCGCGGGTGAAAACGTAAAAATATTTTATCGGATGTGCCTTTCATTTACACTGCGACGGCGTTTTTGAGGCTTAAAAACGCAAAAAAGTGAAACCACCCTCCAGAGTGGAAATCTTAAAAACGCTCCACTGCCGCGTTCCCGTGTAAACGGTAAAAATGCAAAAGTTTGCTTGACAGTGAAGGTTGTACGTAGGCTCGTGGACTTGGTGTTGTTGTAGTATGCACTCCTAGCCGCCTGAAGTGCATACTACATTGAATTTCACACACTTTTGCGTCACCATTTGCACGCGGATTTCCCACACAAAACGCTCGTCTAAACACAGAATAAAAAGTGATGACGATTCTCTTCAGAATCGTTTCCGTGTAAACAAACATAGCTTAAACATAAACTTATCTTAAAAACAAACACTTGAAATTTCAGCAGTGTGATAAAAAACTACATTAAATGACAGAAACCGTATTTGGAAAAACGATATTTGAAGTGTAATTTAATTGATTAGTTGGTCTTACGTGCCATTGAATAACATGGGGAGGCGGGGTTCATGAACTATACCACCGGGGGGCGATCAAGACATTTTGGCTTCACTTTTCTGGCTTGTGCGGCACGCTTGGTTTGAAATAAGGAATGGTGAGAGAACATTGTGCTTGGTTTGTTTTTTGTCTTCAAACCAAACTTGAGTTTTCAGCTGACAAAATGTAAACCCGGTCTGGCTAGATCGCCTCCCATAATATTTCCACATGAGGTCAGTAGACGGCCTTTTGTGGCTGTTTCAACACATTCGACCACATGAGCACTTACGCTACGAAAGCAATCCCATCGTTTTCGACCACCCCTGGTATATTTTCTGTTTCGAATATATTTAAAATATATGCTAATTATTTGTTGAAGATTTATCTCTTACACCTTGAAATGCCAAAATATATATTACAAAATTGACTTTGAGGCCAAAAAATGTAATTAACACATAATATAATTTCAAAATAAATCCAAATGGACAAAAGTTCCCACCCAACTTTGTTTACCACTGAGTATTCAATTTCTCTCTGAATTTCACGAGTTAAATATGCTGCAGATGCTACCTTTAATATTTTTGTCCCGTTCCGATGATTTGTGTGACATCATGTAAATGTATGTCAGACCATGACATTTACATGGTGCTTACGGGAAAGCATTGCCATAGATGTTTCTCTTCTACAACATCGTAAGAGGCACTTCCTGTGACACTCCAGAAAACGAAGAAGGCAACACACAAGGGGGGCCGTTCCAGTGCTTCCTAGAGCATACTGCTTCCATCTGCTCCTACTAAAACTCACAATGACTAATAATTAGTTTGTCATGTCTGACACACAAAGGGAACACTTTGTTACATCCAGTTGCAAATGGGCTCAGTTTGTGAAAAAAGAAAAAAGAAAGTAATATTTCCCTCAAAACAAGGTGATAAATACTAAAGCAAAGCAGTGACATTTAGTCCTTGGTTTGGTTCAAGCAACAATCAGACGTTACTGCTTTAATACTCCTGCATTTTCCAATGTAAGATTATGTTTAAAAAAGAATAATGTTAAGCTCAGGGCTTTTTTGTGTGAACTGCTCTCAGACTATTTCCCCAAAGCCTGGCTTCAAAATAGAATTCATGAGAAATCGTGCGACAAATGCATTTTAAATGTGGCGTCCTACATCAGCCGGCCAGGCCATTTATTGTGTTCTCGGTCTAGCCCTATTATTGCGGCACAGGGTTGGAAATCTTTAATCCAATACACAGATTTACCGAGTGTACTTTTATGCGGCCGAGGAATATGGGGACGCATTGCGGAAGAGCGTAATCCTCTCAAGATAATTTGCTGGGAAGTCAGAAGGACGCTAGAGCCTCCCTTGAGGATATAACAAAACCTGACAGACAAAAAGGGCCAGTCCTTTTGCCTGACCTATTAAAGATCTTCTCCCACAGGACGAGGAACCGTACATGTGGAAACATGAACATTATTATCATTCCACAATGTGTCGTTATCAGGGTTATTTTAGATAACTGAAACTAAAACCATAAAAACTCATTTCTGATTTTTTTGTTGTTGCTTGTCATAAAATAAACATTAACTAAAAAAAATAATAATAATTAAAATGTTTTATTTTATTTCAGCTAGTTGCCATAGCAGCTTTTCTCATTTTCATTTAGTTTACCTTTATGTACTAAAATGACTAAAACGCCATTAAAGTATAGTAAAAATTAAGTAACACTATATTTAAGACAACAAATGCTAATGAAAAATTATTTAAAAAAAAACACTACTAAAATGTAAGTAAAAAAAAAAAATATATCAAATTGAATAAAGATTATTGCCCACATCACTTATATATATATATATATATATATATATAAATTATTCTTATCTCTATTATTCTTATATTGAGATGCTATTATAATATATATATATATGTTAATTTAGCACAATGAATTCTACAAATATAAATATCTAAACCAAACATATGCTAATATTAATATAAAATATTGATATAAGTAATACATTAATTTAGGGATACACCAATATTAAAATTGATAAGCTGATAAATGTTTTCATGTTATGGCAGATTACTAATATTTTTTTTAATAGTTTTTGTAAAACCAAACAAACAAACAAAAACTAAAAGCGATATGTTTCAAGTGAATTTAAGCATCACAACATAATAAGGTACAGTTTGAAAAGTGTTATTAAAGTTACGCTATGTAACTTTTTTTTGTTTATAACTTACAAAATTGAAACAATGTGTCAATACTTCAATAGTTCTTCCAAAGTGTGTTTTTGTCTTACCCTGATTCACTATGATAAGCCTATTATAAGTCTTCATATTTTAGACCTGATGGGATAGTTTTTTAGTGAGAAACTGCATACATATTTCACTCGCATGTTTGTGTCTCGTTATCTCCATAAATAGAGAAAAGTTTATCCGGTTACTATGATGTGTGGCACAGGTTTGTTGTCACAACGAGTTAGAAAGGTTGACATGAAGATGAAAACACGGAAGAGAGGACAGAGAGTCTGCTGGCAAGAAAAGAGAAAGTGACAGAGCTCGTAATAAAACAAGAATCAACATTGGCTTGGATTTTTGAAGATGGCGAGAACGGAAGGATTTGAAAAGTTGTAAAAGCGATGCAGAAATGTTGGTTTTATTACTCATTGTCACATGCACTCTCTAAGCTCTTCCCTACTCACAATTCGGAACCTTTTGTTTGTTGCAAAAGTCATTGCAACAAATGAGATAAGGTCAAGCATCATGACAGTTGATTCTATATTTTCTAATCTAACACAATTTAGACATTTTATATATTGACTTTACAGTCCAAACACTTCGTGGGGCCTCTGCTTCGACTCCATTGTCTCCACATCGCGTCTTTTACTGGAAACACGAGCGATGTGCTGTTCATTTGACACAGAGGGACAGTGAGATGAATTGCAAGTACTTTAATGTCCCTCTACATGGGGTTTAGTCTGATCTCCTGTCCTGGCCGATTGGTTCAGTGCTCCGTAATGAAAGAAGCTGTCCCACACTGCGTGCTTGTAAGGTCCTCTGTCTAATTTACCAGGGTTTGATTGACCAGACCTGCCATTTATAGTTCCTGTTATTTCCTCTCGGCTCCACAGGTGGTCTCATCCCTCTGTCTTGTTTCATCATACTTGTCAAATGGGCGTTGTGATGTCTGTCCAAGGTCATTTAGGTTATTCCAGTAACAGTGGCAACTTCAAACTCCAATATCAGAAGCTCCTTTTCTTTATCTTTGATGAAACGCTGAGACAGGAGGAGGAACAGCCGAAATGCTGCGAGCCGAGCATGCGATGAAGAAGGTTAAATGGATGTTCAGACAACATGTGCAGAAAACAGCACCTGCCACTCACATTGGAATGGCGCCCCAGAAAAACACATTTTTTCCTGTATTGCTCTGGCCGACAATGAACGTTTAAAGAGGATCCTTAAAGGAGCGCTTCTTCAAAAATAAATACAAAACAACTACTTCGGTTCTGTGTCTCTTTAATCAATATTAATTTCCCTTTTTTAAGTAGCTGCATTACAGAGGAATTACAGTCATAACTGCAAAAAAATGTAAAAAATAGTTGCTGCCTTACATTTTTAAGTACAAACAACATGGATGATCAAGTAATTTCAACTTAAAGACAATAAGCTGACTTTTAAAAAAATAGATGAATCTTGTGTCATAAAAAGGTTGAAAATTGCTTATCTTCTTTTGATGAGTTGTTTATGTGTTGGCATAGCTTATTGATCATATGATTTTACAGTGAACCTAATGCTGTTTTTGATGTTTGCAGTGGAATATTTGACCGGAAGGGTAAAAATTTGTTATTTTCATTAATTTATCAGATTGATCAAGTATAAGGCTTTTGAGGAACATTTATTTGTACATCTCTCTTCATTTTTGTATTGCTCCACAAAACAAAACAAAAAAACATCAAAAGTGATATGATTATAAAATTAAGCTTTTAAATATCTTACAAAGATGAAGATATAAGGTGACAACTGATATTTATATTAATTTTATGTACACCGTTTACTTTATACCGTTAAAAAGATCTCATTGCTTACAAGCTATCAGTATTACGCATGACCATATAAATATCAGCAATTGCACAAAACTGCATATTTTTGCTCAGTTTGGGCCTCTGAATGAAATATTTTTTCTTCTGAATATGAGCTCCATATTTTCCTCCATAATTTCGAATGGCCTTCAATGGTGTCTCGAATGTCTATATGGCATCTACCATTTACCCAATGACAAGGAATGTCTACTAGCCACCAACAGTATAGATTAAATGGCTTTCCATGTGAACAGCCCTTTATAATCCACTTAACCTCTGTGCGTCCAGCAATGATAAACATTGCCAAAGTGAAAAGAAGAGCCTATTTGTTGATAATCCAGCTTGTTTTCGCTCAATGCTCTCTCCTCTATCTCTGACTAAAGATAGTGTCTCTCTGATGTCCCCTCCCCATAAGTTTGCCTTTGCAACCAATTATCTTTTTGCCCTCTATCTGCAGTGATTAATATTAGAGGGCTGTCCCCTTTATATGTGCAATGAATCATTTTAGCCGCACCATCAGGGGTCTTTCTCAGCCTAAAAAAAGCAACCCCTCTTACACAGATTTGATATCTGGGAATGCTGTAATCTTGGGGGAAAAGTGTTAGGGTATTGATCAGCTCTGGAGGTCTCTTGGTATCCGGTCAAGGTTCAGCTGATAAGACCCCTTGCTGAATTTCACATGCAGTCAGATAAATGCGGAAATGGGATCCTTCACCTGATAACGTATTCGCTTAATGACAGTAGTCGAATCTACAGAGGGTCATGGCGATGCGTATAGCTCCCACAAAAAATCAAGTTATGTATTTATGTTTTAGTTCACACACTGTAAAAAAAATTCCTAATTTCACAGAAAATAACTGTGATTTTTGACGACCATTTTCTTTCATTTTAAATTTTACTCAAAACACTGCAAAATTACAAATAATATCTGGAAAATAAAAATGCAGCTGACATTTTAGGTATTGTTACATTAAAGAAAAAATTCCAGTCATTCACATTTTTTTACAGAAATTGATTGTATTTTTCATACAGTATTTTTCTGTTTTCTTAAATTACATCAACATTTATGTAAAAGTACAAATAGAATCTGTAATTAAATGGTAACAAAACAGTTAAATGATTACATGACTGTAGCTCAAAAAACTGTAACATTAAAGTAAAACATCATAAATTAAATAAACTGAAAAACACTGTTATTTACAGGTATTTCTTGCATTATTATGATCAAATACCTTCATTGTAAAAAAAAAATCATAAAAAAATGGTCAAATGACTGGCAACAAAGGCTGCCAAACAAAAACCATAAAATTAAAGTAAAATTTAAAAATTTAAATAAACTGAAAAAAACACTGTTATTTAAAGGTATTTCCTGCATTATTATGATCAAATACCGTCATTGTAAAAAAATCGTCAAAAAAGGGTCAATTGACTGGCAGCACAGGGTGCCAAACAAAAACCATAAAATTACAGTAAAAATATGTTAATTTAAATAAAAACTTGACATCACCACGATTGAGATCAGTGTTTGCTTTAGTTGAGCTCTTGACCTTTATTATATGCTATTAGTTTTACTCTGGCTGCTTTAATTATTTTTTTTTAACATACATTTGTTCTAGCATTGAAAGCGGGAGAAAATATCAGTTGATATTGGTCAGTTATTGGTGATGTTATAGTCATCATATGGTGACCTGATTCACTGATATGACAGAGAAATACCCGAGTGTATCTGTTGTGATTACATTATAAATAGGTGTACTTAAGTTTTAGATTAAATCTAGGATTGTCGTATTTTTCCCCATGAACCTTGTTATATTGAAACAATATTAATTAAGTGATTCATTTAGTGATGATTGAGCATTATTGAAGACACCTGGTGATAACAAGCAGAATCACTGAAGGAGAAAATCACAAATTGTAAGCCACCGTTATGGCGATCAGTGTTTGCTTTAGTTGGGCTCTCGGCACTTATACTTTCACTTTAAATTTTGTTTGTCTGCTGTTATTGATTTCTAACAGTCAAGTGAACAAAGAAAAGTGGGATCTGACAGAGTTGGTTATATTTTGACATAATCATACTGTGATCTAAATGAAACCTATTCAGATGATTCGGTTTAACTTGTTAGCAACAGTTTAGTGGTTCTGCAGCATATGATAATCTGTATTTTTCTTATAATCCAAAACATGTAATAAAAATTGTTCTGATCAAATCCCTTTATCTTTATTTAGAAACGCAGACATCAATAATCAGCCTGTGTATCTCAACCGTGGTGACAATAATAATCCTTGTTGCCACCAATCACAACTCATTCATGGCTCCCATCATGCATTGCGGTATGAATAAATTATGATCTGAATTGTCTATGTAATTTACTTTTCCTAATTGAATATTCTACTCGTCACCGTTGTTGAGAAGCATTGACTGAATCTTGATATCTGTGTGTGCCTAAAAGACAGACTTTCTTTTTTGTACTTTCTTTTTTCTGGGTATTTATACAGAATCACAGTTATAATGTAACCAACAACATAAGTCACAAACATTAAGTTCAAAAAATGATTGTCATAATATAACAAAAATTATTAGATAATATTTTTTTCTTTGTTCATCTGGCAGGTACAGCCAATTAAAATATAAAGTTTATAAAATAAGGGTCAAGAGCCCAACTAAAGCAAACACTCATCTCCATAACGGTGGCTTACAATTTTAGATTTTCTCCTTGTGATTCTGCTTTAGGTGTCTTCAATGATGCTCAATCATCACTCAATTAATCACTTAATTATCTCATTAACTTTAACACTCTTGAGTGTATACTCCTGTATCCCAGGAGTGTTAAATTAACACTGACTGAGTTCTTGCTGTGACGAAGAGCTGTAGTTAGCTGACAAGCTGAGCCATAGTGCATTAAAAATCAGGTGATATCACCAAGCATTCAATTACATGAAAAACATTACCATTAATAAGTGATCAGATCTTCTGAACTGAGATTCTCTTGGACTTTTTATGACAATTATGTGACAATTATGACACTCAGTTAAAGCAACCAGAGAAATAGTAATGTTAAAAGCAAAGGGTCAAGAGCCCCACTAAAGCAAACACTGATCTCCATCTTGGTGACATCAACCTTTATTATTTTACATAAAAAATCAACTTCTAAACATCTGTCTCAGTAAGAATGTTAGTATGCAATAAATAAAGTCTGGATTGTTTCTGTATGGTGTGTTTTGTGGGTCACCATTGTGTTGAAGAGTAGAGCCTGTGCTTCAGTTCAGGATGAGCAGAATAAAACTGATGAAATGCTGCATGTTCCTTTATTTAACTGACAGTAACTGTGTAGTTGCTGATGCAGTGATGTATAGTGACAGTAAATCATACATCACCTACATGTTTCTTAATAAAACATTCAGGAAATATGTGAAATAACTGTTAAATAACTGTTCTGTTAAAGAGCTTACTGAAGATTTCTACTTTTGCACTTATTTAAATTAGGCTATTTTACATTCATTTTATGTTTTTTGTATGGCAGCCATTGCTGACAGTCATTGACTGTTTTTTACTATGAAGGTATTTGATGATAATAATGCATTGTTTTTACAGTTAGAGTGTTTGATCGTAATAATCCAGATAATAGCTGTAAAATAACAGTGTTTTTCTGTAAAACAACTTAATTTAAATTACGATATTTTACTTTATTTTTACGGTATTTGTTTGGCACCCTTTGCTGCCAGTTATTTGACCCTTTTTTTATGATTTTATTTTTTACAGTGCAGTAATAAACATAAATTAGCTGTGCAGTAAAGTTATCAAGCAAGGATTAAAAAACATTAGAGGATGCGGAGAGGGCAGAAGGTAAAAAACTACGCCTATGAAATATTAGCAAGGGCAGGCACTGGCTGATGAATATAAAACATCAGCTGCTGACTTATTTATATTTACTTCTTATTTGATTTTTGTCCAGAACAGGAGGTTTGTGGTTTGCAGAAAGTGTAGTTCTCTGGCACAGCACTGAGCTGAGGATTGTGGGTAAATGTTTTCATGAAATACTGTGAGATAAACTTTGAAAATGGATTAGATGTTCATGAGCAATGGTTTGTGGTTTGCAATTTTTAATTCTTTCATCATTGTGATCATTATTATAATGCAGGCCTTTCTCCGCTTTGTCTTTGTTTAGAATTTCGGGATGATTTTTAGTGAAGGAGATTTTTCATTGATTGTTTCTGCATATTACATTGTTACACCAGTAGGCGTCTACCATAAGTGAGTGTGAGTCAAACATTCAACCGATTTGTTGGCGAAGTACGGAGGCGTATTGCATTCACTTGAAGAAAAAAAATCTACTCTGTTTTTCTGAATTAACGAGTTAATTTTTCATGAGAAAAAAAATCAATTTGCTCTGTTTTTCTGAATTAATGAGTTAATTTTTCATGAGAACAATTTTTTTGCTCTGTTTTTCTGAATTAATGAGTTAATTTTTCATGAGAAAACATTTTTTGCTCTGTTTTTCTGAATTAACGAGTAAATTTTTAATGAGAAAAAAATTTTTTCTCTGTTTTTCTGAATTAATGAGTTAATTTTTCATGAGAAAAAAAAGTTTTTGCTCTGTTTTTCTGAATTAATGAGTTAATTTTTCATGAGAAAAAAGTTTTTGCTCTGTTTTTCTGAATTAATGAGTTAGTTTTTCTTGAGAAAATTTATTTTTGCTGTTTTTCTGAATTAATGAGTTAATTTTTCATGAGAAAATTTATTTTTGCTGTTTTTCTGAATTAACTCATTAATTCAGAAAAACAGAGCAAAAAAAAAAATTCCATTAAAAATTAACTCATTAATTCAGAAAAACAGAGCAAAAAATTTTTTCTCATGAAAAATGAACTCGTTAATTTAAATCGTTAATCGAGAAACACCATTATTGTGTGTCGTAGCAGTTATGTTGCGGCTTTATTTAATTTGATTGTCATTGCCGGAGCAAAAACAGACTGGAAATATTGTGTCCAAAATTTTAGTTACTCAAATGCAACTTTTTTTTTTTTTTGAGGTACTAGTTCTTTTCTATGAATTTTTACCATCATGTTTAAAAAAAAGTCTTTGTTAAGGCTTAATAAGCCATGTACCAAACTAATCAGCTACAATTTATATATAAAAAGGAAATAAATCTGTTATAAATTCGTAATAAATCTGAATTGTAAGTTATTATAAATAACCAACATTTGGATTTTTTTTTGGTCTATTTCTCTTTCTGTCTGTCTGCACTGCAGCATTGTCCTTTACAGAAGGCCAAGATGATGTTCAACTTGTTCAGTTGATGTTCAGCCTTTTCTCAGAATGGGACTCTGTGACATGGCGGGATGAATCAAGATAATTGCCTGATTGATTTTTGTCTCCTGTTCTCTAAGCACTTGGTCAGGCATGATTTGTTTAGGGGGTGAAATGGGTTAGGAGCTATTAAAACACACACACACACACACACACACACACACACACACACACACACACACACACACACACACACGTTATGTCCATCTCAAAGAGGTTAACTTTAGTTTACAAGATGCCATTTTGTTCACCTAAATTACATTTGCTGTGACAGGCACACACGATAAGTAGATTTGTGCATGGCGTGTGCTTTACAAACCTCTAACCTAGTTCATTTGTGGAAGCCACATCTTTTCCACCATGTAGGCTACACATAAATAAGTGTGTGTTTGTGACTTTGAGCATCTCATCTTCTCTTTGAGGCTTGCCGACATTAATAGGACCTGCTCAGGCATAGCTCTTGTCCAACTGAGTCGATCTAAGATGGAGAGCAGATGAGTGGGGAAGGAGAGGCTGATCAGGAGCAGATGGTACTCACCCTTCACACACTCATGCTAGGGGAGCATGAACAAGCTCTGTGTCTCGGATGGAGAGTTACGAACACTATAAATATAACAAAACATTGGGATGCAAAGCGGAGTCGTGTCCTGGTTGTGTGAGCCCCATGAACCAGAAATGAACACTGCTCTTCTCACACAGTGGCTCAGCGAGTGGAGGAAAAGGAGACGTAGTATTTGGTATTGGAAAATTCACAAATTTGAGCAGAAAGCTCAAAATGGTTACTAATGGTGCAGGTCAAGCCTTTTTTTTTTACTCCTTGAAGCCACTTATGTCAATAAATGTTTATTGCACGTTAAAATCAGCACAAAAATAAAAACTAGTTTAGTTTTCTTAATGTGCATTCCTAACAAAGAAAATGTCTTTACAATCTTTAATCAGAAATGAATCATTTGCTCTGCCTCTGTAATTGATTTGTATTCAGTCTGGCTGGATTCTGTAATGTAACAGCCACTTTTCACAACCCATTTAATTCCTAATGGATTAAATGAAGTCCTGCCCTACATTTCTCATTATCGAATATGCTTTTTCACTCAGAAATATACATCAAATTTCAGAAGTAATATGGGTTGAATGTTGCTGTTCAAAAAGGTTGCTCTACCTTTATGATGCTACGGTAAAATGTTTTGTTTACATGTCATAAAAAAGATTGAGGTCCGTAAGATTATGTCCGTAAGGGGTTGGGGGAAATCACGTTGTGAAAAAAATGTTTTTTTCTCCAAAACAGTTTGGCCACAATTATTGGCACCCCTAGAATCTTTTATGAGTAAAATATCTAAAAAGTTGCTCAATACTGATTATGCATTAACACTTGTGTTACTGATGTCATGCCTGTGATGTCATTTTTTGATGACTTGGCAGATTAGTATAACAGTTTTATGTGTTTCATTCCTTACACACATTTTCTCAAGCTATGGTATCGTGTTCATAACATTTTAAACATCTCTAGCAAAAGCAAAAACTGAATTCAAAACTATTTTAACTCTACAAAAAAGTGTAATTATAGAAATTAATTACAACGTAATTATGTGTATTTGTAAAGTACAATGTAGATAGATAGATAGATAGTGCATTGTATTACATAATTAATTAAAATGTTAGTACATAGTTAAAAGTGGGACCAAAGTTGATTTTACAATTTCAAACTGAATGTAAAGCAGATAATATACTTGCAGGTTTTCAGACTTGGTCTGAAGATATATATTACTGAAGGGTTTCACTTTTAGTGAGTAAGCAATTAAAAAAAAAAAAAAAACCTGTAATAAATGGTATTGTCAGGATACAAGGCACACAGAGATCGAGGTAAGTGAATAACACAGCTTTATTTAATAGTGCAACATATCATGTTGAGTATCAGGAGCGAGAATATTTGAGGAAACAGGATGCAGGATCTACAATAGGTGAGTTCAAACAAAAAGATATCCATTCTGGGATATTAATACTGGCCTTTTTTCTTACAGGTTTTTGGCATTGGTTCAACGGGTGGCAAGCGGATCGCTGGATGTCAGGTAACAAGTGTATATTGACAAAGATTCCAGCAGGTCACAGGTTAGTCAATCACAGGTGAGTATATACTTAAACGTTCAAGTTTTACAGGCATCTCAAGGAATCGGAGACAGAAGATAAGGGTCAGTTCGTGTTGGAGGCTTGGGTATTGCAGCGTGTTTTATGTGTTGGTGGAATGAGGTTGATTAATGCGAACAGGTGTGAGTAATCAGAATTCTGGGGAGAGTGATCGGTGTGTGGTGAGGGATGCTGAATCTGATCCTGACAGGTAGCATATGTGTTTAATGGGAAAAGAGTTTTAGATTGTAGATGCCCTGACTGCAAGACTATAGGATGCCATGGAGATATTTTTGTTAAAAAAAAAAAAATACAGTAACATGACACTTTATATATCATCATCATGCCTTCTGGGAGGCCCCGGAATACAATGGTAACATCATATGATGTAAAACAGCTCATGCCTTATGAGGGTTTTTTGTTATCCCCGGTCTTCTGGCTTTTAGTCTAAAAACAATATGCTGGCCTTCCCGTGAATCCCCATGCCCTCAGCTGGCTTTGGAAGGGTTGGTAGGGATGATTCTCCCAGATCTCCAGCTGCATTTGCATCCTGCTTTGTAGTCAACACTTAAAATACCTTAACCCCAGCAATGGTGTCTAGCCAAACTATACCAATAACACGTTAATAACACTTTTCAATGTGTTTAAAATACTTTTTTTTTTTATACGAAGTACAAATCCATCAACATATTTACTAACATATCGCTTGAGACTTAATGATGGGCTGCATTACTACCGATTTACTTAACACAGTCTCATCCCAAAAAGTCATATAACTGACGTTTTGGGACGTATTTTGACCATACGTCAATATCCGCCTTTTTAGGGCCCCCTTAAACGCCGGTAGATGGCGATCCCGGGCCGTCATACAACTGACGCTTTACCTTTAACGTCAGTTAGGTGACGGGTTAGGTTTAGGGTTAGGTTTAGGTATGGGGTAGAGTTAGGATCCCATAACCTCATCTACCGACGTTTAAGGGGGCCCTAAAAAGGCGAATATTGACGTATGGTCAAAAGACGTCCCAAAACGTCAGTTATATGACGTCTTGGGATGAGACCGGGTTGATTTACTACCGATCAGCCTCTGCACTGACAAGCTGACAAGCACAATGCATATTTCTTAATATTAAAGGTACAATATGTAAGTCGAAAATAACGAAATATCCAAAAACCACTTGCACAGTGTTATATTTCTTTCAATTGTGTACTTCCGTTATCCTAAATGTTTCCAAGAATTTGTAAATTCAGAGAAATTCACAATTTTAAAAAGTGACTATGTCAATGTCTGTCAATGACATCGTACTGCCATAGTAACCATGGCGACAGACGTGGACAACTGCATAATGTTTTACGTCTAGCGGCACGCTGTTGATGTTTCGTTCAATCATTATGGACCATGGCAAGCAGACTTTGGGACACAAGGAGAACTAAAACGAGGATCAATATCAGCGTGGCATTTTCGAGATGCCGAGAGCTCCACGTTCGCAACTAACTTGCACTTGACAGAGCTTCACGAGTCTAGACTTTACAGGGACGCCACTCTTGCATGTACTTTATTATACAGGCTAGCAAATGTAGGCTACATAAAACAAATCAATGTTATATAGCTCAACATGACAAAATGTTAGAATATGATCAGTTTGTTATTCTAATGTTGATATAGCTTACTGCTAGTCTCATATAGCAAACAAACTTACAACTTTCAACACACTCAAATGCTGTTTGGTATTAAAGTATTTGATAGTGTTGGCGTTAGACCAAATGAAACAGCGCTGTGTTACCTCACAAGTTTAATTTGTCAAATAAACTGACCTGTGTGAGTAGTAATTCATCACTTGCAGGTACTTAGGTAGAATTGAATGTCCTTATACCTTATATCCGAGGGACTCGAGTGTGGCGCTGATATCTGTCTCTCATTAGCAATCGTAACCTGCTTCATTACAAAGTCTTTTAAAATACTTTTAACTCATCAATCAACATAGATACAGCATGACAGCAAGTTCAATTATTCCGCTTTTCACTGCGTCTTCAACAATACCTTTGTTATTGTAAGAGGTTATAGCGAACCCTAGCAGCAAAAAAATGACGGTAACACTTTACAATATGGGTGCACTAATGTGCATTAATTCATCCTTAACTAATGCACAGATAATCATGAGTTAATGTATAACTCATGAAGAACTAAACCATTAATTGATGATTACTGCAACAGCAACTAATAAAGAGTCAATATGAATAATAGATTAAGTAATACATGAATTGCTATTAATTCAATGTGTCATTGTGTATTAATTCCTTAATAACATATTTTCTTAACTAATAGTGTAAATTAATGTGTTAATTACCACAATTAGTCAAAGCTATGCACTTCAACTTCCAGTTGTCTGCTTTAATTAATCATTAGCTAATGATTTGCAAAGGTATCATTATGCTATGACTTTACTTGATGGGGCACATCATTATTAACTAGTCATTTAGTAATTGTAGTAATTTGCACATGAATTTGCACTAACTAAGTAATTAATCATGTATTAATGCATATTAGTGTACCTGTTATATTATCTGGAAAAATGAAATACAAGGCTTTGCCTCATTCTGGTAATTAACATATTAATTAACACTATTAGTTCAAAAAAATAGTTATAATGGAATTAATCCACAATTACATATTTAATTAATAACAATTCATGTATGAACTACTACATTAACCGTACAGGCTCTTAATTAGTTCCTAATGTGGTAATCATTAATGAATAGCTTAAATAATCATTAGTTACACATTAATTCAGTTTTATCTGTGCATTAGTTGCTTATTAGTGCACACATATTGTAAAGTGTTACCAAAATGTCATACTGTAGCTTTAAGCTTAAAATGTGTTTAATATCACTACCAGTAAGGATCAGGTCTTTAAATGGAAGACATTTAAAGTGTACATACAGAATACTTGAAATAGTTCCACTTTAGCTCAATCAAGTATCCGGATACCTTTAGTAAATTAATTTGGGATAACTAGAGTGCATTAAGAAAAAAAAAATGAAATGCTCCAATTTAGCAGACTAAAAGTATATCCATTTTAGTATACTAAAAGTACAATTGCAGGGTACATAAATTTGTAAACGTATTTGTAGTATACTTATATTCACTTATATATTTCTCACTATGGGTAGCCCTTAAATATAGCAATACAGTATAAATCTTCATGACCACATTCATTTCCACTATAACAATGCTCAATTTTGCTTCCAGATAGGTTATGGAAGAGCAATAGAGAGCGAAATCAGCAAACTTCACATTTTCTCTTTCCCCATATCTGAGGTTTCCAAGAATGGGTTTGAGGGTCCTCAAGGGCCAGTTCTTTGATAGTCTAAATTAAAGAAATAAAACCCCACACACTTTTCAGCCTGTTCCTAGTTGGTAGACTGGTAGTTAATTGGGAACTATCTATTAAACCTACAGGATTGCTGAGCCAGGAGGACCCTTGAGGCCCCAGCTGACCGCATGAGCTCTTACAGCTGGAGAAAACTACATACTGGCCATTCTGATGATGCTTGACAGCAGTCTTTTTGCCTACCTCGGGTTATTTAATTCACTCTCAGTCATTACTGGCCTTTCTCTTTTCTCGTCCCATTTTACAGTCATATTTCTGAGACTGCTTGCACTTCTCACCCCCTGCTAGAGGTTTTTTAGAAAAGAGGGATAATTGGTGCAACATACAATTGCGAAATTCTTTGTGTGCCACAAACAACTTTCAAAACCAGTCAAAAAACAGTTTTCTCTGGTAATTTACTGTTTGTGGTTCAAATCATTTCTCAAACTGTTTTTTTTTTTGTGTGTAAAAGTGTACAATAAAATAGTGCTTACTCTTAACAAAGCAAAATAGAGTAGAAAGTGTTTTCTCAATAAAGAAGAAAGGGTCAAATTTCTCCACGATTTTTTCTCAGATATTTTCACCAAGTGGTTCCAAACCCTGTTAAAGAAAGAGCTGTCTTTACCTTCTAATCTACACCTACTGGCACGATTATTATGTATAATGAACACCTGTCCAAGTGCTCCTTAATGCAAACATCTAATAGGCCAATCACATGAAAATCAATGCATTCAGCCAAGTAGGAATGGTCCAGACAATTTGCTGAAGTTCAAACTGAGCATCAGAATGGGAGAGTAAGTAATTTTAGCCATATTCAAACAGTAATTGTTTCTCATGTGGACGTCTGTAAAAGTAAATCTGCATAGCACCTCAATGATAAAACTCATGCATTTGGATGTCGATTTATTCACGGCAGAGGAGCAAGTTTTGTAATCCTATAAATGACCCACATGGTTACCCTTATTCATCGTCTGGAATCATTTAATGCCCTTTGAACAGTCTGCAGTTTGCATTGAAAGTGTCTTTTGGACCTTGAACCGTTTGGTTCCCACTGAAGTGCATTATATGGAGAAAAATCCTGGAATGTTTTCATCAAAAACCTTCATTTCTTTTCGACTGAAGAGAGAAAGACATGGACATCTTGGACGACATGGGGGTGAGTAAATTATCAGCAAAAGTGAACTACTCCTTTAAGGCAGTTACAGTTAATATAATGTCTATAGTAGGCCATCCAAGTAAAGTGTTACCCAATTTTCTTATCAAAGAAAACAGCCCTGGTCCTTTGAAAGCAAATCTCATGGTATATACAACTAAATTACCCAGATAACATCTATAATATTATGTTTATAGATTGACAGGTTCTTACTCTCCATTATCCATGTCCTTAGGCAATTGTCTGTAATTCATAAATCAAATATCTTATTATTAAGCATGAAGGCTGTTTAGAGATTATGCAAAACTTTTGATTATTGTCTAGATGGCTGTTTACACACATAATGAGTATGCCGTGCCACAAGACACCTGGCAAAATCATGTTTGTTTAAGGTTTACGGATATGTGACCCAACTAAAAAATAACCCTTGATATGGTCCATGCACAGACACACATACTAAAACGAATGCCCTTCTGAAGATCGGAACCGGTTATGCTCCATTCGACCTTCCTCTATTTTCTGCAATTAAGGGGTTTCAGGGACAACATCTTGATTTCTGCATTTTATTGGTAATTAACTGTGAAACACAACAACGATTCCTTTAATTGCGGCACATTTGAAACAACGAGAGGGAAATGTCAGGTGGTAAATGCTGTATTTCTTGGGAGTGTGTTCATTAAGGTGAAGCATTAATTAGGATGCACCACACTGGACCTGGAGAGAATCATTTTAGCAATATAGAAAAGTACTATGTGACTATTAATGGTGCTTTACTCAGCAGGTATATGACACGACGTACTGAATCTTCCATCGCAGCACAGCCAGGGAACTCTTCCATTACATTAGATTTAATGGAAATTAAACGAGAGTGATAGTTAAATAAATGTCGAATAAAATGAACGGAATATAGTCTGGAACACACGCCTGAAGCTTTGAACAAGAGCTAAAAAAGAGAGCATTTAAGCACTTTATAATACTAATATATATTCTCATTTTCCAAAAAAAAAAAAAAACAATTTAGTATGATATATAAGACTCATGGGGATCAAAGTTTTGTCCCCAAAACATAAACACGTAAACACACGCAGGCATAATAGAATATTAGAATATTATTCTTTTAATTCCTGAAGGATCACTGAAAAAATTCAATTCACTGAAAAATTCGGTCTGCTGAAAATTCAACGTCCTATATCTCAATGTTGCTTATTTGCTCATAAATCTTCAACACAATGGACACAATTCATGCATATTCAAATATGATGTGAAGATGCCTCAAATTGGTTGTTGCCCATGTTGTAAACACCCGAGTTGTAATATGCAGGAATGCAAGTGAAGATCATTGAAGGCTGACTTACATTTAGGTTTGTTACATAAATATATACTTGGAATATAGCACACAAGACTACTTATATGATACCTTTATTGTGTTTTTCATTATTTTGGAGCTTATAACAGTCACTTTCATTATTAAAAAATGGCTTATTTTGATGGTCCCCTTTGAACATTCTGTTGAATGTAAGTAACTTTGCATGTCAACTAACATTTATTAGAGTATTAGTAGTCTGTCTTCTTAAAGTTTGCTAACTATTTATTGTGATGGTGATCCAACAGACATTCTACTGACTATAAGTAACTATGCAACTACATGTTACAGTTTTTTACAATCACTTTGCTACTATTTTCAGAACCTTGATGTCATTTTTCAAAACTCTAGACACAAAACTCATAACGGTTATCACTTTTAACACAGGCTGTCTAATGTTCAAAACATTGCATTGTGCATTCACATCTTAAAAGAAATCTTGCACTTGCACAATCGTTGGTTCAAAAAACAAATTGACTGTGAAATACCATTGAAACATTTCACTATGTCATTGTTTGTACAATCATTTCATTATGGTACTTCATGTAGAGTAAATATACATCTCCATAAAAGTACTGCAATAGAGAGAATACAGATATAGTGGAATCATTGAACAAAGTGATATATTGACGCAAAACACTACAATCACAACATAGGTTTATTGTAATAAAAGCAAAAATATATAAACTTAGGCTACATCCATGGATATTGTAGTCTAATTGGTTCATGCTCCACACAAATTGGTGACAATGAATTTCTTCAACGTTCAATCTCTCAGCGTTCATGATTTACTGTAAACATGGAAGATTGTGTGTATGTTTCCATACAACTATGCATTAAGAGTAATGCAACAGTACTTATTATTTTGAGCAGTTGTATCAATTGATAGTTAGATCATTGTAATGAAATGAAGAGACACTCATTGTGAATTGCCTTTTGAAATAGTAGTACTTTGAAGTTGTATCATATTGAACAGGTGATTTATGTTGAATGAACAAATGATCTAAGTGTATTGTATCCAAGCAATTAAGGGTTATAGTTTTGAAAAATGGGTTTTGTGTCTAGAGTTGTGAAAAATGACATGAAGGTTCTGAAAATAGTAACAAAGTGATTGCAATAAAACCTGTAACTTGTTCTAACCCCAACCCTTTCAGTAATACTATGCTAACACTCTAATGAGATGAGAGTTAGTAGACATGTTAACACAGTCTCATCCCAAAAAGTCATATAACTGACGTCTTGGGACGTCTTTTGACCATACGTCAATATCCGCCTTTTTAGGGCCCCCTTAAACGTCGGTAGATGGCGATCCCGGGCCGTCATACAACTGACGATTTACCTTTAACGTCAGTTAGGTGACGGGTTAGGTTTAGGGTTAAGTTTAGGTATGGGGTAGAGTTAGGATCCCATAACCTCATCTACCGACGTTTAAGGGGGCCCTAAAAAGGTGAATATTGACGTATGGTCAAAAGACGTCCCAAAACGTCAGTTATATGACGTCTTGGGATGAGACCGGGTTGGACATGTAGGTGCAACGCTACTTATAGTCAACAGAATATGTTAAAGGGACCATCATAGCACTCATTCTCCAAAAAGAAAAAAGGAAAGTCATACAACATCATGAACAAATGATGACAGAAGTTTCATATAGGGGTGAACTAAGGTGTGATTTCTTATTAAATAAACTGTGTAAGTTTCACGTAGCTCATTTGGAAGTTGCAGAGGAAAAATGCTTACTTACACAATTTACACAGACACAGAAATGGGGTATTAAAAGGATACAAAAGAGAGAAAGAAAGAATGAGAGAGAAAATTGTCCTTCCTCAGAGCAGATGTCTTGACAAGTGAGCAGATTACCTATATGGGCAGCAAGCTGAAATCTAGTAGTTTGCACAACTAGGCAAGAGAAAGAGAAAACAGCAGCTCGTTTCTGACAAGAGTGTAGTTTAAAATCGAGACCTGAGGCTATATCTCTGTAGACGCACATTATGCTCAGACTGGGTTTAACAGAGATTTGTCTCAGAGACGTTATTCCATGCCACACCAGCCTTCTTCACTTGGCTTTGACTGCAAAGATATACAGAGCGATATAGAATGCATATTTAGATCCACTGGGACAACAAAAAAGTACAAATCAAAGTCAACTCCAATGTAACAGGGCCTGAACAAAGTATGATCTGGAAGAAAACCATCAGAGATTTGAAGCAGAGACAGTTTTTTTTTTTTTACCAAATACAGCCTCGATGACATGGTTTGGCTTCAGAAAAGGTCACACAAATATGGCTTCCACGGGAAGAAGAAATCGGTGGTCTATGCAAAGGGAAACAAAATGTGAGCAAAGACTTTAGTATGATTTGGTTTTGTTGTATTTGAGAAAGTATTTCTAAGGGTACATACATAGATATTGATACAATTGCTTAACATGAGGGTGTCCAATTAATGTTCATTTTAAGATTTTTAAAATAGTATTTAGCAGTACAAAGTACAAATATTTGCAGGATTTAGTTTCATAATTTTTCTTGAAGTGCTTAATTTGGGAAGCAAATGGTCAGAGTAGAGAGTGAGGTCAGTCTCCAACATTGGGGGATCAGGAAATTACATGAACCAGATACAAACTTGGATTGCATACAGAAGTACCAAGTTACACTTTTTTTTTGATGGTCACCTTTAGACAATCTACTAACTAGAAAGCAACTACATGTCAACTAGAGTATTCGTAGACTTTTAAATAAGGGTTAGAAGGACTGCCATGATATACTCACAATAAAGTTCTTTATAATGTTTCTGTTAGGAGTAAAAAGAAGTTTGAAATGCGTGGCCAGCGGTATAGACCTTATTCAGAGTACTGCCATATTAAAGTGAGGCTGTGAGCGATAGACTTACCATGTTTTCAATGGCACCTGCTAGAAAGAAATTTCGTTTTGGCCTGATTTTGTTTGAAATGATGTCACACCAGTTTGTTCTTCTATAAAGTTGAAACGTTTGCCATTAGAGAACAAAAAGGACAAAACACATCTCAAAATAGTCCACTTTTGGGAAAACTCTCCACTTGACAAACCTATCCCATGATCCCTGGCAGCACTGTGCTCTGAAAGAGAGGATCTGAATCTGGAGGTCACTGTTGTTTAGCTCTACATTATCACCTGGCTCTGCTAATGAGATGAATTATCAGTCCTGGAGTGGGTGTCCTCTGATTACAAGCCAGTGTTTTTTTTGGGGGGGAAAGAACGTGCTTGCAGATATCTGCCTTGGTGATCTCAATCATTAGAAGGGGACAGAAGATCAGTCTGTGACCAACCCTGCCAGCCCCTCCAGTTGGCTGTGAAAGGACGAGAACAAGGATAGCACAGACGTCAACCACTATGCACACTTTTCTGTATTTGTTGTGTTATAGCTGTTTTGAGCATCACATACACTAAAATGATGACAAAAACAATCAGAAAACGTTGTTAGGACCATAAACAATAGTATTTCTCGTACTCGTTTTAGTCTTTGTAAGAATATTACTGATCCAGATTTCTTGGTAACACTTTCTTTTTATGGTCCACTTTAGACATTATACTGTACTAACTAACTTTGCAACAACATGTAAACTAGTAATTAAAGTATAAGAAGACTGTCTGCTTAACTAACCCCAGAATATTTTGTTGTATTTATGAATATCTGAACATGCAACATGTCAAATGAAATAACAGAGCCACTACTTTTAAATAACTTTATGTATTCATTTTTATTAACACTTAAATGTGGGTAAGATTCATTCAAAAATAAATAAAAGACATTTTGAGCAAAAAAGACTACATTGGGATTATATTTAGAACAATAATCAAAACATAGATGGAGTAGATCAAGTGTCAACACCCCCAATCCTTGCACAGCGGTTGTCATTTCATTCAGTAACATTAGGTAGTTTTGATTTACATGCTGTTTAATATCGATGATTGTGCTATTTTACATACGCATATGATTAGATATGAGATCGCTTGTTTTTGCATCTTCATTGCGTGTGTTTTGATCAGGAGATTCAGTACTCTTTCAGAATATGTGTCATACCGTATAACAGTGAAAACACGAAAGACGGAAATTTCCGTTAATGGCGGGGAAGCGTTTTCTCACAAATGACGGAAAAATTTTCAGCAATGGTGGGGAAAGTGTTAATATCTACTAAAACATTATTTCAATAGACTCCCAACATATATTCCACTGGCACTGACTATAAGTAACTTTGCAACTACAGGCTGGGTGGGAGCTGTGCGGGACCTGCGGAGACACAGGACACTTGGCGAAAGGGAAGAACCATCATAGAGGTGGTGGGGAAGATGGAGGTGAATGGAAGCATCAGCATTTGCGAACTCAGACATGAGTAAGTACCTATTTTATAACACAAGTATTAGAACACGATTGGATAGATGAGAAGGTAATAAGTGACGTAACAATTGATTCTTCCTAGCAGAACTTATGCTTAAGCTTTCATTTCAATGCGCACAAGTGAAGAAGTTTTTGAGAGAAATGGTCAGATTTTGATTTCAACTTCCTCCAATAATCTAATGTATCTAACGATATGTAAAAATATATATGTAAAGCGGTTCAAATGTTGACTTAACAAGATGCAATTTTATATAGTTTGTTCTTTTTATTATGACATAATTGCACCATGTTGAACTTATTCTCACAGGTTTTTGAACCCTGTTTTTATTTTTTATTTTTAGGTAGATGAATATTAAAAGTCCAATACAAACGTCACTACCGCTCATCAATGACTGTCAGAATTGTTAGCTAGACCGTCCCATTTAACAGGGTTAACTCGGTCCGACCTTCGAAGATGTGGCCTTTAAAGTTTGAGTCCTTCGAATAATGCAGCCTCTGTATATTGGGATGCGGCTTTTATTGGCAACATAGCTCAGAACACTCAGGAATAATCTGGAAAGACACTAGAACGCAACCACGTCGTACAGAGATGACACTAAAGAGAACTAAGGGTGTAAATACACCTAACCTAAAACAGGTGTGCAATTCAATTAGGAACCATGGAAACTAACAATGAATGAGAACCATACTACAGTCTACTAATACTCTATTGGATAGTTACACCGACATGTAGTTGCAAAATTACTTATATTTAATTGATTGTTTGAACTGGACCATCAAAATATCACTGTAATTGGGCAGGTGAAGTTTTTTTGCTCACACAATAGGCTCTAAAATGTTTTGGAAGTTCAGAAAAGTCATTTTTGCTGCTTGGTTTCAATAAATATTTTTAGACTGGAAAGGACGTTTTGAGTTCTAAAATGTACAGTATGTACATCAAGCTCTTTTATCTCAAAAGATCAAAGAAAATGAGATTCCTCATGATATGACCCCTTTAAAAATGCATGAATGTCACTGCATTCGATTCAAAACATCAAAACAAGAGGAATGTATATTAGCTAAACATTTTACAAAAAGACACTTTAGATATACTGTTGAAAAATGTATTTTTTGTCTTTAAGATAATCAAAATATCTTAATTTGCGTTCCAAAGATGAGCAAAAGTCTTACGGGGTTGGAACAACATGAGGGTGAGTAAGTACTGACAGAATGTTCACTATTTTGTTTGTTTTATTTTCACGTGAACTGACCCCATAAAAACAAAGCCGAAATGAATGAAGAAATGAGCCACAGGAACTGTTGGAGGAAAGGGAAGCAATCTTCTTTATTCCTCAAATAAAAAAACACTCTTTTACTTCCCCTCCTCCAAATAAATATCTGCTTATATTATTGATACGCATTGATGGCACCAAAACTTGTTGATATACATTCTCTGGAGTACTGCATGAAACATTATTTAAAAAAATACAACCCCCCCCCCCCCAAAAAAAAAAAAAAAAAAAAAACAGAGGGGTGAGATATAAGTTTTTGCGATATTTCATACAGTTTGAGATTCACCCTGAGGCAAAACTCATGTGAAGGAAGCAGCTTTCCTTCCCCCCTCAACATTTTCTCTCCCTTTCTTTTTGTTTTGGCTCTCTTATCATCTTTTCAAGCATGCCAAGTGAACTGTCGGACCACAGATTTCTCTGTGATAGAGATCTCTTGGGAGACATCGGGGAAAAAAAAAATGTTGCAAAAATATAGCAACAGAAGGATGGAGAATCCAGAGGGACGGAAGTAAGAAATGTGGACAAATGAACGTGTTACCCGACACGGCCTTGGCATCGCTCAGAGAGCCCTGCAGCCACACTACAGCAGTCATGAACATCCCTCCATGCCTCCCAATTCCTTTTTTTCCCCGTTTTCTCCCTTCTGTCTCTGTATCCTTCATCTGGCTGTAACTTTCCCTCAGCACCCGAAACAGCTTGTTATCAAAACTGCTGTTCTTTTAGACCGAATACACGTATTGCATTTCAAATCTTAATGACCCAAGTTTAGCATTTCGGATTATTCCAGACGTTGTTATAAGGCAGTGGAATATTTGCTAGGGCTGGCATGACTCATGACTGAGTCGACGGGTCAATGTTTATCTCATGTAAATGACTCACTCGTCACTGTGCAGCAGAGAGAACGTTTGTGCAGGTTAGGTGGTGCAGTGAGAAATGAAAATGTACATCTCTTCATTGATTCAAGATGTTGTGTTGTTATAAAGCAGAGCTAAAGAATAAGGATGTCCCGATGACCTGGGGCCAGAGTGAAAGACTTTGTTACACATGTAAGTGTATAATCTAATAACAAATTAGACAGATAGATATAATCTAATAACAAAATCTGCATTTATAGATAGACAGATAGATAGATAGATAGATAGATAGATAGATAGATAGATAGATAGATAGATAGATAGATAGATAGATAGATAGATAGATATATAGATAGATAGATAGATAGATACCGTAGATAGATACCGTAGATAGATACCATAGGTAGATATGGATGGATGGATGGATGGATAGATAGATAGATAGATAGATCGATAGATCGATAGAAAGATAGATAGATAGATAGATAGATAGATAGATAGATAGATAGATAGATAGATAGATAGATAGATGGATGGATGGATGGATGGATGGATGGATGGATGGGTGGGTGGGTGGGTGGGTGGGTGGGTGGAAGGATGGATGGATGGATGGATGGATGGATGGATACCGTGGATAGATACCATAGATAGATACCGTAGGTAGGTAGATAGATAGATAGATAGATAGATAGATAGATAGATAGATAGATAGATAGATAGATAGATAGATAGATAGATAGGTGGATGGATGGATAGATAGATAGATAGATACCGTGGATAGATACCATAGATAGATACCGTAGGTAGATAGATAGATAGATAGATAGATAGATAGATAGATAGATAGATAGATAGATAGATAGATAGATAGATAGATAGATAGATAGATAGATAGATAGATAGATAGTGATAGAGACACAGACTAAACCAAAAGTGGAACCAAATTAAAAAAAACTTTCTCAGATCAGATTTTCTCAGATTGTTTAAAGTAAAGGAGACGGCTGATCTACAACGTTCCCTCACACAAACTTCTACATCTTCACAGGAGCCAATAACACTCTTCATCCATCCTCCCGTTCGTGTTTCACATTCAACACCTAAAGTGTTTATTACCGTGTTACTCTTCAGACTCTCATTTTCAAGATGGATCTGATCAATGATAGGCACGGTGCCAAACGAGGCCGGAGTGGACCAAGACCAAGATTTGGCTTCAACCTCTAAAGCATCGATCGCTTCTCTGTGCGGGCTGACAGCCTCGAGTCATCTGTTGTACCGGGCGGGTGAAGTTTGACATTTTGTCAGTTATTACTTCTGCTCGCCCATCTTGAGCTGTGAATCTACGATGTCACGAGAAAGCCAAGCACCCCACACAAAAGTGTAATGAACATCAGCAGGACTTTTCATCATCTGCCTGGAGATTGATGCACTTTAAGCCACCCTCCAGACACCCTTTTTAGGAGCTACTACTTTTAGAAGGTTGTAAACAGGCATTTGTTTCAAGGAGAAGACTAGCAGACCTGAATAAATATTTTACTAGGTTAAAGAACACACAAAAAAGATGTGATTGTTTTCCTGGGCCTGTAAGAAAGTTTACACACTACAGTGCCACTGTCAGAAATCAATGTCTCCACAGAGTCCTTTAAAGTGTATTATACTGACAATGAACAGGCTTTAAAGTGTCAAAGAAATCCGGTAAGTGAATGCGAAACTATACTTAATGATTTGCTTAGATTTGGTGATTTTTCTTTTTGTTATCGTGTGCTTAAAAATACAATAGGTAGGATTAAGAACAGTCAAGAATCTTCAAGTTGTGATAATACAAGGGACAGTAACTTTTTTATTGTGTGCTGCAGATCTGCAGGCAGAAAACAACATCTTCATTTCACCTCTCCAGATGGCCCAGTATAAATGTAAATGCTAACCTAATGCAGAAATAAAATTTTATAACCTGTTATCTATCTCTTTGTTATCTTTGCTGAAGAAACAGTGATCCCATTGGAGTGTTTTGATAATTCAACTTTAAAAGGTGTTGTAAGTGATATTAAAACTAGCAGATTTTAAATCAAGACCGTCTCCATCTCTTCATCCACAGATCCTCTTTCCAAAACCCTCTGAAGATGTCAAAATCAATAAATAAAATACACGATTAATGTAAATAAAATAGAAATTGTGATGTGGATAAAAGGGTTAGTTCTGTTATTAATTACTCACCCTCATGTCGTTCTTCTTGTGGCTCCCCATCAAGACTTATCATCGAAAAACAAATGATAAGATATTTTTCGTTAAATCCGAGAGCTTTCTGACTATGGCTGGGACAATAAATCTATCTTACGCTACAGGAAAGATTCATCTTTTCTGAAATATTGAAGCCAAAAAATTATCCTTCATTTTGTATCCATTGCCAGACCAAGAGCGGGCTAGCGGGCTAACTCATTTGAGTTTTTTTGTTCACAACCTCGCCAATGACTTCAAAGCAATTACCTTATCCAGTGAGAAATGTATTTTCCCTTTGTTTAATACTATAGCTAACTTATTTTTTTTTTCATTGCCATTTCATATGGGTAAAATAACAGTTTGTTCAAATACCCCTAAATTCAATTATTGAGCCAATATTATGCCCTTTTAGTCTTTATTTTGTTTTTGGGGTCTAGGAATAGGTTTTCACAACCCGATCTCACGACCAAGTCGTACGAATTCGACGAATGATTAAAAAGTGGCTAATTCGTAACAATTCATACGACCTCACTCGTACAAATTAATACGATTTTGCTAAATCGTACATATTTTACGAATTGGCCAATTCGTATGAATTCGTACGAATGACCTACCCCTTACCCCGCCCCTAAACCTAACCATCACGTGGGTTTAGACAAATCGTACGAATTAGTACGAGTGAGGTCGTACGAATTAGTACGAATTAGACACTTTTTAATCATGCGTCGAATTCGTACGAATTGGTCGTGAGATAGTGCTGGTTTTCATGATTGAATATCCAAAAACTGTGAGTTTGGCTGCATTTAAGTCTACAAAGTACACACAAATCTGGACAACATGTTAATACGACTCTAGTTTTACAGTAAATACGTTTCCCCAAAAGCAAACCTTCCTATCACAAAACTCTTCATCATCAGTAGTGGAATTATTTTTTTCTCTGTTTCTAATGCAGCAAATCTTAACACAAGCTCCTTATATGAAGTTCAACAGTGTCTGTTTGTGTTCGAAGAGAGGGATGGTGTGAGCCAGAGAGAGAGAGAGTGTGTTTGTGCTGTCTGTTTCTCTAAATGTTTCATGTGTTATTCGATCTCCAGCAAAGCATATAGTCATGAGGGGGTGAGAAGGAATTACTGCAAATCCAACTCTGCGCTGCAAAAGAGCCGGAACCCGCGGAGACTGAATTAACCTAATCAGACAGCCAGCGATCTACCCCTCCAAATTTTATGCTACATCAAACCATAAAATATGCAACAGAACGGATCACAGAAAGCAAAGAATGCCACAAAAGCTCTTGCTTACACTCACAACCCGACTAGAACACTGTGAACAAACTCCATGCTGAGCTTAAGATGTTCACTTAATGCCACACAGCACAAATCATTTCAGCATATGAATAATGTGCTGTAAAAGAGCCATATTTTTGGAGATATGTTTTACCCTTAAGTCCACTTTTGGTGTACTGAGACCATTTTTGTAGTTTTCTGTGATTCCTGTTGAAGTAAACTCTGTTGCATTAAAAAAAGCATATGCAATTTAAAATGTTACAATCAAAAGAAACAATATAACATTGGTTGTTTCTTATGAAATTGATTTTAACTTTACACTGTCGTTCAAAAAGTTTGGGGTGTGTTAGATTTTTTTAAATGTTCTTTAAAAGATACCACTTTTGCTCTCCAATGCTGCATTTATTTGATTAAAAATACAGTAAAAAACAGTAAAATTGTAAAATATTATAACAGTTATTATCCCAGCACCCATCCCGCTGGTCACAGCCTCCATCTCGTTGGTCACAGCACCCATCCCGTTGGTCACAGCCTCCATCCCGTTGGTCACAGCCTCCATCTCGTTGGTCACAGCCTCCATCTCGTTGGTCACAGCACCCATCCCGTTGGTCACAGCCTCCATCTCGTTGGTCACAGCCTCCATCTCGTTGGTCACAGCCTCCATCGTTGGTCACAGTAGCGGGTGCAGTCACAGCACCCATCCCGTTGGTCACAGCCTCCATCCCGTTGGTCACAGCCTCCATCTCGTTGGTCACAGCCTCCATCCCGTTGGTCACAGCACCCATCCCGTTGGTCACAGCCTCCATCTCGTTGGTCACAGCACCCATCCCGTTGGTCACAGCACCCATCCCGTTGGTCACAGCACCCATCCCGCTGGTCACAGCACCCATCCCGTTGGTCGTTGGTCACAGCACCCATCCCGTTGGTCACAGCACCCATCCCGTTGGTCACAGCACCCATCCCGTTGGTCACAGCACCCATCCCGCTGGTCACAGCACCCATCCCGTTGGTCGTTGGTCACAGCACCCATCCCGCTGGTCACAGCACCCATCCCGTTGGTCGTTGGTCACAGCACCCATCCCGTTGGTCACAGCCTCCATCTCGTTGGTCACAGCCTCCATCTCGTTGGTCACAGCACCCATCCCGTTGGTCACAGCACCCATCTCGTTGGTCACAGCACCCATCCCGTTGGTCACAGCCTCCATCTCGTTGGTCACAGCCTCCATCTCGTTGGTCACAGCCTCCATCTCGTTGGTCACAGCACCCATCCCGTTGGTCACAGCACCCATCTCGTTGGTCACAGCACCCATCTCGTTGGTCACAGCACCCATCCCGTTGGTCACAGCCTCCATCTCGTTGGTCACAGCCTCCATCTCGTTGGTCACAGCCTCCATCTCGTTGGTCACAGCACCCATCCCGTTGGTCACAGCACCCATCCCGTTGGTCACAGCACCCATCTCGTTGGTCACAGCAGCCATCTTGTTGGTCACAGCACCCATCTCGTTGGTCACAGCCTCCATCTCGTTGGTCACAGCCTCCATCTCGTTGGTCACAGCACCCATCCCGTTGGTCACAGCCTCCATCTCGTTGGTCACAGCACCCATCCCGTTGGTCACAGCCTCCATCTCGTTGGTCACAGCACCCATCCCGTTGGTCACAGCACCCATCTCGTTGGTCACAGCACCCATCCCGTTGGTCACAGCCTCCATCTCGTTGGTCACAGCACCCATCTCGTTGGTCACAGCACCCATCCCGTTGGTCACAGCACCCATCCCGTTGGTCACAGCCTCCATCTCGTTGGTCACATCGGGATACTTTCAAGTAGCGGGTGCAGATCTGTTGATTTTGATTTAGACGTGAGATTCCTTTTCACTTCTACCAACACACAGGAAAAAGACTGGTCTCTGGAGGAGAGGTGAGCACTCTGCATATAAAAATAATACATTAACATTTTTTAATTACTTTACCTGCTCAAAGTTACTTATGGAAATGGTTGTCACTCAAAAAGTAAAATAAAGAGCAACATTGTTGCTGTTTACTTATTGTGGTGAATTCATAATGGCAGGCAATAGGAATCCCAACGGAAGGTTTTAATCACATTTGTTGTGTTTAAAATTAACTGAAAATAAAATAAAACCTGGATCAATACACTTTGAAATACAGAAGTCAACATTTGAAGAGGATCAAAACCATTCATCAAGTTGTGAATTTTGAATGTCACCCGTCGTCATTTTAGGAAAACCTTGATTCCCTTTTTTGATCCACTGCAAATGTTATTATAGCTGTGACTATAGCTATGAACGCTGCTTAATTTAATGCAATGATGCAACCCAGTTACATAAGAGCTATTGATCAATACATTAAAGCCTTTTAATGTATTTTAAATGTATAATGCATTTAATATGTTATAATGCATTATATCTTTTCATAAATAATTGTAACCAAAGTAATATTTGGAGATTCCTTGTTGCCTTTGAAATTGTTTGTTTGTAAGGTATTTTAATGCATTCGGTGTAACAATGAATCTTTCAGTTTTCCTTGATAGGTCCTTTTCTTTGGTAAACCTGACGTGTTTCCGAATCAACATTGCAATCAACCAATCAGATTTGAGGGGCAAGTTACCAGATTATGTCAAGTTTAGGCTTAAAACCAGGGTGCTTCTTTCCTCAGATTTTAGGGAAACTTATGGGTATATTGTTTAAGGATAGAGATAGGACTACATTTTCAGCCAAAAATGTTGTTCCAGGATCAACAAAATATATTCTCACAGCCAGGAACATGTTTTTACTTGACAAAAATCATGGTGACCCCTTTTGTAAATCATTTGATTTTGTTTTATTTCAAAGATCCGTATTGCACTGTGATGTATCGGTGTACACATGGTATTTGGTGACATTTCATGTTAAACACCCCAGCTCGGGCGGCCATCTTGAGCTAGGCAGTGTGTCTCGTCTGCTTGTTTACCAGTATTTTTGAGAGGCACCGTGGGGCGACTCCGGGCTGCCTATAAACCATTAGCACTGAAAGGATGATGTATGGCATCGCCTTCAGAGAGCAACTTCTGTATGCATTTCAATCCTCCCCAGATAGTCCCCTGTTTAATTGTGCATTAAAGTCCATGCGTCGCACCATTTGTTACTCACGTTGTTTACCGTCCTATTTGAGTTCTAATTAATCCAAAAAACACAGAGCTCGACTTCATTAACTTGTGCAGCTCTGGCTCATCGGAGGTTAATTAGCAGCGGAGGACAGGATGCCGCGCTGCATCCCAGGAAGATTTTGTTGACCGTTGTCAGATAAAGAGAAATACCATTAGGCTCTTTATGATCTTGCGATAGCCGGATAAGATGAAAATGGCATGTTGTTTTTCTTTGTTCTGGGAATCTCACGCTATGACAGCTGCAGCTTTTTGAAGACAGCTATGAACATAAAGGTGAGATCATATCTGTAATCAATATAATGCACGATTTCTGATGTTGTAATGAGAATTTATCTATGTTGATGAAGAGATTACAATAATACTGGTTGTCAGTTTTGTCTTTCAAAATAAAGGTTAAGCAATGTTGTGGTTCATGAAGTCAGAATTTTTCTATCTTGTTGTTTGTTCAACAAAAAGTTGCCATTTTTGATTAAGAGAAGCTCGACATGCACTCGCCCAAAGGATTATTAGGAACACCTGTTCAATTTCTCATTGATGCAATTATCTAACCAACCAATGCCATGGCAGTTGCTTCAATGCATTTAGGGGTGTGGTCCTGGTTAAGACAATCTCATGAACTCCGAACTGAATGTCAGAATGGGAAAGAAAGGTGATTTAAGCAATTTTGAGCGTGGCATGGTTGTTGGTGTCAGATGGGCCGAGTATTTCACAATCTGCTCAGTTATTGGGATTTTAACGCACAACCATTTCTAGGGTTTACAAAGAAAAATATCCAGTCCTGTGGGCGAAAATGCCTTGTTGATGCTAGAGGTCAGAGGAGAATGGGCTGACTGATTCAAGCTGATAGAAGAGCAACTTTGACTGAAATAACCACTCGTTACAACCGAGGTATGCAGCAAAGCATTTGTGAAGCCACAACATACACAACCTTGAGGCGGATGGGCTACAACAGCAGAAGACCCCACCGGGTATCACTCATCTCCACTACAAATAGGAAAAAGAGGTTACAATTTGCAAGAGCTCACCAAAACTGGACAGTTGAAGACTGGAAAAATGTTGCCTGGTCTGATGAGTCTCGATTTCTGTTGAGACATTCAGATGGTAGAGTCAGAATGAGAACATGGATCCATCATGCCTTGTTACCACTGTGCAGGCTGGTGGTGGTGGTGTAATGGTGTTGGGGATGTTTTCTCGGCACACTTTAGGCCCCTTAGTGCCAATTGGGCATCTTTTAAATGCCACAGCCTACCTGAGCGTTGCTTCTGACCATGTCCGTCCCTTTATGGCCACCATGTGCCCATCCTCTGATGGCTACTTCCAGGAGGATAATGCAACATGTCACACAGCTTGAATCATTTCAAATTGGTTTCTTGAACATGACAATGAGTTCACTGTACTAAAATGGCCCCCACAGTCACCAGATCTCAACCCAATAGAGCATCTTTGGGATGTGGTGGAACGTGAGCTTTGTGCCCTGGATGTGCATCCCACAAATCCCCATCAACTGCAAGATGCTATCCCATCAATATGGGCCAATATTTCTAAAGAATGCTTTCAGCGCCTTGTTGAATCAATGCCACATACAATTAAGGCAGTTCTGAAGGCGAACAAACACAGTATTAGTATGGTGTTCCTAATAATCCTTTAGGTGAGTGTATATCTTGTATAATACATCTCTTGTGGTGTTTTTAAAAATCTGGGTATTTTGCCCCAAGCCCTGTCCACATCCGAGTAAATTTTGTGTGAAAGAAACAGCTGCACAAAAATAAATCTCCAAGAAAATGATCGAATTAACTCGAAGTTAACAGCTGCATAATCTCTGCAATAGGCCTCTGAAGACCTTTCCGTTCGGAGAAACTCTCCTAACAATTAATTATCTCTTTCTCCATTTCTGGCAGCCTCCCTTTACAGCAGTCTGGAATCATACTGCTTATTTTAAAGATTAACGTTTAAATTCATCAGCCTTTTCCAGGAGACTTAAAATAAAACACACTTGCATGAATGTTTTTTTATCATCTCTTCACGATACTTGTTAAGGTTGTGACAGACAGCCCAGTAGAGTGATTAGACTGAAGACAGGATTGAATAAAAATAACAAAAAAATACCAAATAGTCAAACAGAGATAAGTTGAAGCTTGGAATATTTTAAGCATCTCCATGTGAAATTTAGTACATCTGAGATAAGAACAATCTGTTATTTGCATATTATTGATAATTAGGCCAAAATCCTGGGACTTTTCTCGGTTTGTATCAAACCGGAAACGTATCATTTAGTGGTGGGGATTTTTCAGTACCTCTTTCAGCAGGTAGGTGGCGATAAGTGAGCTATTTGACTGAATCACTCAACTGATTCGTTAAAAAAACGTTGATTCATTTAAGAACCAAACAATTTGGTGCTTCTCAAATGGACAGTTGCGTCCGTCCTCTTCCAGTCCTTCTGAGGCTTGTAGGCTAGGCGACTCCTCACGGACGTGGCTTAAATTATTGTTAGTTTAGTTTTAGTGATTAATTTACAGCAAAACAAAAGATAACATCAATGCTTTCATGTCCAAAAACATTATTTTTGTCTTACATTTCATAATGAACTCAGAACTAACGTACAGACTAATTTTCCATCAGTTTGGAATGTGTGCAAAGGATTGTGGGTGATCTAAGGCTGTGAAGGATACATTTTATGCAGCCTTCAAAAACTGCCTTTGGATCCTTCAAATTGAGACGGCCTTCAGCGACATTCGATGGTGTGTCAGCTGAGATATACAGTCTTCCGTTTCAGAACCCCCCTATGAGTGAGTCACTGAATAATTCACTAAACCAATTAGTTCAAAATGCTGATAAACCAAAAAAGTAAGACAATCATTGAATCGTTCTATCATTACAATTGTTTTTTTTTTTTTAAAGCTGATCGACTGTTTTGCTCAGAGACTTCCGACTGTTCTAAATGCTTAAACAATACATAATTAATGATAATATGATGGTGTTATTTGCTCCTAGGTAATATTTTAGACTGATTGACGTCTAGTAAAGCTTATTTTGACACTCCTTAAAAAATACATAGAACAGGATAAAGTAGTAAATACATTTAATTAATGTCATGACATTTAGCAAGTGTTTTTGTCAACAAAGAATTAGAAAGTTTTAAGAGAAGCTCTGAGTTTGACAATAAAAGCCTCTAAGATGAACCCTGGTTGGTCTTTGTGCCATCTAAACAAAATTTCATAATATCACCACCAGTTTCTGACGAATGATCCTTCTTTCCTGTGTGAAAGCATGAGAGAGTGAGGACCTCAATGATTACTTCACCACCTTTTCCATTTCTCACACAATCTGACCTCGGAGATGAATTTCGTTTTCAGTGAGAGAAAGAAAGCCAAATGCCACCTGGGCTGTGACCCTCGCCCGATGCGTATAGGTCACGGCCGACATTCTTTGTTGACATGTCAGCAACTGAGCATTTGAAATGGCAGCACAAACAAGGCAGATGATGACGTGTCTCTCTCCCAGGACTCTCCGCCCCATCTCTGGATTTTAGGATTCTTTCTAGACACTCTTCTGAGAAGATTAACGAAGGCCTGAAATATAATCAAAACACATTGATGTACACACACACACATACATATATACACTATATATATTAAGAATTTAAGAATTGAACGCAAAGGTTTTGTGATGGAAAGCATTTTTTTCAATTTATTTATTTTTATTTTATTATTATTTATTTATTTATTTATGGTAAAAAGAAAAAATGACTATAGTTTTTCTTATTTTTTTAATCGATTGCAAAGGTTTTGTGATGGAAATCAGTTTATTTATTTATTTATTTATCACCATGTCCTTTTAGGGGCTCCATAAAACTATAATCGAATAATTTAACGGTACATATATTTTATTTCATCCTGAAATCTGAGTGTTTATTTTTTTTTTAAGGAAATAAAATAAAAGATTATTTTTATTATTTTGATTAATTAGTTTCTATTTCTATTTTCATATTTTCTGTTTTTTTTTTTTTTTTTTTTTTTTTTTGGTAAAAAGAAAAATGACTATAGTTTTTCTTATGTTTTAACTTTAATTATTTTAGGACAAGATGAAAATAAGAAATGTTACCTTTTAAAATGTTTTTTTTTTTTAAGAATTCTTTATATATTTACTTTAGTTTATTTCAGTTAAAGTATATTTTTATTTAAAGTAACAAACATGTTTTTCACTGTTTTAGTACACAAAATCAAACAGTAGAAGGCTTAAATACAAGTTCTCCTTTGCTCCCCATTTAATCTCATTGAGAAATAAAGATATTAAAGAGACTGTAATTGTGACTTTTCTTGTTTTTATTTTTATGTAAATGTTGTACTCAGAATTTAGTCTGAAAACCTAGACTTAGAAACAAGACATCTGTCAACGAGCACAGAGTGGTCTTCATTCCAGCTGTAATATATAGAGCGCTGAATTTGTTGTGCTAAAACATTTTAAAAGCAGCAAATACCCAGCAGTGCTGTTCCGCAGAGTGGATGAATACTTGTCAGTCTGTCTTTCTCTGCCAGTCACACTAAGTGGCATTGACAGTTGTCCTGAGCCGCTCGCGGCTCCGTCTCTCTTCAAACCTCTCTTGTTTATAACTCTGCACGGATGCATATTAATGGAGTATGCCATTTACCTGGCATTTCTAATGCATAGAAATGCACTTCATAATTTACAATCAGTGGAGCGGCCACGTCGAAAAGCCAAAGCAACCGCAGGGTTCCTTGCTTTCCAAGCCTCGATGTGCCACTTCTTTGCAAACTGGCGAGAAACCGAAGGATAATTCTGGGTAAAGATGAGAAAAGCACAACTCTGACCTGATCTGCATCAGCAAAATATGTGTGTCACATGAATCTTTTAGGAATTGGAAGGGTTAGAGCAGAGACTGCTGTGATATGGTGTGTGGGAACATTCGCTTTGATTTCCAGAAATTGTCAAATCAGGGATACGCCGACAGAGCCTCCTTTTCAGCAAACGTGACGAGATTGAGTGTCAGTAAAACACCACCAACATGTCCGTTGAGGAAACATTAGTGCTAGCCAACGTTCTGTCAGTGTTTATCCATCATTTACAGTACGCACATGTCCATGCGTATATATGGCCCTGAACTTTCCATAAACCTCAATCTTGACATTTTCACACAAGAGTTAAAGGTCAGTCTATATAAAGAGACTCTGTATGTCACTTTAAAGTTGTATTTGCACAAATGTTGAAGAGCTTGACTGATAAAAACGTGTTAGTATTCTAGCCAGAATTAAACTTCACCCGGTTTATGCATCGGTTTTAAATCAAGACTTCTCGGTAATATAGTTTATAGGGTTGCTTCTCTATCAGAATAAAAGCCAAGAAAGACATTCATCTAGCAACCAAAATGTCATTCTGCTGCTGCATTTGTCTAGCTTCAGGGAATACCATATACACATTAATCCATTTTTACAAATGAATATAATAGTAGAATGACAGAAGTAAGCAATTCATCCAAAAAGATAAAGCAGTACAAAAACACTAGCATAGCAAAATTCAGAGCATTTTTTTAAAGTAAATAAATGAGACAGAATAGTAACAAAGTAAAAGTTCCTGACAGACAAGTGATCTCTGGGGATACCTCTGCCCAAACACAGAGGTTCCTTCCGACATGTGATTTAGATGATGTTATGAACACATGCATTCACATCACACCAACAAATGTCCTGCTTTAGGTCTTTGGTAGGAGCTTAGAGCAGCATCTCCTGAATCCACTAATTGACAGTTGAAAAGAAGCCTTGAAGTGTGAGCTGGCCATTGATTGATTGGGCAACATGAGGAGTTGCCTGCCGCTCTCCATTGTGTGACTGCTCAATCAGAGAGTACGCCATGATGGGTGCCATCAATATGCATGAAGGTAGACTGTCACAGCTGTGCTGCACTCCCATGTGGCGTGACACTCCCTGCCTCTCATTGTCTCAGCGTTTTATTGTTCACTTTTCTTTTTCTCCTCACTCTCTCATTGTAATTTCTCTCCCCTTGCCACCCTTCTTGCTCCTGTATCACTGCAATGTCTGAGCCAGGGGCGGTGCTTTGCCGCAAAATTCCCATTTTACTGTAATTTCAGACTCTAATAAGCACAAATACCCCCCTGGAGCTATGTTTTGAACCACGGTTACAAAGAGTTGTTTTAATTTACCTTAATTTTATTCACGTTATGCTTGTGATTCTTTAAAAGACTTTGCTTTTCATACACAAAAGCTAAAAATAATAAGTCGCTCAGATTTCACATTAGATCACTCACAGGAGTGCTCCTATTTAGTTAGTCTAATTTGGGGGAACCAACTGAGTAAGTAACCAAAAACTATAGAAAGGACAAGACTGGGATATTAAGACCAAAGTATACTCAGGATTTATGCATAAAGTGCCCCTGCCGTAAATTTCATCATCAGCCAGCCCGTTCTCATCCTTTAGCGTCACATATGACAAAACGGCGCTATACTACGCACATGGCACCCTTTATCGTTAATATTCACGCGAACCCAAGGCGTCATAAATCCTTTAGCGTAATATGAGACTACCCTACCCCACACCTAAACCTAACCATCACAGCGCGTGCTATATGAACGAAATCGGGTGCCATGTGCGTAGTTTAGCGCCGTTTTGTCATGTAGCGTTCTATGTGACGCTAAAGGATGAGAATGCGTTGCATCAGCATAGTTGTACAGCACAATTTTCGATATGCGATCGCACATACTGTAAGACTTGAATTTTTTTTGCACTAATGAGTTTGTCCACAAGGTGGCAATACACTCAGACCTGTAGGTTCAGTCAAAAAAAAGAAACTGATAAGATAGAGCAACAACAACAAACTGTTTAAGACACCAAAAACAATAGACGCCTATATTTACGACCAGTTGTGCAAGGTGTATAAGAAATACCAACCCGATCTCACTGCAATTTGTACGTATTTTACAAGGTGGCTAATTCTTACGAATTCATACTACCTCAGTCATACAAATTCGTAAGATTTTTGCGAAATTGTACATATTTTACGAGTTGCCCAATTTCTACGAATGACCTACCTCTGACCGAGTGAGGCTGTACGAATTAGCCACATCGTACTAACTCGAATGCAAATTCGTACGAATTGATCGTGAGATAGCGTTGGAAATACACGCAACTACTTTTAACGATTACAAATAGATTTTTTTTTCCGTTTTGTTACTTTTGTAGACAAATGACGCAGGCACTGAAAAAGGGTGAAATTATAGTGAGCATGTGTTGGCTGTTTGCTCCAAAACTACCAAAATTACTTTTTTTACAGAAATAACGAAACCAAAAATAAAGTTCTAAATTTAGCTGGAAGCTGTGTTGCTAAAAACTAAGCAGTTAATGTTTATATATATATATATACTGTATATATATATAATTATGCACAAAACAGACGATGACACAGTCAAAGCATCACTATTTCTTTCAATGATTTTGGGACTCCAAAACCATTATGAAACTAAAATATGAACTAAAATATGAAACTAAATTAAGGAGATGTCGGAGAATGACTCCACTAAAAGTTGAAATCAAGATCAGACAATCCAAGACCCAGACTAAAAGACTACCAGACAAAGAAAGATATTTTCCAAAATGTTTGCCTGTCAAAATGTTGTTTTGTCCATTTAATGAAAGTCAGTGACCCCACTTACTTTCACTGTATGCACAAAAACAGAAAACAATATCTTCTTTTCACAAAAGAAAGAAAACCATACAGGCTAATAATGACATGAGGTTGAATAAAAAGTGGCGGGAATGTGTAGTTTTGGGTGAACTATCCCAAAAGTGTATGGGACGCTACCACATCTAAGGTCTTGATCTAGACCTAGTGCTTGTATGTGGTTACGTCATCTTGTCTTTGTGTGAGCGAACTGTCTCGAGTTTGCTCTGGCCGTACGATCTTCCGTCTATATGAGTTGTTTTGTGTGCAGAGCATGGTTTTCAGATCCCAGCACTTTGGTCTAGTTTGGTTTTGGTTCAGAATGAAGTAACCTGGTTGCCTTAAAATTTTAAGTTCATTGAAATGGAAAAAGTGAGTTAATACAATGAAGGAGAATGATTTAATCATCAGAAACTCAAAATTATATGTTATCTGAACTAAATAAATTATTTAAGTTGATTTGACAAAAGAAAAAAAATTGTGATTACTTAATTTTTTTACAATGATGTTTGCTTCACATTTTGTGTGAGCTTTGTTTTGTGAGTTTCTACATGCCATGTCTGTGTTTAAGTCCTCATTCCTCCTTCAGAAACTTGACAGATTGAGACTCCAACTTTAAAACAAGCTGTCTTAAGCTCACGTCTCTATGCCATCTCATGCCCTCGTTTCTGTCATTTCAGCTGTTGATTACACCGACCTGTGGCCTTACCAAATTTATGTTCTATTTGACTATCACACATTACGAATCAAGCTCGGAGACGCGACGCTGAAGTGCACTCTAATGTCTTCTCCAAATCTCCCCAGGTCCGGACCAGACACCGACAGCAGCTGACCTTTACTTTGATTAGCACTTATGACAAGACGGCCCTCCTTGCATGAGTCCTCCGGCATGTCCCAGCAAATGCCACAATGTTAATTGATTATGCGATTCCCTCACATAAGCGTGATAGTTTTGATAGCTCAATGCAATAAAGAGATTTCCTGGAAATGTCTGCAGACACGGGATTATCGTCGAGAATTCATTTTAGTTTCGAGCCATTTCAGCAATTTAAACACATTTGGTAGCACTCTTTGCTTTAGCTTTCCCTTTCATCCAATCATATCTTAATTGCTTCCTGATAGCGTTTTCGGGCCAAAGCGGCTCATGCTTCGGGAAGAGAGACCAAGACTAGTCCTGTTTACACAGAGCTTGTTAGACTCCATCTCTCCTGGGCCTGAAACATCTGCCTCTGCTCTAGAGCCAAGTGGTATGCAGAATCGGTTCCCCACAGGAGGGGCAGATCGCCAGACAACCCCTCTCTACCCCCACTTCAGCCCAGGGATTTGTTTCTGGGCTTTAAACAGGTGTCCATTTGCAACTGTCCATTTTATAATTGAGGAGCATTACCTGTCATAAGGCCCATAACCAAAACATACTCTATGCAAGGACATTGATGCAGATGCTCAATGTCATGTGTTGTTCAGAAACCTACGGGGCCTACGCCAAAGAAATGTATTGCTTGCTGGGCTATCAATAAATGTTATTGTTACTATATTTACTCTGTCGAGTCTTTCTGGTTGAAGTGTTCATCAAAAATCTTAATTTCTTTTCGACTGAAGAAAGAATTAAATGGATATCTTGGATGACAGGGGGTGAGTAAATTATCAGCAAAAGTTTTTTTTTAAAAGTGAACTACTCCTTTAAAGGGATACTCCACTTTTTTTGGAAATAGGCTCATTTTAAGTCCCCCAGAGGTAAACAGTTGAGTTTCACCGTTTTCAAATGCCTTCAGCCGATTTTCTGATATTTAGAAGAATATCAGTGACAGTTTCTGGTCTCATTGACTTCCATAGTATATAGATCAACTGAATATAATTTTGTCTTGTGTAAGTGTAAAACCAGAACTGCACACTTTGAATACATTGGTATTCATTTGCCTCAGTGTTGGGCTTACTTGCAAAGAATATGTTTGGCCGAACACGAATGGTTCTTATAATCTGAATATAATACGTTTATAATGGGTTGCATTTAAATTCATAACAGATTGCTCTTGTTTTGTGCTATTGTAGGAGTTGCGTCCTTGTCTCAAGGGCACGTCCACACCACAGTAGGCTGTTTCTCCTTGAGCTTTATTGCATGTAATTTGCCACGCTTTTTGATATGGCACTTTTTGATAGGCTTTTCAGCAGAAAACGGCCTGTTGTCCACCCAGCCCGAGGTGTCCTGAGGTAGCAGTTAGCCCTCTTTTTTTTGTCCTTTCTCTCTCTTTTTCTGTGTCTCCTCCCATCTCCTGAGGGCTCTGACAGTGATCAAGTGTGGCTTTGCTAGACAGCGCTGATGATCAAAGGTGTCCAAGGTGACAATTCATCATGCTATCACCAAGCACACGGATGACAAGTTGTTTTTCTGTGGGATCCATTCCTATAATTTTCAAGCTGCAAAAACTTGTTACAGCACCAGCTATGACCAAGGGGCGGCAGGTGCGCTCTCTCTCTCTCTCTCTCTCTCTCTCTCTCTCAAATGTTCTCTGACTCTTTAAACTGACAAGCAGATGGACAAATGCTTTCAGAAACTCTCAAATATACAGCCATTAATGTGTGCACAAACAGAATGAACGAAAAACAGGTCTTTGAGCTGAAACTTGCCATTTCAAGGTGTGTGTAATGCAGGATGAACAAAATCTCTTTTAGCCAACCAACAAAATATTAAAAGCTGATTTTGAAGCTGAGGGCTTTTGGTTTTTCTTTGCATAGTAAAATAACAACGCATTCTCACCCCAAGGCGTCACCTTTGACCATGCTTCAATATTTGACGTTTTAGGCGCCCTTTTGTGTCACTTACATGACGCGATCCTACGGCGTCATCTAACTGACGCTAAAGGAAAGCGTCAGTTAGAGGACGCGGTTAGGTTTAGGTGTGGGGTGGGGGTAGGGTACACGCGATCCTAGGGCGTCATCTTACTGGCGCTAAAGGGCGCCTAAAGCGTCAGATATTGAAGCATGTCCAAATGCTTCCCGAGGCGTCAGTTAAGTGACGCCTTGGGGGTGAGAATGGGCTGAAAATAAAACTGCCAAAATTTTTGCTGCCAAATAATTTGTTTTTTTCTTCCCTCATATTTAAAATATTTTATTCTTCATATTTTGAGGCTCATTAAATTCAAATATTCTAGTTGACCTCTTGATATCACCTTGAACATTATAAAGGGTTTATAATAATAATAACAATACTTAGGTGATTAATATTAGTTTGCATCGCAATTGAGATAACTGTATCTGTTGGATTTACAAGACGTCAATTGGCTGGTGAAGTGGGAGAAGAATGGAGCAGATTTTATAGTTAATACTTACACAATGTGTAATAAAACACATTGTCAATTTATATAGTCTGTGTGATGCTCTGAACGTTCTAATCACACCAGAGAGTCAAAGGGTTAAAAACAAATATCCTCTCTTGTACACTTGTACTTGGGTATCATTTCCATCATTATTTCGTTGGAAATGCTTTATTGAATGCCTCACACTTGTTCATAGTGCACACTTCATTAACTGACCTATCATTCAGATTGTTTACAGCTCGCTCCTAAATATAGGTCAGGCTTCACCCTTTCTCTCTCTCTCTATCATCACTTTTCTATCTTTCATTCCCACAGATCCATACTCTCCACAGTGGTGATCTGACAGGTTGTAATGTGTTAAGGGAGCTTGTGCCAAAGCGCGTGTGTGCGTGCTCAAGGTCATACCGCACCAGTATATAGGGCACCGCACAGTGGGGACGGATGTGTACGACGGCAGATACCATCCCTTCCTGGGAAGTAAAATTGTACACCTGCTATCAAGGTGATGAATTGTGTCTTAAAGCAGTGGGGCTTGACCAATCACATGCTTCCAAACTACTTTAAACATGTAATAGGTGTGAACGTGAGCATGTAGATTGGGGTTATGCTTTCAAAGTCACACATTGCCACTGTTTTTCCCAGAACCAGAAGTTCTTCATCGAGCAAAGTTAGCTAGTTTAGACCTAACAGCACCGGAGTCCAAATTAAAATGACATAATTGCCAGAGGAGTAAGTAATATGAATAATAGATGCAGTGTCTGGCTGTAATTAGTGGTCAACAGCCTTACCCGCGGCAACAAGGCCTGTTACCATGCCAGAGGCTACAGCAATTACCATGCATTTATCTCTATGGTTGTGACATTCTGTGCTTATTGTCGAAGTCTCGGAAAGGAGAGACGCGGCATAAAAAGGAAAGGACAGAACAAGTATAAAAAGTAAGAGGGATGCATGGGAGAGCTGGATGGTAAAGAGGTTGAAACGGGGGCACTGCAATAGTGTAGCTCAACACAATACGTACAAATTAACAAATCAGTCTAATTAGTGATTGAATCCATCTATATGAAAAAATCATGCTGTGACTCCAATTATTTCACACAAGGAATGTTTTTCCTCTTCCTGTTTTTTTTTCTTGACACATCTCACGTCAACAACGTTGCAGCTAGCTTGGGAGATCTTGACACGATATCAACCCCAGATGCAAAACCCTTGGGAAACCAGTCTTGCTTGAGTGGGAGATGGTTGTATCGGCTGCTGAACCCAAAAAAGCAGATACAAACTGGCACCATCCCCACTCTTTGCCCTTCTTCCATGACACCCCGCCTCCATTGGTTTTCTATGGCCCTCTGGGAAACATCATTGTGAAATGGGAAGTCAGCCATTTCTTTTTCATTTTTTGGTGGTTGTTGCCATGAGCAATGTTAACGTGATGACAGGATGAGAGATGACAACGTGGGTGACAGGTGGGAGAGAGAGCACAGGTGCCATTCTACGATACCGTAGCAGGATTTATGCCCGCTCTCGCACAGCGAGACGTCCAGCCCGAGCAGCTGCCGCAACCCTGCGCCGGGGAAAGCTAAGAGCTTTTAATTAGCCAGCCCCATTGCCATTAATTACCTCCAGGAGCCATTTGCCACACCGAATCTTTGCGCACATCTCAGAGACAGTGCTTCCTGTTGCCTTCGAGTACCCCGCCTCACATCAATCTGCTGCTTTACGACTGTGGGATTTACAGCTGCAGTCCTTCTCTCACGCTAGGAGAGACACATGAAATTAGACAGCAAAAGAAAACGAGGGAGAGAAAGACAAGGGATGGTGAGATTTAATGACGTGACACACCCGCCGAACTCTCCCGCGCACGAACTCGACGGCCTCTGCGCTCTTCGTTGCGAAAAGGCTTTATGCCAGAGATTAGTTTTTCGAACGACTTGCGGCGCAGTCGGTCCCAGGGTTTTTTACTCGAGGAAACAGGGTAGGATTCATTGCCTCGGATAATTTAATTTCTCCCCATTGTACAAGCTGGATGATGAGGTCATCAGTCAGCACCGAAACCTCAGACAGTCACCGGCGCTGCCAACAACGTGATAAAGACAAGTAATAACGCTTAAGTTCCTCAGATTTATCCTTCAGAGAGCGAATATTATAATCTGCAAGCATAACTCACAACTGAAATATTTATATCTGCTTCCTTGCACTTCGGAGAGTGTGTGGAGATACTTCTGAACCACTGAATCCATTCCTCATTTGCTGAGCGAAAGCACTTTTTCAAGTCCCCTGCGTCAGGTGCTACGCGAGTAATATGGAGCAATTATCATTTGTGTTCGCCGAGCATCTAACTGCCGTTATAAATCTACGATATTTATTTTTACCCCGTGTTAGGCCATTGACTTTGAGGGTAACGAAAAGGCTTCAGGGGCAACGTGTTCGACAACTTTAATGGCAAGGTGACATGCTGAGAGAACAAATTGGCAATGGTTCATTTTTAAAACTGACTTTTGTCAGCATATAAAGGCAAGGGGATCCAGCGAGGTATTTGTTTCCTCTCCTGGTATGAGCCCAAGCATGCGAGCAGGCGATGGAAGTTGGTGGCCTTTTATAGATTCATTTCCTACCCAGGAGAGCAAACCAGTGTTGGATGTAGAGTAGGCAGCTCAACTCCAGCCAAAGGACAAAGAAATCTGGGATAGTGATTGAACAGACACAGATTGAGAAAGGTGTAGAGCAGTGGTCGGTTTTGAAATAGATCTGTCATGACAGCCTACTCACGTAAGTTACACTTGCTTCTTTAGTGATTTTGCCTTTTTTTGCAGCAGTATTTTATTTTGAGATGATTTGAGAGCTTTTAATGACTGTCCAACTACGGGATTTAACTCAGAAACATGCCACTACCAGTTACAAAAGACACTCTGTAACAGTCTGTCACAGGCAATTCTAGTTGCAGTTTTCATCAATTAATTTCTTAAATTATCCTTTGACTATGTTCTGGCCCATCATCTAGTGGCAAAATTGTTTTTGGTCTGATGCCAAACTTGCCTGAAGTAGAGGGAGATCTGCTGAAGTGTCTGATGCAATCTGTAAGGACACACTTGGGACAGTAGTGACAATTAGATTTTAATTGTCATTTCCCATGCAAAACTATTTTTTTTGGTCACACTTTAGTTTAGGGTCCAATTCTCACTATTAACAAACTATTAGCTATGACTTTTGCCTCAATTTGACCCTAATATGTAATAATGCATTTAAGGATTAAGGGTGTGGTCATGTAGAATAAGACATTAAAGGTTGGGTAAACGATATTTCAAAAAAACACTGTTGGACAATTTACGGTAAAATACCGGCAGCTGTGGTTAACAGTGGCAAGACTTTACCGTAAAAAAGGTTTTACAGACTTAACTTAAAATTTACAGAAATAAACCATATTTCCTTATTTACTGACCTATTGAAGTAATGATATCTGTTTTGTACCATTGTAATACACTAACAACCACAGCCGTGATGAGTCCAACCCGATCTCACGACCAAGTCGTACGAATTTGACGAATGATTAAAAAGTGACTAATTCGTAACAATTCATACGACCTCACTCGTACGAATTAATACGATTTTGCTAAATCGTACATATTTTACGAATTGGCCAATTCGTATGAATTCGTACGAATGACCTACCCCTTACCCCGCCCCTAAACCTAACCATCACGTGGTTTTAGACAAATCGCACGAATTAGTACGAGTGAGGTCGTACGAATTAGCCACTTTTTAATCATGCGTCGAATTCGTACGAATTGGTCGTGAGATAGTGTTGGATGAGTCACATGATATAGCTATGGAAGCTCATCATATGCAGCTTTTCCATAAGAAACTTTAAATGAATCTATATAGAAGCTGCACTCAAACATTAAACACCACCAAATTTTAACACACATGACATTTTAAAAAGGCAATAAACATTAATTTAACAACAATAAATGTCACATAAAACCCTAATGTATATAACTGATTAGAAAAGGACTAAGCAAACTATGAAGAAACAAGTTATTTCAACAAGTTATTTTAGAAATACATCAAATGTGAAGTGTCACTGTCACGTTTTCAACGTGTTTTAGTTTTGTTTTAAGATCTTGTTTTCCCCTGTCTTAGTGATTTTGGTTTAATCCTGTTATTGGTTCAGTTTTGAGATCTTGTTTTACCCATGTCTTTGTGATTTTGGTTTAGTCCTGTTAATGTTTCCCGGTCTGTTTAATTAGTAATTCCCTTCACCTGTGTTCTGTTAATGATCCCATCAGTCCCTGTCCATTTAAGCCCAGTGTTTTGCCTCAGTGTGGGTTGATTGTCATCAATGTATGGTTGTGTTTTCCTGAGTTCCTCCATTTGTCTGCAAACTTAGTTTTGGTAATAAACCAGCTGCATTGAAATTTGTTTAAAAAAAAATCTTCAGCCAACAGCAAAAAAAAAAAAAAAAGTTTTCATAAAAAAGAAGTTTTCATAGATTATTACTTACACATTCTTATATACTTTACATTGTGTTTTTGACTGATTGCACCGGCAGACTTTTTACTAGTTTCAACTGGTAAATATTAAAAAAATTCAAAATAGTGGTCGACCGACATGGCTTTTCCTGGCCGTTGCCAATATTTAATAATATGATGCTGATTTTTTCGGCCGATTTCTTTTTTTTTTTTTTTTCATCTTAATATGAAGTTAGAAACAGACAATTTATTGAACAACACAAGCCTCTCCAATCAGTGCACTTGTATAACAAATAATAATTATGTATACGTTAAATATTAAATGCACAAAACGTTATTTTTTTTCTTTATAAAAAAATTCTCCTCGCTTGATAACTTTAAGGTTGAGGCACTATAGTCACTTGGACTATGTTTTTACCAACGTTTCTGGACCGGCAGAATGAAATTGCCTAGAAGCCTATGAGTGAGCCAGCTCTCAAAATTCATAAAACATATCTTTGTGTTCTGAAGATAAACGAAAGTCTTACGGGGTTGCAACCCCATGAGGGTGAGCAATTCCTGACAGAATTTTCAATTTTGGGTGAGCTAACCCTTTAAATGCTCAGAAGGCTGTGTTTATTTTAACAATTAAATTACGTTCCTACCCGAAACCGAAGTTACAAAGTGCCAATAAAAGCGATACAGACACACGCTACGGCAGATGTGTCATTCAACCTATTGTAAGTCAATGTACCATCTCAATGGGTTTTGGTAATATATTATAAAGAGTTAAAGAGTTCCACAGTGTGCCTTTAACAATCATTAGCTTCACTACTCCGAAATGTGTTCAAATTACAAGCACAACACAAACACTTTTAGTTCAGTCACGCTACTTTTTGTGAGTGACCTAAAATGAGCAGCTGAACTTTATTTCCTGTCTGCTAGAAACATTCATAACGTTTCCTTTCTTACCAAGCTCAGCGAAAAAGAAGCATGTTTATTGCAGAGCTCGCTGTATGGCTTGTATCTTAATGAGCTACATTTCTCTGGGAGATAACTTTGATGTAGCACTGCCATTTTCAAATGAGTTGTAATGAGTAACCCAGCTGGCTTCCAATTGCCATGCAAACATGCCGCCACAACATTAATAAGGTTCTACATCTGAAGGAGTGGGCATAAATCACAGATTGGGGTGCATTCAAGTGGTGATTAGAATTGGCTAATGTCAAAATTCGAACCATTCTTATCTCCCGAACGCGAACGTGACCCCGCTCACGCTGTAATGCCTCTGTCTCCTTCACAGCTGCTTTTTAATTCTTCACCTGCGGCCTACGTAATTGATTCCCCATCCCTCCGCAGTCAGGGGTCACAGAGTCACATTTGTGCTTGTGGTTTGATTGTTGCTATCCATGACAAGAACTTAGTTTATCGACCAAAAAAAAAAAAAATTGAGAGAGAGAAAAGAATCCGCAGATTTTTTTTTTTTTGTCAACGCATGACTTGCCCTGAGTAATTAGAGTGTCAAGAGTCGAAATGTCAGAGAGAAAGATAGAAATTCAATTTACCTCCTGCTCTGTTTCTCTGGTGTGGAACTATCCCGGCTTCCCATGAGCCGCTCTGCTGAATTGCTGCTGTTTTATCGGTGCCGTCAGTAGGTTCTTCCTTTTAGCCAATAATAGAGGTCTCAACTGTTGTCAGCTGTACATTAATGTTCAAGGAGCCTTTAACAAAACATGGATCGTGTATTGTGTATCAAAAGATTAAATCAAAATGCATGGTGTACGTACATCTGAACGCACAAACAGTGCAATCCGCAACAATGTTTCCTTTGAACTAAAGCGACTCAGGCATCTCCGAAAATAGCAATCTTCACCCTCTGTTATAATTTTTAATTTAAATTAGAATTTGCTGCTGAGTGCGCTCACCTACCTTTAGTCTACAGAATTTCATCATTATTATTCTCCTCTTACCAGACACTTTGCTATTCAAAGTAACTTGCCTTACATTTGTATTAGAACTCACAGTCCCCCAGAATCAGCTTGAGGCTTTCATGTTGATGTAAGAATACAAATTACCCTATTTACTATGTTTTTTAAAGCAGAGTCAGGGTATTTTTATTGGGGTGGTCGGTTTGGGGCCAGCAACCAGTCTGGGGTGGCACTGAAGTCTTCATTATTATTTTTTACATAAAAACTAGTACTGGACTGTTTTAGGGACTACAACACAACTATAAATACAGTTAATTTGACTTAATTGAAATTGAGATTGAAGTGAATTAGATCAAGTAATCCTGACTGAATTTGACTTTTTTATCATTATTATTCCTGCACCTCCAGGCATATTATTAGAAAATACGCCCACACTATAGCTAAAGTTCAACTTGCATAGTCAGATTGGTTCTTTCAAAAACTTGCAACTGAAAAAGAACATTAAATGTCAAAATAAATTGATTGCAACAGGTCCATACTTAAAAAAAAGTTATCTTTTGAATCCCAAAGAGCAAGAATATGAATATTATAATGTGCGAAGCTGGCAGCACATAAACAGGGACATGCATAGACATTTTGAGGCACAGGGGCTAAAGTGAAAAAAGGGCATTTCTCATAATTACGTTTTTTTTTTTAATTATTTTTTTTTAAACAAAAAAGTATATAGATTAACACAACTAAGTTTATCTTCCTCAAACTCACACAATTGTTTAATTTTCAAAGGATATCTACAAAATAATCAGTTCACACAGAAACCATGGTCTCCTTAGTATTCATAAGTTTATGAAATAAAATCATATGTTAGGTCATGCCACAATATGCATTTTTTTTCTATGCTAGTTTCAATAATGTATATATTTGATAAACCTGATGGTGACATGGACTTGGCCTGGTTCAGATTACACGATTTTAGCCCGATTTTGGCACAATCTGTTTGACAGGGTGTCGTGGGGATTCGTAAACGACAACGGGCGTCGGGGCGCAAGATTCGATCATATCATCTCGTATAGTGTGTCATAGTGGGCGACAACCTACGTCGCTTTACGACATCACGACAAAAAGACTAGCATCTTTAATTTTTTTAACGGTTGTCCACGACGGTTCCGCACAGAAGCTTTTCCGTACACAACTTTAGAGACGATGGTGCTAACGTTAAAATTAAGTAAAAATATATAAGAAAACAATATTTTACCTCAAGTTCACTTTGGAGGATTACGAGCAATCCAGGAACGTGTCCATTGTCGCGTTTTCTTTCTTTTTTTTTACTTTTTTCTGAACACAGGACAGCCAATACAACACTCACCGCTTCTTCCATTGTTTGTTTACGTTAGTTTCCGGAAGTCGCTCCATACTAATTTCGGCTTCTCGATGACATCACGTACGACGTTAAAGATATGTGATGACTGGTCAGGAAGCAACGTGTAGTCTGACATGTGTCTTGTCTACAACACGACAAGATTTTAGGAGCCAAAATCACGTAATCTGACACGGTGACTATCGTAACAGACCAAAATTAATCGTGTAATCTGAACCAGGCATTAGTTTCACATTTGAGGGAGGACTATATCATCATCATCATCATCATCAAATAAAACCTTCAAAATCCACATTTACATGGAGATTGTTTTAAACGATCCTCTATCTGTTTGCTTCTGTAGATTTCTTCTAAATTCACCAATTTAGATTTCAAAATTTCAGGGAGAAAGACTCTTAATGTATTTAAGTAATTAACTTTAATAATATGAATTTTAGGCCATAAAAGGTCATAAAAACATCTGGATTTTCCATACAAGGTCATAAATTACATTTATCCACGTCTTAAATTGATATGCTCATTCATTCATTATCGCGATATAAGTTTTCTCGATAAAACGATATCAAGTTCGAGTCAATATCGTCAATACTCTATCAATATCGAGTCAATACTCGATTTCAACATTGTGTTCGATTATGTTTGTGTGCCAAAAGTGAAATGAAAGTCGTTTGAACCGCGCGCGGCTCACGGACTGTTTATCCGCTCAAAATCGAAACGGCAGCGCGAGCAGAGTAAACAAGACGCATTTACTCTGATCGGCGCTTCAGAACTCCTGACCTGATATTTAGACTAGTCAATAATTATATTTGCTTGACAGGGAAGCTGTGCGCAAACAGTAAATATTATTTATATTATTAATAATATTATTTTAGCAGACCGTTAGGTTAGGGTTAGAATAAGTTGACATGTAGCTGCAAATTTACTTAGAATGTCTGTTTGAGGATCATCACAATAAAGAGTTAGCAGATATTACGCAGACAGTCTACTAATACTACACCGTAAAACATATATGTTCAAGATTTGTAATCACAATATTTGTATCTTTTGTCAAATCAACTTAAATAATTTATGTAGTTCAGATAACATAATATTTTATGTTATATATCTACATTGTATTAACTCACTTTTTCCATTTCAATGAACTTAAAATTTTAAGCCTACCAGGTTACTTCATTTTTTTAACTTAAACCAACAATATGTATTCACAAAGTTCTTTATATTCAACAAAATATTCCAAATAAAGCGTCACCCAATTAGTTTCTCTGATTCATGAACACATCATTTGTGAACTGGATTAGCCAAAAAGAATGATTCTTTCATGAACAAGACAATGCTGTTTCCAATGCTGGATTTCAAGATTTGTAGTTAACAGTCAAATCACGTTTTGTTCAACCTCAAAAGTCAAGTCCCCTTAATTATAGCACTTTTGATTAGATGATTTCGATTTTGTTACAGATTGATTTAAAACAGCTTTACAGACACAATCCAACTTAAATAATTTCAGTGATGTTTCATTTGTTCTTGTTTTTTTTCTCACACAAAGCAATCGGATGGCTTCACAAGACTTGGACTATTAGTCCATGTGGATCACTTTTTGATACATGCATACTTTTTTTTGAGTTCAACAGCCCCCCATTTGACCATGAAAAGATGTCCAGGGTTTTCTGCAAACATTCACCTTTGGTATTATGATTATTGGCATCTGATGTTTGATTTCAGATATTCTCTGATGACTCAGAGGTGCGTCAGCTCTACCTACCTCCACCCGTCAGACATGGACGAGCACCACACACACACACACCTCCCCGCCCTCCACACGTCTGCCTTTCACAAATCATACCCAGAGAGGCGTCTTCAATAAATTCATGTGCGGGGAACACCTGCTGATTTCCGAAATTGGATAATTATAAGGAAAATAAGTGAGCAGCAGTGGGCTGCGAGATGGCGTTATTTCTAATGGTACCTATTAAATAACGGAGCGCATAAGCTCCTCGCTTTTCTTTATGTGCGCATCAGGACGGCACCACCACCGATCTGTTTTTTGGACCGTAACGTTTCTATACAGAGGAATCGGCTATGCTACAGTTGTTCCACCATAATAGAAGTCAGTACGCCTGACGGATATGTGGCCTTGGCTCCCCTAAACTAGCAATCATATCAAGGGGAGGAGAAAAGATATATTCTCTATTGTTGCCTTGACTGGGAGCCTTGTTTTCATTATGGGCGATACAGGCAGGGCTTAGGGGAATTATCAGGCATGCCACAATGAAGTGTATTTGTTCTTTTCTTCTTTTGAAGTAGGCTGTAGTATTGTTTCCCTTCTCTCTTGAGTTAAAACAATAGTTTTATCCGCGTACCAGTCGCGAACTGCCGTGACAGATTAGACCCGGTAACGTTGCGGAATCACACTTTGTCAGAAATTTCAGTCCCACGGGCATTGCTCAGCAATGTTAATTCGGCTGTCTCAGAAGTTTGTAGAAAAGTCATTATTAATTGATTCATCAGAAGGAAAAGGCTTCGGCAGATGAGGAGACTGTAGAGGAGGGTAAATTTCCCCTGAGTGGTGGATAAAGAGTGTGTGATCGAGGTGAGTGAGAAGCGTGTGTGCGCATTGGACGAATGCTGTCATACAGAGATAACGCTATTGTTGATTCCGAGCATGGATGGCATTCTCAACTCCATCTAAATGAGTTATGAAGGTAAAGGTCTGTCTGCCTTACTGAGACCTGCGCCATTCTGAGGGGGAAAAAAACGTTTTGTTTGCAGATCTGTAGTGGTTGGAGTCAAAATAGACAGGTTCGGATGACCCTGCTTTTCCCACCATTATGGATCCGAGTGTGTTCACGTAGAAGCCATATCCTGCAAAAAAAAAAAACCCATCTTTTAAAAATCTTTAAAAAATGAATTTCACTGTTCCCAGCAGGAAGTGGGAAGAAGAAATAGCCTAAGCGAAGAAGCTTTTACTACAAGACTCCCAATTTTATTACCTTTATTTAAGTGGTCTATAAAATTAATTACGTTAGTCTTTAAAAGGTGGTGTTCATGAATACATTACAATTCCATGCCAAGTCTATACGAGACTACAATGCACACAACTAACATTTTAAATTTACATACGGTAGATTGCTTTTGCTAGTTTAGCTTGGCTCCCAGACTGACCAGCTGACAAATGCTCCTCTAAAACCTGAAAAAGGATGGAAACCGTTCCATAAGGATTTTTTTTTTTTACTGTACAAGCTTTAAATCCCCTAACCCTAAACCTATACCATCACAGAAAAAATTCATTATTTTTACATTTTCAAAACATATTGCCATCTTTGTAGGAACTTTTTGTCCCCATAATGAGTATATTCACATTTTTCTTCAGTGAATATTAGTTTCAGTCAAGTTTCATAATGATGCATATAAAGTCTTTAAAAATAGTCTACAAAAATTGCCATTGAACATCTGTCCAAATATATAGAGAACATCATCACAATTATATAGAAGCTTGAAACCAAATTATAGCTACTAGAGAAAATGCAAACTTGTGTAATTAGATTTTTAACTCAAAACCTTGCTGTGGTAAAGCCCCTGTGTCAACTTCCCTAATGAGCTCCACACACTGTAATAGTTTTGCACGAGGACATTATATACGACAATGGGATATCTTTTGGGAATCCTTTCCATTCTTCTCTAATAATGTCTTTACAGTCCATTCATCTTCAACTAGAAGCCTACAATCTTAAAGGCAATGCAAAAAAGACAAACTGATTCAGACCCTCGAGGTGAAACACGGTAGATTGACAGGCGTGTGAAAGCATGACTCAGCCGCCCTAACACAAACGGCCATAATAGCTCACAGCAGCACCTCTCAGACTGGCACGCACATGGACACACCTCCCCAGCTAATTCCTCTCACTTCTCTTTCTCACCAGCCGCCTCTAATTCCCACGACCCTCTCTCTGTGTCTCTCCCTTCATTTTACTATTGGTTAATTTATCACGAGAGCCAGACTCCGTGGCAGTATATCAGGTCGGGAGAGTTACAGCTCAGACTCTGAGGTGAGATTTCCCAAAGGAAAGATTCCAGTGACACCCGGCTCTACTTTCCCCGCTCTTCATTACTGCGAGTGTACACTTGGCTAGCGCCGCGGGCTATGGGGGGCAGACTGCCCTATAAGATAAGGGAGCCGAACGGCGGCTCTGTTGCTGTGGATGTCTGCTGTCACTCTGATACCGGCAGCGGTCTTCCGAGAGCTGTGTCTGTCATTACAGATGCAGTGTTGTGTAATTAGGTAAGGAAGAGGTACAATGTCTCTCCACTTATAAGACTGGATAGCACCAGGAAAAAATCGAGGGGAGAGGGAAGGAGACTTGCTTGTAAAGCAGAAAAGGTACAGGTTGTTCTTACTTTGTATAACCCAGATCACCATCCTCAGCAGCAGCACTATGTATTAGTAATCAAAGGAAGTAAAGTCAGCACGCCGCATGAAAACTGCTGCGCATCTGCTCTTATATACGCTCTAATCAAAGTGATTGACAGGTCTGTTACATGTCTAACAAGCAACGTCGTTCAAACATTCTTAGTTGAGAAGTGTAAAGGCCTATTCTCACCAAGAACAATAGCTATATTAGCGTCCGTGTTTTTATTATTATAAACAGTCATCTGGCTTTTTAAATGTTCAAGCTCATTAATTCTGAGGTAAATTCTGTCAATGTTTTTATCAATCATTTGCTGGACAAAAAAAAGCAATCTGAAAGGGATTCCATCGATATTTTTGCTCCGTGCCATTATCATCTACTTCTGTATTCTCATAACGATTATTGAAACTTGTTATATTTAATGTCCATAGTGTGAACAGGCCTTAATGTACGTAAACAGTAAAAATACGGTAATAATAACGAGCAATATGAGGGGAACTCATTCACTCGTAATTAGGGTACGTTTTTCAAAGACATGCTTAATGCTATGTTTACACGGAAACGATTCTGAAGAGAAAACGCAAAAGTGGCGTTGCGTTATCACTTTTTATTCCGCGTTTAGACGAGCGTTTTTAAGTGGGAAGTCCGCGTGCACTAGGTGATGCAAAAGTGTGTGAAATTCAATGTAGTATGCACTCCAGGCGGCTAGGTGGCAATGTGGAGCACTGCCACACAACAACACTAAGTCTGCGCGCCTGCGCACAACCTTCACTGTCAAGCAGACTTTTGCGTTTTTACCGGTTTTTACCCTTTACACGGGAACACGGCGGTGGAGCGTTTTTAAGATTTCCACTCTGGAGGGTGGTTTCACTTTTTGCGTTTTTAAGCCCCAAAAACGCTGTCGGCGTGTAAACGAAAGGCACATCCGATAAAAATATTTTTACGTTTTCACCCGCGAGCGTTCTCGTGTAAACGGCGTTAAACTGAGATTTTTTTTTTCCTTTGAGTTTTCCACGTACAGACGACACCATTGTCAAAACGATATCCCATTCAAAGGATCCGTGAAAATTACTAAAATCCCTGTATTCTGCTGCCGCAGATACATATATGCATGTGCATGATGTCATCATCTTTAGAGATTTGTGTTTTTTCTGTTTACACAGAGAAAACTTTTTTGGAAGTTTTATGGTTTTTAGTTGAAAGCGGTATTGTGTAAATGGCCCCCTAAGCAAGCTTAGCTTCAATGCTAATGTTCCCCTCTGTCATTATTGTTCTAGTTGTGGTGGACCTATTCTCATAGAATTAGAAAAATTATTAAAACTGTATAATTGTAGTTATTGCCCTTGGTGTGAAAGAGTCTTAACTCTGAATGCATATAATCAGCAGGATAAAAGCATCATAACGGAGAAAAACTGTGTGTGAGTTTGCTAAAGCTCTCGTGCGATAATGCCGTCAGAGTGGAGATTCGTCTAATTTGGGCTCTGATCGTTTGTTTTGGGGTTTAGGGCTCAAAACAAACCAATTCCCTTGGAATGGAAAGGTAACGCTATTTGCACAGCTGATATTACGGATTAGGGTGAGTACGAGCGCAACAGATTGTGTGTCCAGTGTCTGGTCAATGAAAGTGGAAGCGTGCTTGTTTGCTCTGTGATAGTTAAGCCTGGGCACACACATACACACCATTACCCGTACAGCCAAATAAACTAAGGAATTGAGCTCTGAGCCATTAAATAATTACAAATGCCTGCCTCCACTGGCCAAAGCATCCACAGCTGAAACCTCGCCGACCCAAAGTGGCCATGCCGGACGCTATTGTAAAGTCGTAGATTACAAATTTCCTTGACTAATCCATACCTAGAGTAGGATTTATTGGCGGCATCTCAATGAGCTTGGGCAGTTATAGGCAAATTCCGCTCTCTCTGGGCATCCTACCAATGGCTTTGATTAAATGGTATTATATCGTATTTGTCGGCACTGAAGCGCAAGGTACAGGCTTATATGAAATGCTGTTGGAATTCTGCACAAGCTCTTTTTTTTCTCCCACCAGTGGTATTGATGTGCCATGTAATAGACAAATAAACCCATAGAGACGGGCACTGGTGGATGTGTAATGCGCTTTCAAAGATGCCCAGGCTGGACTAATGGTTAAATGAGAAGACAAACTGGAGTCTAGAGACAACGACAGGCAGTTCACACACTCTTACACCAAATGTCATAAAAGCATGTTGGGGCTGTTTCATTGAACCTTCACTTGAAAAAGTTCAGAATAACGTAAAATTCACATTAATGGACCATTAGTGGTGATTTGAACAAGCCAAGTGTGCTGCAAGTATGAGGGATATGTGAAATAGTGGGGCTTGTTGAGGACAGGTGTGCTATTACGTTGAGTGATCAGACCTACATCATCCACTTGTTTCTGTGCTAATAGTTAGGCACAAAGGTCACATTCGGTGCAACAATTTACGCATGCCATCTATGAATGATGGCCCACTCTTACATAAAATGTAAAAAATCCATGGTCCAGATCACAAGAAGTTATTGGAGTGTGATTAGGTAACTCTTGACTAATTAGTGAGCATTTTATGACCTTGTTCAGAGTAAAAAAAGAAGACAATTGTTCAAATCCTCGTTCTAAAAAAAAAATCCGTAAACAAGGCGTCGTCTCAAGAAATATCTGTGTACACACGAAACCACAGAAAACGGTGTAGTATGTATGCCAGACCAGTATGGGGCACTGTAATTCTGCCACAGAGATACACTATACATGGAGAAGAAGACTTTGAGCATGCGCATAACCTTGCGCCACAGAATGTCTAATTGAAGAGAATTGGCCCTGGCTGGTTACTTCTGGTTTCTGGACTGGCTGCAGTAATACGTCTCTGTCCATGCGGGGGCGCTTGGGGCCAAAAACAAAAGTGTAGCGTTTATAATTTTATTCAGCGTATAATCAGACACGATCCGGGATGAAATAGACGCAAAAGAACTGTTGGATGTGTCAAAGCAATTGTTCTTTCACTCTACCATTTGTCCTGTTGTTGACAGACTCAAACTGAACGCGCTTCTGTATCCAGTATCTCAGTAATTATATTGGGTTCCATTTGCTTTTGGCACAAAGTGACGTTCATACACAATGTCAGCTGTTAGCAAGTGAACAGCAGTAGGGCGGGGCCTATGGTGAGACGATGTATAGCATAGCATTGTGCTAACTATTGTAACGTTAACATAACTAACTTGATTGATTTCTGCACAGGCAAGCATAACTCACAATTTCCTTCAGAAAACATAAAAAACTTTCATTGCTTTAATGATGTGTGAGTTTTTTCTTTTTTTTTTTTTTTCTTTTTTTGATTTTCTTTGACAGACAGAAATTCAGACTGGCACAGTCGGTCCTTATCTCCCTGTTTCATTCTGATGTGAACCACACACTGAGAAAATGTGATCTCATTAAACAACAAACAGCCAGGGAAAAAGACAACAAAGGTAGCGGCAATAGAGTAGCTGTCTACAAAGTTACACTAGAAGATAAAAAAAACAAAAAAAAACATTACACTTTAAAAAAGTTTTTTAATGCCAATTATTCCCAGCTACTAATTGATAAGCAATGAGAAAATAAACAATGCTGATGACAAACCATTTCTTTGAGCTTATATTTATTTTAATGCAGGTTAATTTATGCTATTTTTGCCGTTATTCAAAGACTTGGAGGATTAATTAGCACAGAACGGTTGATAGCTCGTTGCATTCTCTGTCAGCGTACGCCATCTGTAGCGGCACGCTGATTAATGAACAGGTGCATTCAGATGTGCTTTCATCAGGCTTGCTGAGACAGGCCACTCACACCTCCTAATCTGCTGCTGGCTGTGGTACAGGAGTCCCATTTGCTCCTCACCCCATCACAAAACACTAAATCCTCTTTTCTTTTCATGCTTACAATGGACAAAATAAAGTGCTAAATGCAATTTACTGATAGTCATAGATATAATGATTCATTGCGGAATTCAAAGGTTAAAGAGCAATCAAATTCGCATTGGGCCTCTATCGTGAAACCAGGGGTGGGTTAACCAAAAGCCTTGCCAACCTTGGCATGTATCATGATTGTGTTGTGGCACAGCTCAACAAATCTGTATTTTTCAAAACCATGGTCCCAACGAACATTCGCAAGCAGCATTGCAAAGTTGTGTGCCTATAGTTTCTTGTTATTGTGCATGAAAAAAAGCAAACTGACATTTGAATATATACAAATGTCATTTAAGTCTTTTAGTTTGTCAAGAGATTGAAAGCATTTTTATAGTGTGCATGTGAGTGCATGTTCTAGTACGTAAGAACGAGCCTTTGATTGAATCTGGAAATAAACCAAAATTGTAAAATTGAGAAAAAAACAAAAAACAAAACATAGAATTATGCTGCGTTCATGTGCTATGGTAATTATGGTAAATACCAAAAGCCGACGTGGAAAATGCACATGAACACCCCCTCATGTGGTATTTTCCACTGGGCAACTCGTAGAACATTTTGATGGACGAGTTGCCGACATGAGATAACCTTTGATCTTTTCAAAATGGCGGAGAGCACCGCGAGAGTCGTGAATGGTAAAAATATATACTATTCATGATCTAGAAAATATAGGCTACAGCATTGAGTTTTGATAAATCATTTTCTTGCTGTTGCAGATGACTTAAGCAATCTAAAATAGTTTTAGCTAAATAACAGGTCTGGATCTCCATCTTTTTACCACATTACGACAACAAAAGCACTTGAACGCAACACACTGGTAAATACCAGTTCACAAGTGGAAAATATCCTATTTTCCATAGCACGTGAACACATCATTAGTCCTCAGATGCCATCTCTCTTCTTTATCGCTTTAAGGACTACATTTCCCATCACTCATTGCCTGGACTCATTGTGTGATGATTGCTTCCACCTGTGTATTATTATCTCGTTTCTGTTCTTTTATGTAAGCCCTGTGTGTTCTTTCTTTCCAAAGTCATGCTTCATGTTACACTGCATTTTAGGACACTGTAAACAATAGATCTACGGAAAACCACAAACCGTGAATCTTTTGTCTTGTTGTAACATATTCAGTTCCAGTTTAAGCAACAATAATAATTAAAAACCTAGACTCTGATCAAAGTACTTACGATTATAAATGTTGGAAACACTGTGGTAAACAACACAAAAGCATAACAAATTTTGTTGGCTTGACATGTGTGAGATACCATTCACTAAAGCCAGATGTTACGCAAGAGAAGATGAGGTGTGCACATCTGGAGACAGATGATATGTTCATAAAAGTAAGTGTGGCTAGCTGCGGCCCATTAATAGCGTGCTAAAATGTAGGATTTTTAATTGATCTGGCACAGGTGTTTGTTCAGGCAGCTCTGTGGTGTATGTTAGAGTATCCAGCATCTAATTAGCTCTGGGATTTCATGTCTTCCTGTTCAGTTCTTAAAGTTTGGGTGATGTTACATGCATATATTAATATGCTATCTCTCTTTCTGTCTTTCTTGCTTCGTGTAGATGTTTATGAGTTTTTGCACACATATTTCACGGCATGAATGTTGAATGTTTTTCAGTATAATATCTTGCACCTTTGGGAGTTTGAGCTGAGAGCTGATAGAGCGAGATAACAAATAACAAGTAGTAAGCAGAAAAAAAAGAGCAACATGAAGACCCAGGAGCTTATTGTGGTTTAACCTGAAAGCTGGCACCTTACTTAGAAGAACAACCAGTGGGAAGAACTCTACTCAAACGGATGCTTCTTTGCTCCTCTGACCCCAAAACCGGTAAAAAGTAGCCATCTTCAAGGACATTTCAATTCTCTTATTGCTCCGTGAGGAATGAGGAGTGAGGAAGCACAGGCGTATCCTGCAGAAGTCTTTATTGTCGAAAAACCTGACGCATGTATAAATGCCAAAAATTCCCAAACTTCAACAAAAAAATGCAGACACCATCAGCGCAGCTGATGATGCTTTGAAGCTATGCGTTAAATGTGTTAAAGGGGTGGTTTACTGCTTTTTTTATTTGCAAGATTGTGTTTATGGGGTGCAATATAACATGTATTCGTGGTTGTTCTTTTTAAAAAAGTCTCAGTTCACATCCTGAGTCGATGAAACCACTCCCTCAGAAACAGGCAGTGGGCTCAGATTAGTTATTTTTGGCTGGTGTGTTGTGATTGTTGTCCGGAAACTTCGCGCCCATTACCTTTACGGGCGAAAGTTGCATATGTGTTCCTGTCAAATGTAAATAATGGTGTCAATACTGCAGTATCAGTATGAGCCAGAATCAGACCCAGAAAGCAGCGATAAAGAGAGTCAAGCAGAACACGGCTCTTACAAAACGTTTCTGAATGGTATTTTTTTTTACTTTATACACATTTGTTTTACACAATAGCATTGAACTGACTAGCTACTATACACAAACAGCATTGGCACTGGTTTACGTTCTTGATCAAATCGAAAAAGAACGTCATACAGTATATACAGTATACATATATACAAAATTCAGGTCCAAAATGTTTGTACGCGTTTGTCATAGACACAAAATAGCATAACTAAGTGGCTATAAACCCAGCGCTGGCATTTGATAAAACTAAAACATTATGTCTGAAATTATACATGCAAATACATTTAAAATGATGAAGTCTTAGCCTACTTACAGGTTGTGGCCCAACAACTGCTGCCTCTGGTTTTGAAGTTGGAACTGCTTCATGTTTTAGTAACAGTTTCTTGTTGAATCCGGCATTGAATTTGTGGAGATTCTGGAAGCTGCATGTCTCTCGTAAAATGCACAGCACAGAGAGCTAAACCACGATTGTAGTTTTCAGGAACATAATCAAACATAAATTCTATCCATTGTTAACGAACTACAGCATCCGTAGGAAGCCCGAACACAGAAGACCTGACAACTGGATGAACATAACACACTTTCGATGAGCCGCAGAAATATGGCCATGCCCTTTTTTGCATATTCTGGAGGAGCGGTTGATGCAAATTTATGGGTTAGTGACGTCTAAAACCTGGCTGTAGTCGTTTTTGTAGTCATTAAACTTTTTTAAAAAGACGATATCTCTACTTACATTGAACTTTCAGCGCTGCAACTTTACAGATACTCTTCATGCACCAACAGCAACATTACACACTATTTAAAATGAAAAAAGTGAAATCGCAATCAACCCCCCCTTTAACATTCCAATGTGCAAATAAGGGTATGTTTACACGACAACGATGTACTTTTTCGCGTACAGGCGACAATTTTGTCAAAACGATCCCTGTTCATACAGATACACGAAAAACGACTAAAAACCTTGTATTATGCATGTGCAGTAGATGTCGATGACGCTTTGTAAATAAACACTACACGCCTATAGACTTTATACGTTATACGCACACAAAAAAAAAAGTTTTCACAAATTCGTGTTTTTGTAGTTTGCACTGAGGCGATAACAGTATTGTTTTAAAAAACGCACACTTTGAAACCCATTTCAAAAGTTTGAGGTTTTTAGGCCTAATGGCCAAAAATGCAAAAAAAAACAATATTTTAATATATTTTAAAACTGAATATATTCCTGTGATGCCAAAAAAAATCTTTCTGATCCTAAAAAAACTCTGAATGGCAGTATACTGTAGTGTATATATATATGACTAAACCAATTTTGTCATTGTTAGATCTTTAGTGAGATGATTATTAAAAGTGTTGCTAAATTTAAGACATGTATGTTCATCCTGTCTTCCAACTTCCAGCTCATCCTTTTGATATCATCTCAGTTCATTAGCATCTACATTGATCCATATAACTAAAAGTCGAATCTTGCTGTCCTGTCTTTAACGTGAAGATGCATCAAAGCCGAAAAATGTAAACCTTGATCAAAAATGATCAAATAAAACTTTTACAATTTAAAAAAAGATGCATAATCATATAAATAAACAAGTGTGAAGCCAAACCTAAATGCTACACTTCATTTAAAAAGACAGCCTCGGCTATCACGCTGGCAATATTCGTCAGCAAATGTCTCAGATAGTAAAATACTTTTGCAAAACAGCTCTGGAGTCTGTTAGACAACTCCCCTCGACTCTTTTACATTCACCTGACACAAATCAACACAGACTATCGGAATGCTCTGTGAATTGCATGCCCCTCGATAGGCCACACATTAGCATTCACCACTCTCTCGTCGGTTTATGACATGGAGCATATTAAACGCTTTCCTTTAATTGTGTATTCTTAGATTGTGGGACATTTGCATAGTGGTTGTTTGGTCAAAGAGAAACTGACTTGCTGTAAGAGCAAAGGTGCTGATCTCTCCTCCTAATGAGAAGAGGCTCACATCTGCAGGGCCCAAGCCCCCAGAAGCCCACAGACGCAACCCGTCATATCCAGTGCAGCAGATTTAGCCTGGGGCGCCTGATTCACTCTTTTACTGCTCTGTATAAAACAGAGGCTTTTTTAGTTTTGAGTGTTCTCAAACATTTTCAGCTTTGCTCAGAGCTGCACCCCAAGGACCTGCATCTTTTGCTGATAAACCCTCATGTAAATCTCTTGTGATATTTTTGCAAAGTTTTTATTGTTTGTTTAGCAAGGGTTGAGTTTTTGACAGAACATCCAAAATCGATATTTCGGCCCCTGAAAATATTTGGATCCTTAAGCCACACTTGCAATGCATGTATGTCTTGATGAAAGCATCTGAACACTCCAGAGGTCAAATGTTCATTGTTACTGTGATAGCTTGCACTTGGAGTGTGTTCACACTTGGCAGTTTTGGTTTCATTAAAACAAACTCTGGTGTGATTGCTCTGCTCCCATTTGAATAAGTGTAAATGCTGCCATCCAAACCTTGGCATGAACCAAACATTTTCAGGGGGGTTCGGTCCACTTCCAAATGAACACCGGTGCGTTTCAATTGACATATGAACGCTTCATGGACCAAAGACTAAACCAACTAAAAGCCAGATGTGGTGTCACAAGATGTGAGCCTAAAAATGATCGAATGCTCAAACACACTTGTTTTTTTCTCGTCACAGGAGCTACCTTGCCCATTACAGTTCAGTACAGGCATTGGAACCGTGTCTCCTTGCAGGAGATCTTCATTTTTGTGTTCAACAGAGGAATTCCTGTTGATGTTTTCACTCCTTTACACATCTTATAAGCTGTTAGTGAGTTCTCAGCTGGTATGTAAAGACATACGTTCAAACATTAGGGGTGTCACGATATACAAAACTGACGGTTCGGTTTTCCCACGGTTTTGACGTCTCGGTTCGGTTCGGTTTAGAAAGCTAAAATTGCTTTTTTTTGTTTGTTTTTGTTTTTAAACAGTGGTTTAATGAAAAAAAAAAGTCTTTGTTTTTAAATTAATTCAATTAATTTTTTTTAAGATTAAAAAAAGGTTAAAAAAAATCTGCTAATGCTGTAAACTATATAGGGAGCCGCACATTACTATAACATTAAAGGTTGTAGCCAAGACTTTTAACCTAAATTCAGATGTTATTTATTTTTTTTTAGATATAATAATCAACACTCAACACATTGTATGAAAACATGTAAACTGAACATAAGGCAGTTGGGGTGTGTTCGGTACGCAATGAGAGTATCGCGATTCAAATCGTGAGTATTGCGGTTTTTCGTTTCGGTTCAAATATCTCGACACACCCCTAACAAGCATATTTAGCCCAGTACACAGAATTCTTTTGCAAGTTCCGTCGCTAATAAACATTATAAAAGCTGTCCAATCAGGGTGTGTCGATAGTCACTTTAGAAGTTCTACTAATTATAAGTAACTTTTCAACTACATGTCAACTAACTCTCATTAGAGTATTATTATAGTAGACTGTTAGGTTATGGTTAGGTGTTAGGCTTTTGGTTAGGAGAATATGTTTACTTGTAGTCGATATTACTACAGTTTGTTGACATGTAGTTGAAAAGTTACTTATAGTTAGTCGAATGTCTAAAGTGGACTATCGAAATAAAGTGTTACCATCCTTTTCCTTTTGTTTTGTATCTTTAGGTTTGGTGGTAAAAATGACAGTGTGAACGCTAAGCGAAACAAAATGACGTGTCATTTTCTTTTTTTTGGTCCGGACCAAACAAACTGAGAGAAGTGAACAAGATGTAGTAGATTAGTTTAATAATCAATAATAACTTGGTATAATTGATTATGATTATTTGGATCAGTTAAAATACATAGGCCAAACCACAAACAATTAAAATCATGAGATGGGAAAATTAGATACATGTTTATGTATTTCTCCAGTGGTTGTATAGAGTATATACGATTCAAAGGGTTTATTTCTCCTTCTTAGCAAGAATTAAGTGAGATTCACAACTCTCTGCAGATTCATTTTGGGATTGTGAATAGTATTATCAGTCTTAAAGGGGACATATCATGCAAAATCCACTTTTTTAGCCCTTAAATGCATTTTGTTGTATATTTGGAGTGTTTATAAGTACAGAAAAGATGAAATTATTTTTTTCTTCATATTAAATTTTGGTCATATTTTTCAACCTGTTCAGATTTTTCTGTTTTCTATGACGTTTTTTGAACTACACCGCATTTGCAGCGGAACTGCCAAATAAAGACATTGACTACCGGTCCAAAACTTCGAGCAATTATTATTAACCGCCATTATTATTTCTCGCTCCGATTTTGTAGTCCGAGCTGATGCAGAAGTTACGAGAGGGCAGGTAAAAATGTTCGGTTTTTGGATGTAATGACCTGAAGGATTCCCACTTCAACAACCTCCGCCAGTAACGTTATACAGAAAGGTTTGCCGATTGACTTCGTCTGAATGAGAGGTAACGGTAAATTCCTTGTATCTTTGGAGACGACGAACAGAGCATTTCGATAAGCTGTAAATATCGTTAATAAAAATAAAGTACTTTACTTTCTTAAAACACATGGTGGTCGTTGTTTAGCAGTACCTTTGTCTTACTTTGTTTTTGTTTTGAAGTAACGTTACACATCTGCAGTATTATTGTTCTTGAGTTTCATCAATGGTCATTTAGCTGCTTTTCTGATGCTTTTCTAAACGTATCATATTATCAATACAGATTGTTTGTGGCAAGATTAGACCGTTGTCAGTGTGCTTGTTTTAACAAGAGAAATAGTCGACTTTCACTAATAACACAAAACAGTTAACTCACATACCAATAAATCCATATGAAGAGGTTGTTCTGCAGGTTCGTCGTCGTCTTTATCAACTCGCTCGCTCTGGCTCGAATATGTAAGGCTTGATGGACAAGTCTTCTGTTGTTGACATTTTATTAACGTGTGAATAAAAATGTTCTTTGAAGGTATCGTATATAATCGTATATCTCTAATCAAACTACAATAATGGCCGAACGTGGAGAGTTGAACTGACCGTGAACTCATCGACCTGGAGAGCGGGCGGGGTATGACGCATCTCCTTTTTATTTAAAGGGGCTGCTTTGAAACGGGTCGCTCAAAGACGCACATCAGAAAAGGGGCTTGTGGAGCTATAATAATGAGGAATTCAGACCCAAGCATTGCAGTTATGTTTTAAATAGACCACAACGGTATGATTTATATGTAAAAATGAATGATTTAAAAGCATGATATGTACCCTTTAATGTGAAATTTGTGATATCAGGGGAAGTTTCGTAGACTTTTGTTGGGAGAGTGAGTTTGCTGGATTACTCATTAATATAATGAATAATTTGTGTGTGTCTGATTGTTCCAGATGCTACATAGAAGTGTGAAAAAAAGGCTTTTCTATTTCTCAAAAGCTTTAACACATACATTCATGCACATAATCTTTGGGTTCAAGCTGAGAGCAAGTTTAAATCTCATAACACATTTCAACAACTTGTTTCTTACACGTTGTTAATGTATTTGTGATTTTTAAACTTGCAACAGAATATTGGATGAATTTGCTCGGCAGACCTTCAGGTTGGAGTTCATTTGTGTGTGTGTGTGTGTGTGTGTGTGTAGACCAGAAGTTTCTCCCAGAGCGGTGGAGAAGTCATTGAGTATTTTGTCTGCATTACTAGAAGTAATGATGATGCCCTCTGAAAAATAGGAGAGGTGGAACTTATATCATTCATATGGATTCATTGTCAGGATGAATTACTGGAATTTGTCTAAATCTAGAGAATTCCGGATTGATTTCTCATTGCATATAAAGTGAGTATAAAGTCTCTGCTACAGAAAACCATTGGAAAGTTATGGGAAATAAAGACATTTTGTCACATTATTCACTGTAGGTTAAGTTATCACAGTGGAAACCTTCCATTAAACAGAATAATATAGATTATTAAGTGGCTATTATGCAGCACAAAACAATTATGTATGAGGTGACATACAGAAAAATCAATCCATTGTTTTGGTCAACAGAAACTGTAACTGTAACATAAAATGTGAGATTATTTTGAAAGGACAACATTTAAAACATGCAACAACTTGCACCGTCCCCAGTATATGTGACCTGATTATTCAACACAGAAAACATAAATGTATCTCCATATGTTGATGCTTGTCTGAATATGTAAGGTTACTTTTATTCTGTTGGCCTACCAAATTACTGTTGATATTTGAATTTTAGTTGGGAGGAAATAGATAATAAAAATAATCCACACCGTTTTGAATTTGATGTTTAAAACCAACAAAACCTGAAAACCCTGACAAGCCCTGTCCTGAAACATGCCTACTTATTGAGGGGTGAACTCTTTTGCTAATTATTGAAATAATGTAAATCTTTATTAGCCATGAGTTAAATCAAACAATTAATGCAATCATTTTATCTGCGCAGTAATTCCCCTCCTAAAAGGACGTAGACTAAAGTGACGCCACAGCATGGCAAAGAAAGGGTCCTGGGAGACGCATATGTGCTGTGGACAGCAAAATACTCTGTCGCTCAGGGGCATCAAGACAAAAAAGTGTTATTTTATTTTTTTTCTAAAAAGGCAGAAGTGATTTTGAGACAGGATGATGTACCATGGCCTCAGGTGTTCAGAGAGAATAACCGAGCGCGTGTCAGAGGGAAAAACTGAGGGAAGGATAGCCAGTTTAGGATCTAAACATGGAGAAAAAGGGGTGCCGGTGTCATAGCTCACTTCTGCTGAATGAAGAAGCATAACAATGCAATACAGATATATCTGTAAATCCAAAGCAATAAAACAAAGAATAAAAAAAGATGCATAAATTCCAGGTGAGATTTTTATCACCATTGCACATGACAAGGAACAGTCAATATTTTCTCATTCCCATGGCATTATTTTTCCAACACAAAGGGATCATTTCATCTTCATACATATTTAGTTTGTTATTCAGATGCAGCCATCAAATCTAATTTTCTATTCGCAAAAGCAAACTTGCCCATTACATTCAAACACAAAACATGTGAGAACCAGTTTTGCCAGAGGGGGAGATTATTAGTTAATGATTAATTGCATTTTGGTTTGTTCACACAAGCTATTATATGAATATAGATCATAAGCTGTGCTCTTAATGTTTTTGCCATTTTAGAACTGAACAGACATGAATGCTTCCAAAAAATGTCTATCTGTCTATCTATCTATCTATCTATCTATCTATCTATCTATCTATCTATCTATCTATCTATCTATCTATCTATCTAGGGAGAAACTTTTATTAAACTTGTATTACTTTTGATACTTTTATGAAACCCATTTAATTTTACTATTTTTATTTATTTATTTATTTTTGTGAAGCTTATGACATTTCATGGCATAACCTTTAAAATTACTGGTATTTTCTTCTTGACGATTCGCTTCTGTGTTGTCATTTTAATTATTCTATCAAATGCATTTTTGAAGTCTAATTTAGTTGCAAACAAGAGAGAGAAAAAGTTGAGCTAAATTAACAAAAAACTGACAACTTGATTGCACATTGTTAAAGAAACAATAACATAAGAGCTAAAATTGGAAGATTTACAGAATACAAGTCTTGTGAAAAATATTCATTGTTTTTTTTTCCAAATGTGTCTTGAATTGTACACAGATATTTCCGTGATCTACTTCACCTTTGTGCTGTTGTGTAACTTTATTTAGAAGCTGCAAAACAGACCCACAGATCCACGAATCTAAATTCCCAGAGTTTCAGCGAGGGATCAGACATTATCTCTGGAGCCAGAGCTCAGTTGCCTATCTCAATATTTAATACCGCAATATCAAACATGAGATTTAATAACTTTGTAAAGATTCCTTCTCAGTCTTTTTTTTTTTTTAAACTGCGCCGCATATTTTATCTCAATCTCTTTTTGAATTAATTATTAACGTCTCTGGAGTTCCCTTCCAACAGTGCTTAAATCTTTATTTAATTTATATGCTGTCTTTCTTGCTGTCTGTTTCAAAAAATAAAAAGAATGAAAAAATAAGTCTCACTTGCCACATAATTTAAACTGAGTGTGCTTGTGAAGTCATTTAGATTTGTTTCATTACTGCTCTTAAGAGGCCAAGCCACTCTAACAAAAGTGTAAAATCCATTACGCCGTCTACAAGCGACGAATCCGCCCGTATCGTTTGCCATTCTTTATGCATGCATGCCCGTATCAGCACGTCATGGGGGATTCTGTGTGATCATACACCATGCAGAGTGCAGCCGAGCACCCACATACACACATCCTGTTAATCATATGGAAAGATGGAATGGCTGTACCTCATTAGCCTACACACCGTGTTAATCTAGAGCATAAAGAATAGCTTTAAACCTCTTCACAGTTTCTTGAATTATACATCTCGAGACGCCCACTCGGAGCATTTGGCGAAGATGCACGGAGCAGAACATTTAATAACATGATCTTTATACTTCTTCGGTATGATCTTTAAAACTATTCAGAGGAGGTCGTAAATTATTATTATTTCCACCGCATGCGTGAAAATCCCCTCAAGCAAAGGTTAGACATTTAGAGAAAATAAGTACTCTTTGCTCTATATGGCTACGATGGGAAGAGCATGCTATTACGCTACTCTTGCGACTTATGCAGTATACAGCGTGAGTACAATGTGTGCGGATTACCGTCTCCCATAATGCATAATGCTTAGTGTGTACATGTTGTTCCATTTTTTTTCTTCTTCTTCTTTTTTAAACTGATTGATGAATCTACTTGTGCCCAGTAGTGCACAACACAAAGATATGTAAAAAGCAACCATAATTTCACAACACAACGGTATCAAGCCACGACACAACTAAAACAAGCCACAACTAAAACAAGCCACAACAAAATCAAGCCACAAAAAAAAAAAAAAAAACAAGCCACAACACAACAGAAACAAGCCACAACACAACAAAATCAAGCCAAAACACAACAAAATCAAGCCACAACACAATAAAAACAAGCCACAACACGACAAAATCAAGCCATAACACAACAGAAACAAGCCACAGCACAACAAAATCGAGCCACAACACAACAAAATCAAGCCACAACACAACAAAATCAAGCCACAACACAATAAAAACAAGCCACAACACAACAAAATCAAGCCACAACACAACAAAATCAAGCCACAACACAACAAAATCAAGCCATAACACAACAGAAACAAGCCACAGCACAACAAAATCAAGCCACAACACAACAAAATCAAGCCACAACACAACAAAATCAAGCCACAACACAACAAAATCAAGCCACAACACAACAAAATCAAGCCACAACACAACAAAATCAAGCCAAAACACAACAAAATCAAGCCACAACACAATAAAAACAAGCCACAACACAACAAAATCAAGCCACAACACAACAAAATCAAGCCACAACACAACAAAATTAAGCCACAACAAAACAGAAAAAAGCCACAGCACAACAAAATCAAGCCACAACACAAAAACAAGCCACAACACAACAAAATCAAGCCACAACACAACAAAATCAAGCCACAACACAACAAAATCAAGCCATAACACAACAGAAACAAGCCACAGCACAACAAAATCAAGCCACAACACAACAAAATCAAGCCACAACACAACAAAATCAAGCCATAACACAACAGAAACAAGCCACAGCACAACAAAATCAAGCCACAATACAACAAAGTCAAGCCACAACACAACAGAAACAAGCCACAACACAGCAGAAACAAGCCACAGCACAACAAAATCAAGCCACAGCACAACAAAATCAAGCCACAGCACAACAAAATCAAGCCACAACACAAAAACAAGCCACAACACAACAGAAACAAGCCACAACAAAACAGAAAAAAGCCACAGCACAACAAAATCAAGCCACAACACAAAAAAATAAATAAGCCACAACACAAAAACAAGCCACAACACAACAAAAAGAATATCATTGTAGTTCATTATTGTCTACCGTTATGCACTTATTAGGATACGGTAAATTCTGTGTGGTATTCGGTACTAGCAAACGTACCATTCTGAACACAGCTTCTGTTTTCAGTTAAAGCATGACAACTGTTGAAACTTAAATTCTACTAAAATTCTGTTCTAATCCTGTATGACTTTCTTGCTCCTTTGTAACATAAAACATTCATTTATTTATAGAATTTTTGTACTTGTTGTTTTATGGTGAACTATCCCTTTTAACCATGTGGCATTTTTAGCAGTGTTAGCATAAATGTCACACACTGACAACATCTTAAATCTAACTTCACAGTTGCTCTGTCAAAAACATTATGTCAAAGTCAGTACTATATTCATCAGAAATGACGAATACGGTAAGGTGGCCCATCCACCATGCGGACAAATCGATCTGTGGCAACGAGATTACGAGCACTGTCCGTCATACACATGAGCGGTTTCTCGAACACTTGGAAAAACTACAGTAAAGTCAATATGTCAAAATCAGCATGTGGTTGCCCCGTGTGGTCTCGGGCATCTCGGAACCAAGCGGAGGCTCATTGTCACTTTCTGAGAACGCAAACAACAATCAATAGTTGATCCTTGGGCTCCTCATCGACTGTGGCTGGTTGTGCAGATTTCTCGAGAGATCTTTGTGGTGATGAGGATGCTTCAACTGAAGGAAGCCCTGAAGGAAGAGAGAAAGATCTCCAGCACTGTCAGCAGATTGTCTACTTGTGGGCGATGAGCAGTCTGACCCATGCCCGTATCCTTCGAGGATCCAGTATCCATTGCATCTGCTGAGCTTTTTCACACTTCCTCACACAGGTTCAATATGTCAATAAGCACCCCGGGGGTGTCAGAGCCCAGGATGAAACGGTGAGAATTAGTCCAGAAAGAGATATGCTATCAGCTCACACATTCCTCTAATCCCCACGGCACTCTTGAGTGTTCCAACTGCGCCTACGTAAAGATGCTGCGGGTGAGACTCAAAGCGACGTATAATATAATCCATATCAGCACGAGTAACAGGTATATTTAATTCCCTTGTAATGTGGCATATGGATGTGTATTTTCTCTGCTAAAAAATAATGCTGGATAACTAAAGCACATTTTTTTTTTTTTTTTTACATTTTTAATTATTTAGATTTTTCTGGCAAATACAGCTAAAATCTAATTTCTTTACCAGGAATTAGGGGTATTTTTGTTCTGTAGAGTGTGTGTCAGGTTTATCAGACATTTTTGAACACAAAATCTCATAACAATCAAGCGTAGCGTTAGTTCTGGCAGGTTACGTTCGTCAAGCACACATCAGCTGACTCTCAGCTGATCCACGTCTACCTATAGGAATATGACGCCTATCACTGTCTACATACGTATATAATGGAGCTTTTCCATTACCAGTACCAGCTCGACTCGGTAAATAGTAAAATAATGAAAATAAATCATTATTTGTAACAGTCAAAAATAGCACTTCCAAATGCAACATTTTTACACACTTTACATTGAATTTATTTGGCAACGCATCACTCCAGTCTTCAGGGTCACACAGTCCTTCAGAAATTATTCGAATATGCTGATTATTATTATGTTGAAAAAAAAAGTAGTGCGTCTGTAGCCTGGCAAGACAGGCCTACATCAAGATGTTAGGTCTGGGAACTCACAATTGCCATACCTCAATCCGAGGGGCGGGATAAAAGGTTGCCTTTCATTATACCTCTGCACGCCATAGGATAGCGCTACAACCAACCAGAGCAACAAATAACTGTGGATGAGTGAGTCCCATGCGTTTTCCCTCTAGCGGAGCAAGTTGATATATTAAACTTTTGCCGTATCCGGTTGTCAAAACTCCAAACACATCTTCCTTTTTTAAAGGGTCATGAAACCCCAAACCAAATTTTCTGAGATTATAACAGAGGTATGTGTGTTGAACACCATTGAAGACAATGTTAGCATCTGTTAGATTTAATAATAGGGTTAAAATGGTTAAATTTGAGTTTTTTTCCGCTTTTTTCGTCTTCCGGGTTTAAAATCTTCATTGTAGCAGGTGACGTGGCAGTGCAACTGCACGGTGCATTTATGACTCATCGGTGTTATCCTATGAGAAGACACGGCCTCTTAATTATTCATGACACCACGTGGATCTTTCCAACGACAGGCATGACAAACTGTGATATCGCGTAGTAACGTTAGATGAGAGAGGCAATCATGGGACGCAAACTATTTGTTTTCATGGTGCAAAGTCCAAGTGCGTTGAATATGTTCCCCGCGATGCTGCCAGGGTAGACTGGCTCTGGACGGTTGGTTTGCCATCAAACACGGACACGTCTAAACCTGATCCAAACTAGGCTATAGTGTGTGCCTCGAACATTTTCGCGAGAGAGCTGCGCCAAGAATGATGGACTTCGTCTTGTTGACAACTTATCCAAGTTGCGTCTTGCGAGTAATGCGGTATCCCGAGGACTTTCTATCCCTTCAGAGGTGTGTGTGTGTGTGTGTAAAATGAGAAGTCATTTATTATGAGGGTTCTGAGGGCGCGTAGACTATGCACTTTCTTTTACTATGACTATGCACGGAACGATTTTTTTAAGCGGAAAATTAATAAATTTTTTCTGAAATGTATTTATAGTGTCTATATAAACCACTATATATTTTATAATGACATTATAAATATACATGTAGCCTACATTAATATGTTTTAATTAGAATTACGATTACTGTAGGCTAATATTTGTAGTAGGACATTCAGTTACTTTTGAAAGGACGATAATAAAGTGTCAGTGTACTTCATAAGACTTTAACTTTGCCAGCTATATAAAAATCTAGCATTTCCTCACGTTTTACCGCTGCTTTTTAGTGACAGTCGAAATGCATGTGACAGTGATGGTCATACAACACTCACTCCCTCCCTTCTTCTCACAGCTAGCCACGCCCATTTCAGTTGCATTTTTCAAAAAGATTTTGAGCTAGACTTGAGCTGAAAGAGGGGGGTTTCATGACCCTTTAAAAATGACTTAAGTGACGTTCTCTCAACTCCGAGTCGTCCAGAGTCGTGGCCAAAGCCGAATCAAAAGACTGCTGTTCGCAAGCAGCATCTTGTTTGTTTTCAAGAAGTCACCTATGGAAATCACAGAGCAGAACCGTCATTGTGTTAAACCCGCCCACCAACTCTATACACGATGTGATTGGCCTGACCAGAGTTTGGTTTTTCCACTTCGAAAGCCAACGGAGAGTTGCTAGACCACACTGGCGGCAAAATAAGTTTTGCTCCCATTAGGGTGCGTCGATTTCTAGGCTAGTGCTGCTGTCCTTTTTGGCGACATTCATAATTAGCAATTTGCAACAACAGAGTGACGGGAAATCATTAATTTTCAATGACATTTGAGGTTACATGAGCAACAGAACCTATTGCCGATGGATGGAAATTCCTCTCAGATATCAGAACTCCACACCAACTAGAGCAGTAGAAACAGTAAAGTGGCTTGGTAAGTACAGTATGAACACCTCATTCAATACAACTTTTGTGTACATATGCATGTAATGTCTCATCAGATGCATTTCAATGGGAAGGATGCATTAGTAGAGTAAGAGAGAGAAAGAAAAACGCATTCAAACATAAAGAAGAGCACAAACAGAGAAAAGTTCATAAAGGCAGGTCCAGTTGTTCTGCTGGTAATCTAGCTTGTTGTATTCCCACTTGATTTCTGACAGATATGGTTCTTTCTACATTTTCAAAATGCATTTCACACTATATCCGTCACACGCTCCATCAGAGCTTTCTACACTATGTCGGAGCCCTAAAACGACAAGTTTGGAAGGGAAATAAAAAAAATCAACAAAATCAATGGGCTCTCTTGAGCAGTTCTTGGCTCACTGATCCAACAGAAACGGTGGAATGTAAAAAGAGAGATACAAAGAGACACTTTAATCAACAAGCCCTCATTTGCTCTGTTTTTTGGTCTCTGAGAGCAGAAACGCTGTCAAAGTCTATTGGGAGAATAAACCAAAAATACATTTAAACGGATAAAACTTTTGGAGCAATACCAGAAGGTGGTATACATTTACTGAAGCTGACTGCTTGTTAGATTCCTGAATCAGTGTCATGATGACTGACTGATTTACAGAATAATGGCAGCTTGAATACAGAAATGTGTCAAGTTTTTTTTTTTTTTTAGCCTAGCTTGTGTACCTTTGGAAATATATGGCTTTTTTTTAGTAGAGAGAAGACATGAAATAAAGGGAAGGAAAAGAGGAAAAGGTGGTGAGCCGTCCTTTAACTCATGTCAGCAACATTTAAACCACAAGCTGCCATTATAGAATGACTTCTGAAGGATCATGTGACACTGAATACTGATGTAAAGTTACTTTTCCCAAACTGTCAGGTTTTTTTTTTGTGTGTGTGTGTGTGAAATGATTATTTTTTGTCCGCTGCAAATTATGATTTATTTTGTGTGGATTAAGTTTCCTAGCAGTATTATGAAGTTTTTAAAACCTAAATGTCTGGGTGGGCTAAAGAAAACTTTATACCACTCTGTGTGTCACTGAAAACCACAAGTCTTTTTAGCTTAGTGTGTGTATCTTTAGAAATGTGTGGCTTTTTTTTGGTTGAGAGAGGAGAGAAAATGATAGGATAAAGTGGTGATCCATCCTTTAACTCCCGTCGACCACATAAAAACACTTTTCAAGGTGTCAAAGCATATGTGATAATCGGGCCACAGCTCCAACAGACACCCCGTCTCAAATGCCAACCTCAACCCTTGCAGCCCTTCTTCAAAGCTCCATTAAACAGGTCTTGTGGACTTGACAGATACACGCAAGGAAAGACTACAAAAGGGACATTTTTAAATATTAAGAAATTGCATGAACATATATATATATTAAATAATGGAATAAATACTGATCAATTTGACCATAAGACCTTTATAGCAGGTTTACTTGCCCGAAGGTGTTACCCCCCAAAAGTTTTTGGCAGGTCCTTGAGGAATGGCACTTTCTGAAGGTTTCTGCATGTTCTCAGCCTTAGGGTTTTTTTTTTTTTCTTTATTTGGTCACTTTTGCCCAGGGCTTGGTTAGGTGATGCACTGCTGATAGAGTGACAATGTGTCTCAATTATGAACTAAAACATTTATAGGTTCTGAAGGAATAGTTTACCCCAAAACATGACATTCTATTTTTTACTCATCCTCATGTCACTTTTTTCCCCCCTAAGGCTGTAATATTTGCATTGAATGCATTCTAAATGTTCACACTATTTGAATAATGTGACACGATTACGGCTTTATTGAAAACGACAAATCATATTTTGTAATATTTAGTGATATTTACTTTGTTTCATTGTTTTCTTTACATATCACACATCTCATCCTACGTTTATTGTTTAGATCATCATCATTTTTAAAAGTTCAACATATATTATCATAATGGATTTTCAGTTGAGCATTGAAAGTGGGACAAGAGTCAAAAATACACTCTTAATGTCTTTGAAAGAAGTCTCTTATGCTCACCAAGGCTAAATCTATTTTAACACAATAAAAAAAAATGAGAAATATTATTACCATTTAAAACATGGTAACAATGCTAAATATATATATATAAAGTACATATATACAACGCATTCTCACCCCAAGGCGTCACCTTTGACCATGCTTCAATATTTGACCTTTTAGGCGCCCTTAAGCATCACTTACATGTCGCGATCCTACGGCGTCATCTAACTGACGCTAAAGGAAAGCGTCAGTTAGAGGACGCGGTTAGGTTTAGGTGTGGGGTGGGGGTAGGGTACACGCGATCCTAGGGCGTCATCTAACTGAAAAGGGCGCCTAAAGCGTCAGATATTGAAGCATGTCCAAATGCTTCCCAAGACGTCAGTTAAGTGACGCCTTGGGGGTGAGAATGGGCTGATATATATTACCGATCCCAAACTATGGTATTTTTAATCCTAACCATACATTTAAAAAGTATCAAAGCCAAACAATCAATTGTCATGTGATCTTCATGTAATACATTTTTAATTCCAAATGAACATATGCATGGGAGTTACCATGCAGCTTTTTTTTTTATAAATAAATAATCCATAAAGTTTGGCCTTTTACTCATATTAGCTATCGCATGGCTTCAGAAGACTCGACATATAATGCATATGTCATGTGGATAACTTTTTTTGTATTTTATCTATTTTTGGAGCCAAAAGATGCAAGAAGGTTTTTCACAAAATCTAGTGTTCCACAGAAGAAAAAAAGAAAAAAGAGAGAGAGATAAAAAAAAAAAAAAAAAACAGGATAGAGGTTTGGAACTCCATGAGTTTTGAGTGTTTGAATGTTTGAGCCAAACTCCCAAAACAAAAATCAAGCATTCACAGATTAGCAGCTGCAATAGCTGACCGTTCATTCACACTATCACATTAACACCTGGTTTAATACATTCACGTATATGCACGGACACACACCCACACCACAAAATAAATATTTCCAACATGCACAGTAACCCCCCCTCCTGAAGCTCCAAGCGAGAAGTACAAGCATGCAGGGCACATATTTGCTTGTTTGAGAGGCGGCACAGGCTACAGCAGCGGAATCTATAAAAAGGCAATTATTCCTTTCACGCTTGATGCCTGACTGCGTTCAAGTCCGGCTTATTGCCCTGGATGCTGTTCTCTGCACTCTTCTGCAAGCTCAACACACAACACTTCCTGAACAAAATACATATTTACCCTCTAAGGGCCGAAAGCAGGCTTATTCAGGCAGGGACTCGTCCCCTCTCAGCTTCCTGCCGTGGACTTTGATATCTTCTCTCCGTCTGTTGGATGGGCTGTGGTGTCTAAGTGAAGCCAAAGTGAAATCTCATTATTTCACCTTAAAGGAAGAGGTTATTAGCCAGGGCAGGGGAGACAGACGGGGAACGCCAGGAGTGCGGCAGTTTTAATGGAGCTCAAGCAGATGGCAGAGCTGCACCGTCCAAACCATTTCCAGCATCTGTAGAGAGGACGATCAATGTGAGAAATCCCCCTCTCTGTAAAAGATACGAATATTTGTCCATCTTGATATTTTGATCAGCAAACAATACATTCTAATTAGCATGAAGCATTGGTCCTCAATTCTCACGGCATTGTCTATTCAAATATTTGTAAATCAAGCTGAGATTGGAGGATGGTCAATGGGAGAGAGGCAGAAATCGCATTTATCCAGAGTCTCATGTCCCTTTTTCCATTGACTGAGTGCCAGTGCCAGAGCTGGACATTTTCCGTGTTTCTCCTCTATAGAAATGGCCCTTAAAACCTGCTGGCTTTGAACCAGCAACAGACATGTGGCGGAATAAAAGTCCTAAACTACAGCAGACTGCACGAAACAACAAGCATTCATCACTGCAATCATAATCCACACAAGCTCAGTTAATAAATAACATTAATACAGTTTGGCGTCAGTAAGAATCTATGTTTTTATTTATTTTTTACTTATAAAAAATAAATAAATAAAAATAAATACTGTTCCTTTTGACTTATATTGACTGAAGAACCCTGAACAAATGAGTTGTTTGTGCAAAAATATATATTTTAAAATTGGTCTCCATGGGCCTCATGTATCAATGCTGCGTACGCACAAAAACGCTGCGTACCTCTGCGTTCACACTCACGGTTGAATAACAGTGTAATTAATGCGAGAATGTCTCGCAAAAACGCAAGGATCACTTTTAGGTCCTCTGCTATTCTCAATATATATGCTGCCACTTGGTAATATTATAAGAAAACATGGAATTAATTTCCACTGTTACGCTGACGACACTCAATTATGTATTTCATCACGACCAGATGAAAACACTAACTCATCTAAAATGACAGAGTGTCTCAAAGATATAAAATGCTGGATGACGCGTCATTTCCTGCTATTAAATTCAGATAAAACGGAGGTATTACTTATTGGTCCAAAAAACTACTCACAAAACCTCTCACAATACAACTTTAATATAGACGGATGTCCTGTTACTTTATCCACTACAGTAAAAGACCTGGGTGTTATACTAGACCGCAACTTGTCGTTCGAAAATCATATTTCATATGTTACAAGAACAGCCTTTTTCCACCTTAGAAACATTGCTAAGCTGCGTAACATGCTATCTATTTCTGATGCAGAAAAGTTAGTTCACGCATTCATGACCTCGAGACTAGATTACTGTAATGCTTTATTAGCTGGTTGTCCTGCATCCTCAATAAACAAGCTACAGTTAGTACAAAATGCAACTGCTAGAGTTCTTACTAGGTCTAGAAAATATGATCATATAACACCGATTTTATCATCTCTACACTGGTTACCTATTAAGTTCCGCATCAACTACAAAATACTACTACTGACCTATAAAGCCCTAAATGGTTTAGCTCCTATGTACTTAACGGACCTTCTTTCGCCCTACAATCCACCGCGTTCCTTAAGATCACTAAATTCAAGGCTTCTGGTCATTCCTAGGATATCGAAGTCCAGTAAAGGAGGGAGGGCGTTCTCGCATTTAGCTCCAAAACTCTGGAATGGCCTTCCCGATACGGTCCGAGCCTCTGACTCGCTGACACAGTTTAAAACTGGATTAAAGACGCTTCTCTTTAGTCAAGCATTCACATAATGCCCACCTTTTAGTCGTCTGTTATGCCATACGGAAACGTTTGCCACTGAAATGGCTTAACGCACCAGTGGGGCTCGACAGCCTTTCAGACAAACGGGTCGGCGCGTATGGTTGGGTTGCGGAGAGTTCAGGTTACGGAGAGTTTGTGAGTTATAACGGAAATCATTATGAACATCAGCTATGCTAATTATTTCCCATCTGCCTTTCTGCTGTTACCTCAGGACGCTTGTCCCGAGAAAAATGGCGTTCGTCAGGTCCAGTTTTGTGTCCAGCCTCTCACGGGGATTTCGGATGCCCCAACGCCTGTGATGAGACGACTCAATGCCTGCGATATGTTATGGTGCCGCTTTATTCATAAACAATATTCATATTTAATATTTATATTTAAACAATATGAATGTAAGCCAGAGGAGAACTGGCCCCCGACTGAGCCTGGGTTCTCCCAAGGTTTTTTCTCCATCCAATCTGATGGAGTTTTGGTTCCTTGCCACTGTCGCCTTGCTTTTGGCTTGCTTTGGGCTTGCTCAGTTGGGGTTATTTAGTGTTTAGCAATGTTGTTGATCCTGTGTTGTGCTACTTTCATGTTATCAGTGTGAAGCTGCTTTGATACAATCTGTATTGTGAAAAGCGCTATATAAATAAATGTGACTTGACTTGACTTGACTTGAATGTGCGTTCCTCCACGTCGAATTCATGTCTGGCGTACATACATTTCTCATGTTTTTTATGTCCGTCGGCAAATCTTGCAGGCAATGAAGTGAAGGTTGCAAACATTACACAACAAATTGTTGTACAAGTCTATCACACCACCACCTGTGCGAAGCATTGCTATTAATTTACAAAATAATTAACATACTATTGTCACACAAGCCTTATGGGTATATTCTATCATTTATGCAATTAAGTTAGTCTGGGTTTCCCCATACTTCCTTACTGCAGCGTGATTTTATTCACGCTGAAAGGCAGTCTGGATACCATGGCCAGATTTTTCGCCTCATTTAGGGACCCAATCACAGAACGGGGAGGGAGCAGCAAAACGATGACAACATCTATGCTACACACCAAAACAGTTGGTTTATATCTATGGATTCAACATGGCAGCAGATGCGAAGCTACTTTTTGATGAAGCATTAGATGTAGTTTAGAATGCAAGTTTATTTTAAAAAGAGCCGCTTTTGGCATTAAACTTCATGAGACCCCAGTCGTTATTGTTGTCTCGCCATTAATCGCCACTAATGGAGGACCGGGTACAGGAGGCGGTCAACTTGGTATATCTGCCGCTCAGCTGTGTCCCGAGAAAGAAAATGCGATAAAGAATTGTCAATTCCAACTTCTGTTTGGCAGTCCTGAGGCCTGGATGAGCGCAAAGTGGCAAGACATGTTAGCCACGGAGTTGTATAGTACCAACCTGCTAGGCATCATCGTCGACAAAGTCCATTTAACATATAAATGATAAGTGGTATTTATTAATATTATTGTCATTATGCCTGTAGACTACCTACTGTGGTTGTCACAGTGCCACATTATTGTGTTGCTTTTCAATATCAATATACCAACGCATTCTGATCGTCATATAGAACGCTATATGACAAAACGGCGCTATACTGCGCACATGGCACCCGTCATCGTTAATATAACACGCGCGTGATGGTTAGCTTTAGGTGTGGGGTAGGTTAGGGTAGTCTCATATTACGTTTAAGGATTTATGACGCCTTGGGTTCGCGTGTTATATCAACGATAACGGGTATAGCGCCGTTTTTGCATATAGCGTCACATATGACGCTAAAGGATGAGAACGGGCTCCAATATACAGCTACCGCTTTAGTAGCATAACTTTCAGCTGTGCACACGTACCCGATTAAAGTTGTTGACACTTTAGTCATTAAATTAATTTTTTATTTTTTTAACTTGTGAAGTACAAAGCGCAAAGAATGTCCAATGCAAGCAACAACTTCAACATCTACGTTAAACTGCACTTAATACTAGTGTTTTTCTAATGGAAACGATTGGCTATGAGCTACGTACAGGAGCATTTGATAGACATTCTTAGCACCCAATAAACAGCGCCGGGCATTCGTAAACCATGCTTCAAATGCGAGAAATTGTGCATGTGGTTCCCTCGTTGAGACTTGGGTCTGGCGTCAGCCAGGCTACAATTCACCTTTGGCTCAGCCACGCCCTAGAATGTAGATTGACCAATCACAGCGCAGCCAAGAACTGACCAATCACAGCGCAGCCAAGAACGAGCTCCCACAGAGGTTGGACACTTTTTCACAGCGCTCCATAGACTTTCAACACAGGCGTCTCATATTTTTGGTCTCGACAGGCTATTACCGTCGTAGTTTTATCCAAAATATGGTTAAACGTTGTGCCTCGGGCATTTGTAACACAGATACGCGTTTCCCAGACAGGTTGGAGGGGGGTGTCCGTTTTTTTCCCTTCCCAAAACCTAAGTAAAATCCTGACAAGTGTCGTCTTTGGAAACTGTGTGGATGTCCCTCAGTCAGCTAAACCCCGCAAAGATCAACAAGTACTTCTTTTTTTTACTTCTAACCTTACTGTGAGTGTGAAGTTATACTAGTTAGACCGTTTTATAATATTTTAGGTTATGATTTCGGTTCTCATACCGGTTGTTGATACGCTAGCACAGCTGCTAATAAATACAACGTTATACTCGTGTAGTCCGTTTTCTTTGAAACATTTGAAACAATGAAAACAATGAAACATTTCCATTCAATAAATGTGCAGATAATATGCGTGGCCTGGGTCAACCCATGATTCAAACATCCTTACAAACAGCATGGTTGGGATGATGCTCCAAGCCGGAAGGGTGAGCGATTGGTGGCTTCTTGGTTAGTAATGCATTTAAAGTTATGGTTCTATCTATCTATTTTTTTTTTAAATTATTTTCTTTTGTTATAATTCATGTAAACAAATCTATGTTGAAGCCTGTTTGGTTGTGAGCAGGTTATGTACCCTTTTCAGCTCTCAGTGGAAAAGTAAGCTGGTTCTGAATCGAGCTCTGTAGAACACCAGCCATTTCAGTGGAAAGGGGGAAAGGTGCAAGCACACACAGACCTGGGTTTCTGACAACAGAACGGATCAGATTGAGTGAAGCCACAATCTGCTCATGACCAGATAATGTGTATATGAGTGTGTGGCAAAGGGCAGCAGCGCCTTGGCCATCAGCGGCCTCCTCCTGCTCCTGCAGCGCGACTACTGAGGGTAAAATTAGATGGCGAGTGCCACCCACGAACAGAGAGTGTGGGAGACAGGCATGCCATATGCGGGTCAACGGGCTCCACCTCACTCACACACGAACTCCTCCTGTGCTGTCATCCATCTCAGTTGGTGAGTTTGCGTGTGTGTGTGTGTGTGTGAACACTAAGACACCAGAATAAGCTGTATTGCCCTGAGACTGGATTCCATTTGAGGCGCGGGTGCGACATGGAGGGGGTTTGACGGACGGACTTTTAAGCGAGAATATTGCGGAAGTGAAGCCCCGCTGGAGCAGCAGCCGCAATGAAAACCCTCGAGCGCTGGCTGTCACATTTATCCATTCAGAGCAGCAGGGTGGAGAGAGGATGATGTCTCTAAAGTTCCTATATAGTTGGCTAGCTTTAACACATCATTAAGAATCACATTTTAAGAATTCAGTAGTTATTGAGTGACCTTTTGACCCTCACATATCATGGATCAATAAATCAGCAGAGGCAAAAACATCACCACTGTTTATGGTTCCCAGCTGCCCCGTTAATGATTGTTGCTAATGTAGCTAGCATGTTTTTTTTGCTTGTAAGATATTCCTGCCAATCTCAAATGGCAAATAAAAGATACAAAAAAAAATATATCAGGATATATTAAGTAGCCATAATATTATTAAAATAGATGTATTGTTAAAAATGTACAGTTTTTCATGTTTTTGAAAGCTCACAAATTTGATAAAAAAAACAAACATATATATAACAAAATAAAATCAATAACAACATTTTTCTCCAGTCTTCAGTTTTACACGATCCTTCCAAAAGTTTACTTTAAATTAACATATCATTATAATAGTGCTAAAAATTTTGTATTATAATTATCAATTTTAAAAACAGTTGAATTCCAAAAGTCAAAAGAACAGCATTTATTTGAAATAGATTTTTTTTTTGTATCAATTTAAATGGAACTTTTGATCATTTTCAATGTATCCTTGCTGAAATTTATTTTTAATAAAATAAATAAATGAATACAAATAATTAACTAACTAAATTCTTACTCACCCCAGTATTTTAAATGGTAGTGCATCTTTTAGAAATTCACTTTAAGTGATTTTATTTAGTTTAGTAATTTATATATTTTATTCTTAGCTAGAATAGAAAATAGTTGCAGTTGTCCCTCACATATTGTGGAAATCACCAGTGACAGAAAAAATTCCCACTGTATATGGTTTCCAAAAAGGCAGCTGCCCCAGTTAGTGCACGTTGCTAATGTCTGCTAACATGTCTTGTTGTTTGTAAGAGATTTGGAGTCAGTATTTGATGCAATATGAAGTCACAGATCCATATTTGTGTAGCACTTGGTCATGGCCTTAAGGACAAAGAAAGAGAGAGAAAGAAAGGATAAGAAGAGAGCAGCAAGCATGTGCTAGGGTCTTGCTGACTCCGCAATCAATATACGGTTGGATAAGGCGGCGGCCAAGAAAAATCCATGCCATTTAGCACTGCATTGTCTGGGATTCAAGTACTATGTTTGGACTGTGATTTAATAAATGAATCTGAGCACTTTGGACCTTTAATTGGTGTGCTGCCGATTACACTGCAGGCCACGATGCTGGAGAGCTTGTTTCAGAGCAACAGTGATTAAAAGAGCCCGGCTGTTCGGATTGACCCAGTGCAAAAGAAGGCCCAGCGCTTCCATCCAACATGGAGAGATTCCAGCATGCAATAAAAGATGCAGAGAACCAAGGAGCAAATGCGGAGGCTGGAGTCAGCATAGGCCTCAGCTCATGTTTAGCCTGTGCACTGACAGGGGTGGAAACTTGACCATCAATTATTTAGTTGTGGTTCAGACTTGTTACTAAGAGAGGGAAAGAGGTGAACTCATGTAAAAATGATCATTTCTCGAGCCGGAATGGCTTCTCATCATGTATCTAATATTAATCTAGAGTGTCTTGCTGGTGCATCTTGAAGACAAGCAATTACTAACACGTTCCAGCGCCGGTGAAGGCTTTCGTTGTGTGCCAGAGCTCCAGGGTCAGCCCTTGAAGTGCAAAACGGGATCAGTGTTGAGTCAAGGCTGCGCCTGGTTTGAGATTTGTAAAAAAAAATAACAATGAAAATCTGAAAAGGCAAGACCAAAGACTTTGTTTGGATTATGATATGATGAAACAGTTAAATAAAAACTGGATCTGATCATTTAAAATAATAATAATAACTGGCATTGCAAACCACAGGCTATGGATTAACAGGGTCTGAAGTGAAAATAAAAATCTTGCAGAGAATCACAGATGATAACAACACTCCAAAGAGCCAATCGGGTCCCCACGTAGGATCGACTACATCCAGATATTGCTAAAATGAAAGGATTCTTTGGACCGAATTGTTTTTTTGTTTTGTTTTTTTTTTTGTGTCCAACCTGCCAGAAAAACAAAACAAAACAATGAAATCACGTTGAATAGATACCAAGCCAATTGTATTATGGGAAAAACATCTAAACACTTGTGCAATAATTAGGGCCCAAGCCCTGAAAGGGCGAAATGGAAAATTGGAAATTAAATGGAATTTTTAAATGGAAAAAAATAAAATAAAAATGAAATGGAATGGAAAAATTGATTTTTTTTCCATTTAAATATAAATTGTATTTTGATATACTCAAATAAATATATTTTCTTGGCCCTGTCGTGCATTAGTGTAATAAACAGTTTTATGCTAATGTCGTTGTAAATCTGACAACATAAAATGTTTAAACAGTTTTGCATTATTATTTTTTGTATTATTTTTCATTTGAGACTGGTTAGGAAAGTTATTGTCTAGTTTATTGGCACTATAACAATGCTAGTACATTTTCCCCACAAATATCCTGCTAGCTAGAATAATCTCTTTTCCTTTATAATGTAAAAACTCTGAACTGATCCAAATTCACAATCAAATTAGATTTAATGGAGCAGAAATACATTTCGAATACAGCAAATTCAGCACAACATTAGACCCAAAACAAAACAAGTCAGCACCGCATCCTGCCACCATTAAAAAGCTTAGATAACAAAATGAAACAAAGGGTTATGACATTCACTTGAAAGCAATTGTTCTGCGTTAATAGACAACTCTTTTTTATTTTCACGTTTCCTACCAACCCGGTCTCATCCCAAATCGTCATATAACTGACGTTTTGGGACGTCTTTTGACCATACGTCAATATTCGCCTTTTTAGGGCCCCCTTAAACGTCGGTAGATGAGGTTATGGGATCCTAACTCTACCCCATACCTAAACTTAACCCTAAACCTAACCCGTCACCTAACTGACGTTAAAGGTAAAGCGTCAGTTGTATGACGGCCCGGGATCGCCATCTACCGACGTTTAAGGGGGCCCTAAAAAGGCGGATATTGACGTATGGTCAAAATACGTCCCAAAACGTCAGTTATATGACGATTTGGGATGAGACTGTGTTATTCCTACTGAGGCCTCGTTCGACTGGTTGAAAAGTCAAACAGATTCTCAATGACCCCATTGCAGATATAGACCACAAATTGCGCTGATGCCTGGCTTTGATAAGTCCCGTGATGAGAGATTTTCCACATCCCTTCTGAGTATCTATCCTGACAGCAGTACATAAAAGTTGAATAAGCGCTTTGATAAAACGAAGAGATGTCACTAAATCTAAAAATCCATCCTTAGGGGGGTACAAAGGGAGTAAAACAGTGAGATTAAGTAGTCTTGTGGGAGGAGAATGAAGCATAAACAGCTCTTAAATCTACTGACTAAGGGATATATTTCCCCTTGGATTCATATCTCATGGACCTAGTTATACAGGGCCAGTCAATGTTTTAAAAGCTAAACATAGAGTGTCATTTCAGGAGATTAATCCTGTCCGTCAGTGATTTCGGTACATGTCAGTACTGGTAAAAGCGCATTTTTTTAGTGCTTGCAATTATACACAGGTGTGATTATAACACACAGTCCTCTTCAAAACCAATCACCATGTTAACCCTTGAACCCCGGAGTGTTGTAGTGCTCTCTGGTAAAGGGCTATCCTCTTCATCCAATAATCCACTGAATAACACTTTCCATAGCACTCCTTTCTAGCCAATTAACCGAGTGTTAAGCCTGCAGTGTGTGTTGTTAGTGTACCTGGTAGAGGAGTAGCCTACTGATATTGATTCACAATGCTTGTTGGATGTTTCCTCCCATTGTATCTTAAATGACGGCCATGTCCCATTCTCCCCTTCCATTGACGCCTATAGCAGAACATTCCGGACACCAGCCTCTGTCGCCTAATTACAAAAAATAGCCAATGAGAATCACTTTAGCCATTGATTGGTTGTAAGAGAGGTTAATGCTGGAGTGACCTCCCAGGATCTCTTCTACTGACTTATTAAAAGCAACAGCTGGTCTTCAATCGTAATTTTGATGAATTCTTAACGATAATGAAATTAAGGTCCTATAAAGGTGGGTTTAAAACACTCATTTCCCCATTTTCTGTGAACTAAAGAGATAACTATTTACAGTTAAATGCATTATTTAACTCTTCACAAGTGAGCTTAATAACACTTGACAATGAATGAATGAATGTGATATTTGTATGTCTGTTAATGTATTTACAAACTATTAATTAACTAGTTGGTGAATGATTTGTGAATAATTTATAATAATATATTATAAAGTGCTATCATGGTCACAATAAGATCATTAGCATTTGAAAAACAGATACTGTGGATTTTAATTTCATTCTGACCATAACACAACAGTACAAGTGTTGCTTACAGGTATATCCTTGTATTTTGCCCATTCTGTTATATCAAAACATCAACTATTGTAACTGCCACAGAACTTTGCCTGTTTGAATGGCAATAACTAAAAACCACTCGTTCCATTAAAAGTGTCAAAATCATGTCTTCTCGCGATATCCCATAAGGCCTATGCAACGTTTTGTGACCTGGGACAACTGAATCCTTTCCTAACCCAGTGACTCATGCAGATTCCATTTCTGAAGTCATTCTTTGAAAAGGTTTTAACCAGCTTGATGCTATTTTCCCCGTCCGAATGTATGTAATTATCCCTCTTCTTCGACATGAGAATATGTGATGTGAATAGATGTGGAGTGTGCCGTCTTTCTCTCTGTTAAAGGCGCACAAAAGAAAAGCCTTTGCTTCACAAACATCAAAGAATAAGAAAGCTGAAAGCAGCAATCAGTATTTGAGTGAGGGATATTGTGCTCTGCTGAAGAAAATGCTTAGGGAAGAAGTCAGCGGAAAAGTCACAGCGATGGCCTGGAGATTAATGATGTGTTTACGACAGAGACACTCGGAAAAGAACTTGTCTCTTAAGTGTCAATAAGAGGATCATGGTGTTTAAAAGTCTTCATAGTGTTTAAAAGTCATGTAGTGATGTTCATCGTGTCTCGGATCATATGTACTGCAGACATAAATTTTCAGACATGTGCTGAAGCTAGAAATGTACAGATAGATAGATAGATAGATAGATAGATAGATAGATAGATAGATAGATAGATAGATGATAGATAGATAGATAGATAGATAGATAGATGATAGAAAAAAGACAGATATGTGCTAGATAGATAGATAGATAGATAGATAGATAGATAGATAGATAGATAGATAGATAGATAGATAGATAGATAGATAGATAGATAGATAGATAGATAGATAGACAGACAGACAGATAGGCAGAACAATAGACGTCTCTACGGCCTTTGATCTGTCTACAGTGCCTCTCTCTCTCTCTCTCTCTCTCTCTCACACACACACCCGTAAAGGTAAGGTGATATACTGTATACACAACCTTTTTCATCACTCTAGGTTGATGATGAATTTTGTCTATTACACTCAGAATCATTATTAGGTTTACTGGTACGCAGCAACCATAAAACACTAAGAAGAGAAGTGAAATAAGTCTACTGAAATAAACATCACCTTCTTGGTTAAAGACAGATAAGTATTGGAGGAGGGATACACAAGCTAGTGAGTATAGAGCAAGTTAATTTATCTCATCATAAAGTTCCACTCTACTGCAATTCAGCCGCTATTACAATATACACAAAGGCAGCCTGGTGTAATGGATGTAACATTTTTTCATGTTGCATCAGGGAGAAGAGTAATGAAGAGATGTCTGAGCACCACCTTTATTTCTCTCTGAGAGAGCAGTCAGAGCGGCTTCTAACTAACAAATCCCCTTTGTACTTTAAAGAACCTTTTACTATGCAAAACACACTGTCAGTTCCCATAAGAAAAGGAAAATCACAAACAAGATCCCTGGAATATCTCAATTGTTTCTTCTGACTTTGAGTTTAAGTCTCCTGCTTCTCTGAGTTTTCGCCTCACGACATGCTAAACGTACAGCTCTAAGTTCAAGGTCTCTCCTAAAGGTTTTACTGAAATAAAACAGAATCCGAGGCAAAGTAAAAATGAAAAATAATGTAGACATTGTAAAATGCAGTTTTGCTCATTAATATCACACTGATTTATTATTATTTAATTTTTTTTTTTACTTTAATATATAATAATCCACACACAGGGCAGGAAAACACACCTCAACATAAACATGACAGAAACAATAAGTGATTTAAACCAAGGAACTTAAATAAATAGATATAAGGAACTAAATGATCAGCAGCTTTGATGATTGACCATTGTCCATAGAAACTAATGATTGGTGGGAAACTAACATGTGATTTACTAGTGTGGACACAGCTATGTTTCTGGCTGACCTTATTGCATATGCATTTGTAGGAGTTTCCCTTTAAGACACACAATTTATGGGAGGCGAGTATTTAAATGAATCGCGCAAGGTGACATACTAAGGTTTTTGCTCGTCAATGTACTGGTGTTTGCACCATTATTTACCGCCCAAAAAAGCACGTCTTAAACTAGACGCTATCTGGTAAATTATGTTGGTCATTATGGAAATGATCTGACAGCCTCTGTGTTCTTTAATTTGTGCGTCTTCGGTAGATCACGCACAGAACTTTCCATTTCCATTGGTGCTGTTTTGGAATTGCATTCTCACGATAATTTGCCCCTAGCCCTTGCCCGTGATAATTTAGTAAATCCTGCCCTAAAAACCAATGAAAATGAAACTAAGATCAAAATAACTGATGTTTGTGACAGCCATGAGACCACATTAAATCAAGAAGAGCCTGGTGAAGGCTATGAGATAGATTGCCTAAAGCTAAACCAAGTAAAAAAACAAACATAGGCCGGTTTTTAAGATATATTTTACATTTTTTTTTTTTTACATTTTTTCTTTTGTCAAATCAACTTAAATAATTTATTTAGTTCAGATAACATATAATTTTGAGTTTCTGATGGTTAAATTAATCTCCTTCATTGTATTAACTCATTTTTTCCAGTTCAATCAACTTAACATTTTAAGGCAACCAGGTTACTTACTTTTTTAAGTTAAATCATCAATATTTTTTAACTCCTTTTGGAGGAACTAATTTAGCTTCAGAGTAAGGTACCAGACCTATAGGAACTATCCCTGACGTTAGTGTACGCCGATTAGCCGAACGCACGTGAAACACCAGCACCCGCCATTCTAAAATAAAGCTGCAAACACACAGATTATATTTAATCCAGAAACAAACTTTCTGAAAATCACCTCTTAACCTTTAAGCTGTGGAGAAAATCCAGCCCGTTCTCATCCTTTAGCGTCACATAGAACGCTATATGACAAAACGACGCTACGCACGTTAATATTCACGCGAACCCAAGGCGTCATAAATCCTTTAGCGTAATATGAGACTACCCTACCCTACCCCACACCTAAACCTAACCATCACAGTGCGTGTTATATTAACGATAACGGGTGCCATGTGCGTAGTATAGCGCCGTTTTGTCATATAGCGTTCTATATGACGCTAAAGGATGAGAATGCGTTGGAAAATCCAACGCAACTTTGAGGTTACTAAGCGAAATTTCTTCAAGTGCATTTCTGCTCAGCTAGCAACACTGGACATCAACACGCTTACAACTTTTCATAACCGTCTACTCTCTATGTGTGACAGTTCTATCTAATAAAGTATTAGACAGATCATAAAATAAGGAACACGGAGAATTCGAGCATCTTGAGCAAAGGCTCTGGCGTTTTCAGCATCGTCAAAATAAAAGTCCCAGCAACAACAGGCGTGGCTGACGTCACTTCAGAGTTCCTACTGGCAGTGCGAATGCAACCAGGAAAACATTCCTATGGGAACCATTAGTTCTCACCACCCTGGTGGCAAGTTCCTGGAAATATCTGGTGCGAAAGCCCCTAAGGTGAGACAAATGGTCACTAATACATTCAGGTCTTTGTTCCTGTCTCCTCTGGCCAAAAAGTTAGCTTGAATTTCAGTAACTTTAGACTCTGGCCACATCACAGATGCCATAGCAGCGGCCGTAACGATCAGGGAGAACACGGCAAACTTTTCCATGCCAATCAAAATGACAAGATCTATGTGCAAACAAAACCAGCAGAGTCGTCTGTTTCAGTTGTTCTTCTCCACTAACAAGCAGGTGCATGCATCCCATTGGAGGTACAGCAATTTACTTATGGAAGTCAGGCAGGCAACTGTCAGCAAATCCATTTTCAAAATGCACTTTTCATCTGTCTGTGGAAGAGACACCACACGGTGCTCAGAGGAACAGGTGAAAGGAACGCCTCGGGCTGTGCTGTGTTCATGTCCATTCAGATCCAATCTGCTCAACCTTCTCTCAAATAAAAGAGATGGAAATGAGAGGTAAAGACACATGAGTGATTTGTCACTAAGTGCCACTGGTGAGTCAGTAATCTTTACCTTACACGCAAGGGCAATGCGTGCTAGCTTTCTGATTATAGTGACTTAACTACCTGTAACATAATAAGGCTTTCAGGGTCAAACTTTTAGTTATCGGCATTGAGTTCCACTTTGCGATTCTGCAAACAGGCTTTGTTTCGTTTGTACATGTTTAGAGGCTGGTAAATCCAATAATAGACTAGTCTCAGAGAGCGGTTAAACAGAAAACAGAGGAAATTAGCCGAAAATCTGGGTTTAGTAATCTAAATTTCTGTCTGTCCAAAAGTAATAAGCACTGATTATTTCAAGAGATATATAGAATAATTCTGCTAATGCATTTCTAGTTTATTTGCTACCAAGAGCCTCAAGCAAAACTACAGTATAATATTTTAAAAAAGCATTTCAATGGAAAGCAGTGTGTTTTATTATGTACAAAGAACTGATATATATACAAGAGCGACATCACATACTTTCTAAATCATAAATGTCACAAAAAACATCAATTGAACATTATTGCATGCATAGAGAGATGTCATTTTCCACATGAAAATACTCACAATGAATATTAAACTGGGCAGCATACAGTACTATTAAATCATTAAGATGCCATCCACACATCTTTCAGCAACGTTAGTGATGTGACGCAATTCCTTGTGAAAAAACATCATCCGATATTTACAATTATTGCATCTCACATGTGATCAAATTTTCAAAAGCTTTCGCCGCTTGCTCTTCCCAACTGACATTGTGGCATCCAATGAAAGGAACGCCTATTAGCAACCAACAATACTGTGTCTTCCAGAGATAAAACCACAGTCTGTGCAAATGGAGCATCAGGGAAAATATTGCAACTCATTGGAAAACATGCCTGTGGCAAAATTTCTACAAAATTATATTACGTTGTTTGCACGTTTCGAGGCACTTTTAAAGTGAAAAGTTAAAAGCATATCCATTTTTCTCAAACTGCACGTGAATTATTAAGGTGTTTTTCTACATTTGACAAATTAAAGGGGAAATGAAGCAGCTAATCAAGTTTACATGATTTACAAGATGGATTTCCAATATAATCAACAATTATATAAGAAACATGACAAATGTAAACATTTAGAAGAAAAAAAATAAAAAAACTGTATATCTTTCGCCAACAGGGCGCCGCCATTGTGCAATATTCTAACATGTGACGTCACGGGGTTGGTTGGCTCAAGTTTAACAGGCTCTGGGCATGGCAGTGAATATCCCGACATCAAACTGTGTTTACACCAGTGTTTTGACCGCAAACGACTAATGTTAGGTACAGTCATTAGACAAAAAGTCGACGTCTAATGTTATATGTTGACAAACTGCACATAGAAACATTGTTCACGATGTCTGCTGTCATATTCCCATCTCGTCAACACCATATAAGTTACGTTGCAATGTAGAATAGCCGGTGGTGGTTTGGGGCCCTGGCAGCGAAATATATAAAAAAAAAATCTTTTTTTCTTCTAAACTTTACATTTGTCATGTTTCTTATATAATTGTTGATTATGTTGGAAATCCATCTTGTAAATCATGTAAACAGTGAGTGGTGCTAAAAAGTTAATAATCTATATAAACAAATTAACAAACACAGTAACAAATGAATTGCTCATGGTTAGTTCATGTTAGTTAATACATTAACAAATGAAAACAAAGTGTCACCAACACATTTGCTGAAGCAACCTTTGCATTTCAGTTCAAAGAACTCACTCACTCCACATTGCAAGTGCAACGCTGTACCAGGCAAGCTACAAGCAAGCTTATTATTTTAGAAAAGCAGCTGAGAATTTGGTGACATCATCAAAATGCATGATAATCTGCCTTTACATAATTTGTTGGTGTTTTATTGCCAACCAGTGTTTATTTAAGATAGAAAGTATAGGTATAACTCATTTTTGGAGTTTTGCAAAAATCTGCGTAGAAATCTATGTTTGTGCCCATTTCGAAATTTCAACAATATTTGGTGAATTCAATCTTCAATTGGCTTTATTCACAGCTGCACTAGGCTACTTCCTGAACTTAGCTCCTTGTTTCCTGTCTGCCATTACTGGACCATTGGGCTATATGCACGCATAAGTTCTGCATTTGACGCAAGGATGCTCGTCCATTTCCGGTTGTGGAGATTTAAGCGGAGGAGAACCGAGGAAAACGAGATTATGGCAGAGTCTTCAAAAGTTACTATCCTCCCGTCTTTGAAACGAACAACTGTGTATCACACGAAATACGTTCTGAGGAAACTATTTTGCAAATCGTAATTACGTTACATGCCAACATATAAGCAGTGCTATTACGTTTGTCCTTAACGTAATACTATTGCAGTGCTATTACGTTTTTCCTGAACATAATACATCCAAGCAGGTTTCTTTACTATTTATGCATAATCGTGGCATTAAAATTGTGACTCTTTTGCATTCAACTGTCATATCAATTAAGTTTTCCTTCGCATTTATTAATATAATAGACCACGTTACTCATAAATATATAAAAAGCATTTTCTCCAATAAAACACAACATACTGATACATTCACAAAAGACATACATTTTATTAGCTTGATGTAAACCAAATCCTAGAATCCATACGTTGTTTGCAAGAAACAGATCCAAATCCAGCCTTTTATCCAGTGATCTTCATCTTCATTTCTCAGCAGCGACCGCAAACGTCAAATCCGCGCTGGTGATTAATTCAAATTCAAATAGTGCGCCTTCAAGAAGCGTTACGACATGTTTTACGGCAGTGATATCAAACGCTCATTGGCTCTCGCCTGCTTCGTCACAGATTGCGACATGCCGTGTTTCAGTCGGTGTAGTACATTCACATTTGAAATGGAGAAGAGCGCGCGCCTTCAGACAGAGAGCGAACCGAAATCAGATTAACATTTTGGGTTAACGTTAATAACTTTAATTCTGATCTGTACCTCATACACAACTACTATAATACTGCCAGAGGACTGCGACTGCAACGCATCATCATGTGAACGACTTTAGGTAATGTTAATAATAAATAAATAAATTATTGTGAAATGTATCTGTCTGTTATGTTTTTTTTTTTCTTAATTGTGTTACCTACGTAGTTTTAAGGAATGGATATGGTTAGGTTTAGGGATAGGAGTGGGATTAGTGGCTCAAAATATATTTTAATGCTAAAACTCATTTAACTACACATCTCTGTCCATTACGTTTTATCCTTTTTATATTCTGTATAAAATAAATATGTTTTTGGGAGTAGGATTAAGGGGTCTTGTTACATTTATCTTTAAAAGTGAAAGTATACAGATATCGTTATGATATGAAACATATGTAAATAGTTGACGTTTTGTAGCTGTAAAAACGTAATAAGGTTATGTTTAAATGTTGCAAATACGTCCATATTATACGTTTTAGCATCTATTCAAACGTACAAAAACGTATGTTACATATCTTTGAAAATAACGTATTAAATCTACGTATTAACAATGAGACATATTACGTTAAGGACCAACGTAATAGCACTGCTTATATGTTGGCATGTAACGTAATTGCGATTTGCAAAATAGCTTCCTCAGAACGTATTTCGTGTGATACAGGGTTGGAAACGAAACATACAAGCGTTTACATGTAATTTTATATATAGTTATGTTTATTTAATATAATTTTTAAAAAAAAGCATAAACACAACAAGGGGTGTCTGTTTTATCTGTTTTTGTGACTAACGTTTCTTTATTATAATCATGGAGTATAAAATTCAATATAAATTCTCGGTATTGCATTGGACTCTACGATCGGCGGAAGTTATCGAGCATCCTTAATCCTTCACCGAAAATACTGCCGTGCATAGAGCCCATTGATTAATCCAGGTGTGCCTGACCTCAGTAGTCATGGCAACAATAATCAGACACACCTGAATTAATCAAGTTCGGCCAATAATTGCAGACAGGAAACAAGGAGCTGGCTTAAGTTCAGGAATGAGTGCAGCTGTGCATAAAGCCAATTCTTCCTCAAAAGCGTTCCTTGTTTCTGGTGTCTTGTGGACTGACAGAAAGCTGCGTGTGATGTTTAGAAGATGCAAGATAATTGGATCTTGCGTTTTTGGCACTTTTTATCTATAAGGCTGAGACTAGAACTAGTATGTAATCACAATTCAGCAACAAGTGATCATCCATCATGACAGCCAGGAGCACCAAGCACTGAATGACACTTTCGTAATTCATTATGTGGATATATGATTATGTTGAAGGAAATTGCCATTAGAATGTTCAGACAGTGATGAACTGGGCTGCCACTCTGTGTACCGTTCAGAAAAAGTCTCTTTTAAAGTCGCAAACATCAGTTGGGCAGGAGAAAATGAGGACATTTAGGCTCAATCAAGACTGAAATCTCTTTACTGGCACTAGTGTTGTTTTTGGCGGCCTGTTTTAATTTTAGTTTTAGTCTAGTCTTTGTGTCAAGCTGACATTTTAGTTTTTGTTAGTTTTAGTCATGTTCATACTCTTTTTAGTCTAGTCTAGTTTTAGTCGACGAAAACTGATGACATTTTAGTCTAGTTTTAGTCAACGAAAGCCGATGACATTTTAGTCTAGTTTTAGTCGACGAAAACCGATGACATTTTAGTCTAGTTTTAGTTGACGAAAGACATAGTCTAGTTTTAGTAAATGAAAATTGTATTTTAGTCTCTTTTTAGTAGGCAATTCTATTTAACCCAATATAAGAAGCCTACCTAGTAGGCTAGCCTATAGACGAAACCAATTTTTTTCTTTTAGCCAAACCCATTTCAAACAATCTTATCTTCTTATCTTCTTATATTATTGTTACCTTATAGACTCAAGAATGATTCCAGGAAGACGCTCTGAATTGAATTTACAACACATTTATTTTACCAACCAACCAAACATGTTAGTAGCCTACATGATGAAATGAAAGTTTTTCCAAATGTCATTTCTTCTTTTTCTCCCAAAGACGAACCCCTTTCTCTGTGTCAGACTTAACTTTTTTTGTTGTCGTTTATGCTAACGCCTGTTTCACACATACTCAATTTGCAGTGCGTATTTTTCCCGCACCCATACAGTTATAGATTAGCGCTACCGCGCACTCTAGGAGCGTTGCGTGCATGACAGCAGAGCAGAGATCTACACTGTACCTCAACAACGCGACACAATGGATGTAGGCTAAAATACTGATTTGAAATAAAAAATAGAGAATAAATGTTGTGATTGTGGTACAGCCGTAGATCAGTTGCGCACTGCAAACGCAGCACATGTGAAAGCAATAACGCGCGCTGCTCCTGCATACTGCAACACACACCGCATACACGCTACACACGGAGTGTGTGTGAAACAGCTGTAACTCACGCAACTGCTTTTTCTAAATAATGCCGCGAGTGGGGCTTGAGGATCTGAAGTCGCCTGCGTTTGCACAGTGCGATCTGATGCAGCCCCTGAACAGAAATGCTGCATACTAATAATGCAAGTAGGCTAAACGAGACGAAATAACGTTAAATAACGTCTCGTTTTGGTCAACGAAAATGAAGAGACATTTTATCATAGTTTTTATTTTTGTAAACCACATTTAGTCTCGTTTTTATTCGTCAACGATATTGGATTATACATTTAGTTATAGTCATCGTCACACGACCAGCATTTGCGTCTCGTCTCGTCTCGTTTTCGTCACGTGATAAAGGTTCGTTGACGATGATATTTAGTCATAATTTTCGTTGACGAAAGCAACACTAACTGGCACCATATATTTATACAGATTGGACAGCTGAAACGTTAGCTCTAATTTCCAAAAAGTTCAATAAAGCCCATAAGCAGGGCATTTGTTACGGAGCCACCTGTCATAAGACGAGCCCATGAGAGCCAGGCCGTCCTGTAGGACGAAAAGAGTGCGGTGACGAATGAAGTGATTTCTCTCGACATCACATCAAGATCAAGGTCTGGGAGGGAGGGAGAAGAAGTAATCAGTCCTGCCTTTCACCACTACCAGCAGATCCGAGCCCAGACAGCCCGTGATCAAAGCTGTCGAACTTTCCTCGGAGCGTGGAGGCCAAACTCGCAAGCAGATCTTTTACTTGACAAGTGTCTTGATAAATATCTCGAATGCCAGTTTGCCATGTTAGATTGAGTTATTGGGTGGACCAATAGGTCAAACCCGGTTATGAGCTGAACCATGTTGCTCCATTTGTCTTGTTAACTAGAGCCTGACACTGTTTTTTCCCCCCCCCTCTCCTCCGCTCTTGGCCTTTGTTTCGTACACACACATCAAAGAAGACCATCAGACACGGGCTACATCAGACGGGAAGGAACATCACAGCTCTTTAAAGGGCTCATAATGATTTTTTAATGATTGGATTTGAAAGAGAATGCCATGTGTTTGTAGTATAAACCCATTTTTTTCGGTGCTGGAAAAAAATGCGAACCAACAAACAAGAAAAAACTTTTAATAACCAATGAAGCTATCTGCACCACAATTGATGTCTTATTTACATTGTTTCTAATGTTTTGGTAATAATAACAAACCTTCAAGGGTTAGTTCGCCCAAAAATTTGATTTCTGTCATTAATTACTCACCGTTATGTTATGTCGTTTCAGACTTCCTAGCCTGACTTTGTCATACTCGTATTCTAGTCAGAATGTAAGTCTGATACTGGTCCATAGGGTTTTGATTATGAGGCGTGTCTTAACCGAACCAGGAAAATAAAAATAAAAACAACTCTGCACTCAATTGGATATAACCAATCAGAGCAACGTAGTAAGTGACGTATGTTGAGCTACACATAGTTGTCAACAGAATTCAACTCCACGCATGCTGGAAGTAGTAGTAAATTAAGGAGTGTTGCTTCTTTTACTTGGTCCTCCATGAGTGTGACCAAGGAGAAACCACAACGACCTCGATTATACTTCGAAAAGTGACAGTCGAGGTCTGTTTCTGCCAAAAGCATCTGTCCGATTGACAAATGCCTTTATTGTAGTTCTCTGTTCGTCTTCTTATATGAATGCGCTGTCGGTTCTATACATCTCAATTCTCCAGCTCTTTGATGACGTGATGATTACGTAACTGCAGATCATCTGTCCATCATCGTATAAAGCCCGCCCTGGCCCGACGATTTCTGAACTGACGATAATTACTCCTCCAGACAGAACTTCCCGACCAAAAAATGTTGTTTGGCGGGGTTCGGGCTGTCATCCAGGCTAACTTCGTCCATCTTCGGAAAACAAATTACGACATTTTTGATGAAATCCGAGAGGTTTCTGAGCCAGCCATAGGCAGCAGTCATTGCAACTTTCCAAGGCCCAGAAAGGTAGTAAAGACATTGTTAAAATAATCCATGTGACTCCAGTCGTTCAACCTTAATATTATGGAGCAACGAGAATATTTTTTGTGTTTTGTGCTCAAACAACAACAACAACAAAAACTTTATTCAACAATTTCGTCTCGGTTAACTGAGTGTCTATATATAGGCTATCAAATGGTAAACACAGTGCATTGCTTCCAGGTTTTATGTCAGTTGTTCACATGACCACGACACCTACGTGTAAAACTGATGCAGGAGCCGGCCAATAAGGAGTCGGCGTTTTGACCTAGAACCCGGATCCTTGATCCGTTTTGCAGACTGACATGGAGAAGAGATTGTTGAATAACGTTTCTTTTTTTACACAAAATGTATTCTCGAAATGTCCTCACTTTGCTATCTTTTTCCCCACTCCAAAGATCTGATACTCAAACCAATCCTCACAAGAAAGTTGTACAAGTATACACAAACACACAGGCTTAATGAACATTATTACTCCCCAGACTAAACTTTTTCCACTAGAGGGAGAAAACACAAATGCAGTTTCTCATAGACGACCAACATCAGTGGATACAGTGGATATACACTTCTGGGGGCCCTAAGCAAAACTTTGTGATGGGGCCCGTGTCAGTGCATTCTTAAAACTAATTTCCATAATTACAATGGTTTTCAGGATGCAAGGTGCACTGCCAGTTTTCTATAGGAGTTAATTCAGGTTGAATGGAAAACTTTTCCCAGTCAATTCAATGGCAAAAGTGTCCCAATCAACCTAAATTCACCCCTAATGGAATTCAATTATTTTTAAAATTAATGTTATTTCCTGCTACACTGCCAGATATCTGAAACAGTTATTGAATAAATATAAATATTAAAAATAATAAAAAATACATAGAAAAATATTTCCACAAGTCTCCACAAATGTTTAATAGACACTGCACATATATTTGCATGTTAAAAAAAAAATAAATATTCACATTATGGTAAAATACCTTCATGTTTATTTTATATAGTGATGATCAAGGGGGCCCCCTGGTGGTTTCGGGGCCCCACGCAACTTGCTTAGCTTTTGTATAGGGAGGATCGACTCATTCATCGCAGACACTGAATGTCTTTGCTACGGGTTAATGGCTAAATATTATTAGTGATCTTGAGAATATTTGGTACATATAAAATATTAATTCTTCATCATCCTGATATTATGTCACTTATGGATTGCTCTGGGTGTTTCCCCCCCTGCATTTAGACATCTTGTGAAATTGCTTACCGAAGACACAGACCTCTACTCCAACATGCACATGATTTGAGGCTATTTTTACTCTTGCCTCAGCAAACCTTTTATTTTTTTAAGCTAAAAGAGGAGGATTAGCCACCCATGAAGGTGTAACACAATAAGTAACACAATAATGAATGGCCACCTTCACATGGCTGTGGCCCAGCTACACTGCTGTGCATAAATCATGTCACGATATACCATATTTGAGCATGCGTCTACAAGTGACGATGCTGATGAGAGAGAAAAAGGCAAAAAAGGCCTTTGATTTAGAACAAACCTGTCTAATGAAATGATAAGCACTCATTTGACAGAGCCTCATCAGTTGAGTTTTTATTTCAAATTGTGCTTTGAACCATGTGCCATCCGATACATGCTATGGATTAAATGTAGACGGATGTGAAATGTAATACTTCAGCCACTTGTGCAATACAAAAGAGATGACAATATGTTTCAATCACAACATTTTCACTGAGGAACTAATTAGCAGCACTTAGCAAAATGAAAGTGGCAGGTAAGATATTCGCAAAGGAGCAACTCCCTCCCTCTGATGTTTTCTTTCTCTTCATTGATCCACAGGGATTTTCCTGCGTGGCTAGCTTATGAGCATAGGAGTTTAATAAGTAAGTAAGTGAAATTTATTTATACAGCGCCTTTCACAGACTAATTCACACGTTACAATAGACAAAAATGAATAAAGAAAAAAAATCTAATGAAACAGATACAGTAAATTTATCAATATGTAAAGTACAGAGATTACCCAAAAGCTAACCTGAACAAATGAGTCTTCACTTGTCCCCTAAAAATGGTTTTTACAATGATTTTGGATTGCCCTCATTATTAAACTTACTGCGTTTTGTGCTTCCCGTGTCAGAAGCTGACTCTGTTGTGCGCCGGCGTCCCTTTCCGTGTATGTCCCAAAATGTTACTTCCAACACATTCTCATCCTTTGGCATCATATAGGTGACGCCATATGACATTTCGTCGAAATACTACGCACATGCCACCCTTTAGCATCAATATAACACGCACTAATGGGTAGGTTTAGGTCTGGGGTAGGGTGAGGGTCTGTGTCTCATATTGATGCTAAAGGATGCCAGTCACCTGTAGGACGCCTTGGCTTCTGCGTGTTATATTGATGCTAAAGGGTGCCATATCCGTAGTATTTCGACAAAATGTCATATGGCGTCACCTATATGACACCAAAGGATGAGAACAGGCTTGTTACATCATGACGCAGCATGAATTAAGATTGGATTAGTTTCATTGATACCAGTGTTGTAGTCGAGACCACCTCACTCGAGTCCGAGTCGAGACCGAGTCCATAGAGAGTCGAGTCCGAGTCAAGACCGAGTCCATAGAGAGTCGAGTCCAAGTCGAGTCCGAGACCAGAGACGGTCGAGTCCGAGTCGAGACCGAGATCAGTGAGGGTTGATTAACTAATTTACTTTTATTTACTTAGAGAAATCCTTTTTTTTTATTTTACTGAATTTACTTAGAGTTAAAAAAAATATGATCAGTTTAGGGTAAAAAGGCCACATAGTAGGTGGTGTTAAAAGTAATTTTATTACAATTTGTCATGCGCAATTGTGCACTAGAAAATCACCAATCACTGGGCGTGTCAATCAATTTAAAGAAATATTTTATTAACATACATTATTAATCATGAAAAATATTTTGAATTGAACTCGAGTGGACTCGGGAACAAGTCCGAGTCCTAAAAAAAAAAAATGTTCGAGTACGAGTCAATTCCGAGTCCAAATGCACACGAGTCCATGACAAGACCAAGACCATTAAAATATGGTCTCGAGACCGAGTCCGAGACAAGTCCGAGTCTCGAGTACTACAACACTGATTGATACTTCAGATGCATTGCGCTAAGGGCGTGTCATAGTCGACGCAGTGTCTCGTTCACTACTCGGGGAATAAGGGTTACAGTCATAATCCCAGACGTTATTTAACACACTTTCGTCATAATATTGACGAAAAGAACCTTTCCTTTAAAAAAAAAAAAAAACCTTAATCAGGTGCGCAATGATGCCTTAAAATTCTGCCAAAGTAGACAGCTCACTAGGTTGCTAACTGGCAGTGAGTGACATTTGTTGGAGACACTTGTCAACAAAGAAGGCTCATACTCCCAAATTGGCCCTTGTTCTCTAAGCCAACCTTGAGTTAACAAATGAGGCTTTAATTGAATTATGCAGGGAGAGAAAGAGAAGCTGAGAAACCAGGATAGGAAGGGAGATCTGAAATCAGAGTGTCAAGTTATGTCTTCCATCATGGATGCTCCCATTCCATTGCCTCAGGCTGGCCATTGGCAGTCCATTCTACAGCCTCAGAAATTTCTTGTTACGACCTGCACATGGTGCTTATATCACACAACACTCTGCAGGAGAACACATGCCATACTGACCTAGTACATCCGCCTCTCTGTGTTATTTGCTCGTTCTGAGAGGTTCTAATGCTAGGTTTGCTCTAAATGTCTCTTGGTGAACAGGATGTGCTGTTCGTCAGAGCAATCGGAACCGCATTACTATTACAATAAAATATAACAAGGCGCATTTTCTGGACAACGTTTGTAATATTCTGATTATTTACAGTTCAAAGCCTTTAAAAGTGATGTATGTATATATATATATATATATATATATTAGGTATATTTTAACTGTGTGCTAGAAATTATCATTGTAACTGCAAAAAATATTGTTGGTTTAACTAAAAAAATTAAGTAACCTTGTTGCCTTAAAACTTTAAGGTAGGACAATAGTGGCATATAAGGTAAGAAAATAGTGTACAATACAAATGAGAGGGTGTTTTATTTATTTTTTACATTTTACTTCATTTTAATTAAAAAGGGAAGACATAAAATAGTATATAAATAACAGCAATAGGAATGAAATGCTTGCTTTATTGGAAATGTCACAAATGGAAATATGATGATTAATATTTACACAATTCAAACCATTTAAAAAAAAATAATTTTTCTTATAATTAAAAAAAAAGATTAAAAGTGTACACACATGACTTTCTTAGAGGTGTTTCTTCCTGCGACTGGAGGCTTCCAGTAAGATCTAAATAAATGGTTCTGAGGGTTGCTCACCACGCCATATAGCCAGATAAAGGTCATTTGGCTCGTTAACTCTTTTTTCTGAGAAAAGGCCTTTGTGTCTTTGAGGTCTGATTTCAAAACAATGTGCAAAGCCGTGTGAAGCGAGGCTGAGCTTACACTTTTCTGACTTTAATCAGTTCAGCTTCTCTCTTCTGCTTAGTTTAACAGGATCCTCTGAAAGTCTCCTGTACCAGAGGCGTTTAGAGGGGATGATAACATTTAATACACAGATATTGGGCTTTGTTCCACATTCATGTTGTACAACATGGTCACAATGTGCATTGTGCACAATATGCTTTACAGAGAGATCCAACAGTCTGAGAATTAAAGCTTAAATTAAACAAATTTGGATTTTTTTTATTAAATAAAGAAAAGATATTATGTAAAATTTATCAAAAAATATTTAAGAAATATTTTACCATTTTGCACGATTTCTGGGTGAATATCCAAATTAGCAAATTTATGACACTGAACCTGAGGTGTGTTCCCATTGAAGGCCATGATATATATATATATATATATATATATACACACACACACATTTAGAGCTTTTAACAATATGCATTGATTGAAAGCAGTTTTACAGTGATAATAGGAAATTAAAGTAACAAAGATTGTTTTGGCTTTAGAGCAAATCTAGAATATTATCCAGCTAAAACTTTAACACTAAACTGACTTCATCTGCACAAACGCAGCAATTTCTGTATGCAACAATCTGTATTGTATAAAGTGTTATATAAATAACGGTGACTTGACTGGCATGCCACTGTCAATTTTGATTTTTCTTTTTAAATTCTCATGCTGATAATTTACACTACCTTTTTGAAGTTTGTGGTCTGTACACACACACACACACACATATTTAATTTTAAAAGAATGCAAAATATAACCATTTTCACCCGTGTTCTCAGGCCGAATACTGTACATATTCACACACACACACTCACACCCAAACACATAAGTTGCAATACATTATTATGTGAATGTGCTCATATGGAGTTGTTATTAATGCAGGTGGTATTGATCAGTTGTAAGTGAACACAATGGTCTGGTCTCAGTACGGTCGTGAGCTGTTTACTGTGTCAGTGGCAGAAACGGTGCTGACCTCCAAGATCACAGACTGCAGCTGGTGGACACAATATCCTCCATTCTAAAATAAATGCAACAACAACTGCAAATGAACTATAGTTTAAAGTTGAGATGTGTAATATCTGTGTTACTAGTGGTGACATTAAATTTAGTAAGAACAATCCCAAAGCACAGCCTGGGCTTGCTCAAGGGCTCAAGGATGATGCTCATGGCTCAGTCCTCTTGGAGTTTGAACCAGCAACCTTCTGGTTACTAGCCCTGAGCCTTAACTCTTCACCACACCACTATATTCCTATGATGTTTTACATAATTTCCCTAATGCAATACTGTGCATCTAATCTTTGGACCAAGAGGATGAATTTCACAAATACTTCACTCTAAGAAAAGCGTATAAAATATGGCACAATACTGTGTTGATGTTGGAACACAACTTTCCGTATTGAATTTTCACAGATGTTTTATCCATGTTTTGATGTACACTTTAGATTGTGGTGTGTTTTATGGTGAAATAAAATGCTCATAAAGCACAAAAAAAATTACCAGTACTTTTTTTTTAAACAGCATAATACATTTCCCCTCCAAATCCTTTAAATTGAATATATAGCATAAACATTCTGCCTGTTTATCCTCATTAATACATTTTTGGGTTTTCATTAAATACGTTCATTACTATAACACTTTCAGATGTTTATTTCTCTCAGTACTTTCCAGTATTCTCAATTGTGATAATGTAATATACTAAATATAGTGTAATGAAATGTAATTTATTTAGCATCAAACTATTCTTCCTTTCTCGGGTGGAATATTTTGACAATACAATCACCAATATTTTGGTAATTTGGGTATTTTGTGGTCATTTTCCCCTGAAAAAAAAAAAAAAAAAAAAAAGTCAATTGCTAAAAGTACATGTTTAGATCTACTTATAGAGCATGTGAGCAACATATAATTGGGGTGAAATATGACCTGGGCATGTTCTAGACAAGTTTTGTCGGATTCACCCATTTTTGTCTTGCACAAAGATCAGAACCAATGGAGTCAGATCAGTTTGCCCGAAACATGCTTCTTCACGATGGTTTGCTCATTACTGATCAACTCTCTGTAAGACATGAATAGGCCAACAGTAAACAGGACATGCATCATGGTTTTCTTTCAGTCAGTCACCATGGATACCAGACCCAAGCACCTGTAGTTCACCCAGGCAGATGTTGGGGGCTGGACCGGGAGGACCGGCGGATCAAGCCATCAAGAACATACAGATCAGAGACCATGCACTGCTATTGAAAAGTCGATCTGCTCCCTGCGTTCTTTGGATTCAGCGCCCTTCAACTTGTCTTTTCACCTACAAACCTCCATTTGCTGCCTCCTTCATGTTTTTTGCATGCAAATGTCAGATGTTTATCTTGCCTTCAAATCAGAGGGAAGAAGGAGGGGTGGGCAGTGGTGAAGGATGACAGCGAGCCTGTAAGCTGGGGTCACATTTTCCTAGAAAAGTGGAATGATGGGTAATTGCACATGCAGTAATAATTCCTTTAAGCACCAGCCCTCTTCTGACTCTCTCTTACGCTCTCAGTAATGGCATTTTCCATGTTGGAAATGCATTATAAATGGGGCTGAAAATAGGGGCTGACTGCAATTTTTTGCAACAGTGGGGCACGCTTTGCCCTTCAGAATAAAAAGACTGGTGTGCTTCATCGATGTGTACTTATAGCTTTGTTTATCACAAAATTCACAACCAAGAAATGCACGTTCTCTTCATTTGTCTTTCATTTTTTAGCTGAGTGATTATTTCACTGTTTAATTATTTTTATTTAAGATGTCAAATTGTTTTTCATGCTAGATTTTGAGAGTGAAACAACTCACGGTGAAACTGCAAGGCTATCTAATTGAAGAAAATTATTATAATAGACAGGGTAAATGGTCTGTAGTGTGTTGGTCAGTGCTTCAGTGGAGCAAGTTTTGGAAATGACAACTGCATTTATGAAATCCCTACATTTTTGTTCTATGCGTAATGAAATGGATAGTGATCACCATAGCACTGGTTTGCAGTGGCTGTAATAAAGCAGTTTACATTTACCAGCAGTTTAAATGGTTTGATGGGACATAAAAACTCAATCATAACCATGCCAATTTAGCTTGTTTTTGAGTTTTTTTTTATTGTGACTCAATCTTTCACAATGTTCAAGCGAGCTCTCGACATCACAAGTACAATTCTGTACCAGTTCAGCTGTAGTGCAAGCTTTGTACATTAGTAAAGCCCGTTCTCACCCTAAGGCGCCATATTTGACGCTTTTGCCAAAGCGTAGACATCCAACGCACATGGCACCCTTTAGCGTAAATATGAGACGCAGATATAAATGGGGCAGAAGGCGCCTCCTAGTGGTCTAACCCTAACCCTACCCCAGACCTAAACCTACCCTTACTCTGTGCGTGTTACATTGACGCTAAAGTGTGCGTTGGATGTCTACATTTTGGCAAAAGCATTGTATATGACGCCTCGGGATGAGAATCCGTTGTTTGAGCTTAAGTTATGCAAACTCCAATATGTATTAGTTTCAGATCATGCACTATAGTAAAAAAGTGTTTTGAGGTCATGACATAATTGTGCAAGGACTTCCGTAAAAACAAATCTTTATTAATTCATAATCTTGCCCTGTAATCATAATTGTATGTGAAAACGATTAAAAGTGCTTGCTGTTTTACTACCTCTAGTGTTCATTTCTGTTGGAGACTGCAGTTATACAGTATGTTTTGGTACAGTACATATTTTGCGTTTTGCAAAAGTGTGGCCACAGGTATGTTTTTCTAATGAGTCTGTGTTGGAAAGTATACAAATTAACATTAGGGATCCACAATATACATATCCATATATGTATCCATAATATACATATACATATTTATTTATTTTTTAATAAAAGACATCAGATTATATTGGATATTTAACCCTGTAAAAGTTTGTGCCAGCTCTGGCTTCTTTTTTAAACTTTTCTTTTATATTTTGTATGAGTTTATTGATTTCTGTCTACGGATAGTACAAGGTTTATTAGAGTTAAGGTTGTTTAATGCCTGTGTCTTCAAACACCATGGCGGCCCAGGTGGTGGTTTAGAAACCCCACACACGTCAACATGGTGTTAAAGTAGTGTCATGGGGAGTGTAAAGGAATGCAGTTTAGCTGTTGCCGATGTGGTTGGACATGTGTTTTGGCTGCCTCGAGAATGAACAATGCAATTGTATTGTTCTTAGGCAGGTTGGAAAAGACAGTAAGTTTGTTTACATCTGTACTTCCACTTTCTACATGAGCTAAAATGGTTTCAATGTCTAATGTTCCACCTTTTATCAAAGAAGAAATATTAGCAAGAGAGCTTTTATGCTTTGTATGCTAAGTTACTGAAACCTGTTTTATTTATGAGGTTTACGTGGGCCTACATTTAAAAAAAAAAGTGAACTTGATTTGAACTTGAAATTCAGAATAGATATATATATATATATATTTTTATTGTCTGCATTGTGTGTTTTTGATGGAATAAATAGAAGGACATCAATTTATGGGTCGACTCTTCAGTTACTCTGATCTTATAGCATGTGCGTGTGCTTCAAGCTCAGTGGTGAAATAGAAAACCAATCCTTACATTGAAAACATTAAAATAATCAAAACGTTGAGCAGAGATTAAATTAGATTAATCAGATCTTAATAGAAACCTACCTCTCCCATGCAGATTCTATACAAGAAGGGAAGAGAATGAGCAAAGATAGGATTTTAAGATTAAAACCAACCCGATCTCACGGGAATTCTTACGAATTTTATGAGGTGGCTAATTCGTAACAATTCGTACGACCTCACTTGTACGAATTAGTACGATTTTGATAAATCGTACATATTTTACGAGTTACCAAATTCGTGTGAATTCGTACGAATGACCTACCCCTGACCCCGCCCCTAAACATAACCGTTACGTGGGTTTAGACAAATCGTACGAGTGAGGTCGTATGAATTAGTACGAATTAGCCACTTTTGAATCACTCGTACGAATTGGTCGTGAGATAGCGTAGTTAAAACTGCAGTCAGAAAATGAAAGGGGAAAATGCACACAGGTTTAACGGTAGAGCTAAAACTAAATATGAACAAACTGCCACAGGAGAACATGATGATGAGCCGTTAAAACCTGTTAGACTTGAGTCTATTGCACTGTAAAAAAAAAAAAATATTTTCAAGATTTGTTATCACAACTTTTTTTTATTTTGTCAAATCAACTTAAATAATTGATCTAGTTGAGAACTTATTATTTTGAGTTTCTGATGATTAAATTAATCTCCTTCATTGTATTAACTCACTTTTTCCAGTTCGGTCAACTTAAAATTTTAAGGCAACCAGGTTACTTAATTTTTTAAGTTAAACCAACAATATTTTTTACAGTGTGGGTTTGGGAACGAGTCAGACACTTGATGCTGAATCTGCTTCTGAAAATACAAACAATGTTGGTGGATTATTGATGGAAGTAGATTAAAGCATATTTAAAACACCCCTGAAAAGAAAGAATCAAGCAAGGAAATTGAGAACAGGCCAGTGAAAGTGATCAAGGTGCATTTTGATTGTGACATTACCAGTCATCTCAGAAGCACATTTTAATAGTTTCGGCCAGCTTGCACACCATTCTCCTGTGGCCACACATGATAGCAGGAAGCCTGAAAAGAAGCATGCATATTCCACCTCTTGACAGACGGAGCCTGACATGGCACCGGTGCGCCACCGCTGATAAGGTATACTCTCTCAATCAACTGTTGGGAGATCGAATTTGAGTTTTAAATTATTACTGACTGCGGCATCTGCCGATGCAAATGTGACGGCCGCAGTGATTATCTTCTGGTTTTTGAGATCGTCAATGCTGTGGGTGGAGAGCGAGGGAGGGGTGCGAACGGAGCCCCCCCCCAGATGCTCGTTGGCTGACAAGCGAGGGGATTTGCACACAGCACTGATCCCAAGCTATGAGGGCTTAGTGTCAGAGTCGTGCTTACAAGGACAGGAGAAAGAGGAGAGAGAGAGATCCGTGCTGGAATAGGGAAGTATCCTCACAGATCTTCTTTGCTAAAATTAATGATTTTTATTATAGTGCTTAATCCATCGAGGATATTTTTGTCAGTTCGTTAAGCTCATGATGAATCAGTTCTGGTCAGTGGATGATACGCTAATGATAGCGGATGACATCCATGAGGAAATGGGGGAAAAATGTGTCTCCCAAAAAAATAAAAAAATAAAAATAATAATAAAACCTATACAAAGATACAGAATCTCACGACTTTCCTTTTTTCCGTGGAATACAAATTGTATGGAATATTATGCACCGTAAAAACAAATTTGTTCAATTTACTTAATTCAGTTGTGCAAACTCGTTGCCTTAATTTAATTAAGTAAGCATAACTTAATTGTGTCAGTCTTCTTACTTTCTTAGTTTTGTCCACTTAATTCTATCTGTGATCCGAGGAAGTGGTACTTCCAGAGTGCATTGCGGCATGAATAAATGAATTGCTTTGTTTTGCTATTTGTGGCTTTATTTTGTCATCACAATTTGATTTGCTATTGTTATTGGGGTTCTGCTGACAAGAGACAGCAAATAAAATTGTAATGGTCTAATTAATTAAATGAATAATAAAAAAATAAAAAAAACTTGTTACCAGTATAATTGTTTGTGACTAAGTCTGTTTGTGACAAGCAAAATTCCAAGATATTGTCACCAATCTGGAGGGATTATATCAACCCAGTTATAAGTGTAAGCCACACGTGTTAGCAATGAAATGTTAAAATATTTTAGGAAATCAAAATGAATTTATGAAGTCAACTTATGTGACGTTCTCCCAAAATGTTTGGTTGTATTGACAATAACATTCAAGATGACTGGAAAATAAGCGAATGCAACAAAGAAGAATGATGACTGCAGAAGTGGAAGAAATGAGTGAAAAGTTACAAACTGTCCCACCTCAAAAACTCTTTTATTTTATTTTTTTTTGTTTCTTGGTATTGAAACCTGTCAAAATGGTATTCAAACCAGTCAAGTAATGTCAAGGCATAGCAAGCAAACAGCTCAGATTAGTCAACACATTCTCATCCCAAGGCATCATACTGACGCTTTTGCCATTGCGTAGACATCCAACACATGGCACCATTCAGCGTCAAAATAACGCTTCGGTTATGGGTAGGTTTAGGTCTGCTGTAGGGTTAGGGTTAGACCACTAGGAGGCGCCTTCTTCCCCATATATATCCGCGTCTCATATTGATGCTAAAGGGTGCCATGTGCGTTGGATGTCTACGGTCTAGATTACTATTATTTTAAGTTCAACAAATTATTGTACATTACGTAAAGTTAACTAAGAAGAACTGTTAGATTTTACAGTGACAATGTGCTTTTCCATGCATTGAATGTCAATGGAGACAACTCCAAAATGTGAAAAAGCCAACACATTCTCACCCCAAGGCGTCACCTTTGACCATGCTTCAATATTTGACGTTTTAGGCGCCCTTTAGCGTCACTTACATAACGCGATCCTACGGCGCCATCTAACTGACGCTAAAGGAAAGCGTCAGTTAGAGGACGCGGTTAGGTTTAGGTGTGGGGTGGGGGTAGGGTACACGCGATCCTAGGGCGTCATCTAACTGACGCTAAAGGGCGCCTAAAGCGTCAGATATTGAAGCATGGTCAAATGCTTCCCAAGGCGTCAGTTAGGTGACGCCTTGGGAGTGAGAATGGGCTGGAAAAAGCACATTAAAAGTATCAAGTAAACATAATTAACAAACACAGTGCTATCATATGGCTTCAGAAGACTTGGAATATAGAGTCGAAGTCATTTGAGCTACTTTCATGGTGTTTTTTTTTTTATTATTAATATTTTTTTATGGAGCAGTGTGACATTGTTCTAAATTTCTCCTTTTCTGATTTGCAGAAAAAAAAATAAATCATATGGGTTGTTAAAATGATGGCAATTTTAATATTTGATTGACCGATTCTTTTAATTTGATTACTCTGCACTGCTCATGAAATCATAAATTAGAGATTCACTCAGGTTTCACTTTGGACAACAAAGCAAGTCAGGGGAAATCAAATAAACAAACAATGAATATGAAAATGAGGGATGGTGTTTATAGACAAGTACCTCGAGTGATTTGATTTCTTGGAGGAAATTTTCTCCCACCAGCCGAGCAGAAATATAAGAATGCATAGATTATTTATCCATAAATTGCCCTTCTTTTACTGAATGATGCTTCAAACAAATGTTGTGTGAGGACTGGAGGCTTACTAATGCATGTGTCTATATTGTCTGATATATTACATATAGACTAAATGATCGTAACACAAATATGCATAATGATAATAATAAATTGCATAATTATTGTTGTTGTTATACACTATATAATTATTCTGTTCTGACAATAGTTATCATAGAGTATATGTTTCTTTGGTGGCACTGATTTTATAAGAAGGGCCCACACACACTTAAACACACAAGCGGAAACCTCTAAACAGTAATTAGAGGGAAAAGGCCTCATAAAAGGAGAAATAAAGATGGCCCAGGGTAAATTTCCTGTATTTGATAGAGCCATGGACGGATATTAAGGCACCATAAGTAAAGCCAAATCCTCCTGGAAGCAATTGCTTTTCAAATACTACTGCATCAGCTGCTTATCAAATAACAACTTTACATTTAAATCCGTCATACATAAAATGATCCTTAAATAAAAGAAATCCATCATTACACCAGTATGAATCTAGTCATGTATTAGTTATTTGATGAAAAAAAGTATACCATGTGATGCAAAATTATTGGTACCATGCAGAGTGTAATATTGTATTCATAAATTCATTGCATAAATAATATTGTTTTTAAGGAATAAAGTCATTATTAAACTATTTTTAGTTCATCAATTCTTTAAAAATTAAGTCACCATACACAATGTAATGAGATACAGTTATGGCAATGTAATAACACAGTTAATTCATTACAAAAAACACTGCCTTCATCACTCGTTTGCTTAACCTTCTATTCCTCAGCTACAGAAACAAACGCTCTTCTTTCCTGGCTTGTGTGGCTTGTACCCTTTAAGTCTTCAGACTTCCATTAAATAATGGAATTAAGGTAAGGCAAAAGAACATAATTAATTAGTCTCAAAAGACTATAAACAAAGAAATTCAAGCTAATAACAAAGCCTCTATTGGCTATTTCTCCGTAGAAACAGGACAAAGGACTAATTAGAGTACACCGCATGCAGTACTGCACTAGTGTTTTCCCTTCAGCTGTCAACCTGCTCAACTCTGAACTTATCTGTTAACCCTTCTAGCTCCCAAAGCAGGTATGTTTCCTGCTACATTTTAGTTCACTGACTCTTTTCTATTTTTACCCCATCTCATTTGCACTATAAGGCTGCACTTTCATTGCTCAGGAGACTGAATGGAGTTCTCACATGTGCTTTGTTTAAATGTCAATTTGGTGTGAGTTGTTTTTCTTAAGATTAATGTCTTAATTTAGCCTTTTTGAACCTTCTTAGCGGCACCTTCTCTATTTAAAAAACAAACAAAAAAAAATTAATTTTCACTGAAACTGGTCACTTGATTTGATCTAGCCCTCCTATTATCCTTGGGGTCAATTTGACCCCATTCAATATTTAACGTCTGTAAAAACATAATTTTATTTATTTATTTTTTTTGCTTCAAATTTAATGACTTTTCCTAATTTAATGGGGACAACTCTGTAAACATAAAATTTACCTGTTTTAGGGCTCTAACCAAACATAACCAACCATATCTGTAGTATTGCGAGAACTACTAGTAGTTCACATGACATGTGACATAATTCTCAAGATAACTAATAATTCTTTCCTGTGCCATGGGGAGGGTGAAAGATCATTTTTGTGAGAAATTTGATGTTTCCCGTGCCATGGGGAAGGAGAAAACATAATTTTTGTGAGATTGACCCCAAAAAACTTGATAAAATAAATAGTTTTTCTTTCCAAATGTCATAGATTACATAAATCTATACTTAGAAATATTATAAAACAAATAAAACACCAGATGTATTTATACTTTTCCAATTTTTGGTCAAATCAGTAAGATTTTATGTTGATTTGTAAATTTGTCCATAGTCGTGCAATGGGTATTCTGGATGTGTAAGGGGTTAGGTGGGGTTAGGTGGGGTGGGGAGGAGGGGTGCTGGGTGGATGTCAACTTAAAACGTTACTTAAGTAGTCAACAAAGACATAAATTAACTGAGACAAACCTTTGTAAAAAAATAAACATATTGTGGAGGTTTAAATTACTGGGGTCAAATTGATCCAAGAGGGTAAAAAGTGTTATCAGATTTGAGGGTAACAGGAGGGCTAGAGACATATTTCTCATGATTCAGTTTAACGTCACTGCTTAGTAATTTTGGTTTCAGTTTCATGTAGTTAAAAACGTGTGGACAACTGGGGAAGATTTGTAATGGGTGGGCCAGCCCCTTTACCAGGAAAGGATAGCTAAAGTTGTTTTTATTGTCTCTTCTAATTAAACCAATGCAGATCCTGTGGTAAATAATAGTGAAAAATCACAGTTGTACCATTATTACCCTTTAGCAGATTTGACAAAAATATGGAAATAATTTAATGCTATTTGCAGTTGGATGCCAACTGCATTTCATTGGTTCTGTACTTGTACTAGGCACAATGACAATAAAGTGAAATGTAATCTTGTTTTTTTTCTCCAAACTGAAGTGAGCAAAAGGAGGTTGAATCTAATGAGATCTCCATTTTGCGAAGAATTGAAAGAGAAAGGAAGATCCATTACTGACTGTCTTCAAAAGCTCATCTACTTCCTCTCATCACTTCAAAGTCAGGTTGTCTTACGGTGCGTCCATTTCAGTGGCTCCTGATGTTTTCTTTTCACAAAACAGATCAAAGACGGTCCAAGTTGAAGATTTGTCATCTCTTCGAGACTGCCACTGTCTAGAAGGTTTGGAATAGGAAACGAAAGAGAGAGATTGCAAGAGGAAAACAAAGAAAAAGGGCTGAGCATTGATTGTCAGGTCTTGTTTCCTCTTCCTCACATCCAAAACACGAGACATGGTGAGAGCATGCACCCCTAGAGCCATTCTTGCAAGATGCCTTTAACCGCATCTGTCTTTCACATCTCTCGCGAGCAAAGATGGGTCTTTTTTTATTTGGATATATATTCATCACCCCATCAAAGTGAGACAAAAGAGTCTATTTCTACCCTGTGCCGCTTTCACAGCTTGCTTTTTAAGTATCACGGACATCAGGGACAAAGAGAGCAAGAGTGTTAGAGAGAGAGACTGTGATTTTAAGTAAAGACTACAGCACAAGAACTTTTGTGGTCCCCGCTGGCCTGCATAGAGACATTTTGAAGAACCAGAGTAAAAAAGGAAAGTTCAGGGCAACTCACAAAGTGAGCAGAAGGAGACGGAGGAAGAGATGGAGATGCAGAGAGCAAGCGAGGGACCTGGTGTTTAGGAATTTTGGACATTCAGTTATCATTAATGAACAAGGTTAACATCACCAGACGTCTGTGTTGCAAGGGAATTGAGGCGTTTAATTTAAGCCAACAGGTTCCATCTGACACCTGAGAGTCCAAGGACGTTCACATTTCCGTGCCAAAACATGTCAGGGTTGGAAAGGAGTGAGCGAAAACTCAGAGACACTTTACTGATAAAAGTCCCAGATCACCAAGTCCAATGCTAACCAAAGGAACAACCTCTAAAGAACAGGCAGGCATGTACTAACCGGATGCATCTGGACATCAGCCATTGGACATCTGGCAGGGATAAATGTGTAGTGCACTGGACGTAGCGGTGGTAGAACTTTTCTAAATCCCCAGCGTTGCATTTCTGTATCAGCCTTCGAATAGAATCAGGTGACAAGATGATTTTATTTATATACACTGTCTCTCAAAATGTTTGGATTTTTTTAAAATGTTTTTGAGTCTCTTATGCTCACCCAGAGGCTACATTTATTTTATAAAAAATACAGTAAAAACGGAAATATTCTAAAATATAATTGCAATTTAAAATTCTATTTGAAAATATTAAAAAATATATGAACATTATTCAGTGTCACAAAAAAAAACATTTAGAAATCATTTGAATGATTTGATGCACAATAAATTATTAATTATTATTATCAGGGGTTTTTGGACACTTTTGACGAGGTTCAAAAAAACAACATTTATTTGAAACCTAAATCTTTTGTAACATTGTAAATGTCTTTACAGTCACATTTAATCAATTTAATGTGTTATTGCTGGATGAAAGTATTACTTAAACCGCACTGTAAAAAAAATATTTTCAAGATTTGTTATCACAACATTTTTTCTTTTGTCAAATCAACTTAAATAATTTTATTTAGTTCAGATAACTTATTATTTTGAGCTTATCAATCCTCTTCATTGTATTAACTCACTTTTTCCAGTTTAATCAACTTAAAATTTGAAGGCAACCAGGTTACTTATTTTTTTAAGTTAAACCAACAATATTTTTTTACAGTGCGGAAGCGCGTGTTAAAAAAAAACAAAAAACGGAACGAAAAGCCACCTTTTAAATTTTCTTCCATGTCATGCATTCTAGAATTGATAGAATTCTTTTAATTACAACCTTTAAAGTGGTGATTTTGCTTAATTTCAATGGCTTCATTCAGTTTCGCTCACTTACTCTTTCTGCAGGTTACATTGTTACCTCAGTTGGTGGCGAAAAGTGCTAATTCCCACTATAGCACCAACTGTGGCAATACAGAGAACAAGCCAGAAAACAATTCACTGACCTCAAGAACCTATAATCTCACTTCAAGAATCTCCATAACAACCAAATATAGTGAAAACTGGCACTTGATATGAAGTGGGTTCTTTGGGGATCCTAAGGTGCTGCCAAGAACCATCAAATAACCATTATTTTTAAGAGTTCACTCAATGTCACTCCTTGTGAACCTGGGCAGATTGTTTGACAAATAGCTAATTCAACCAGGCAAATAGGAAATGGATTTGAAGTGTTCATAAAGGGAATGAAATGCACTCTCACTTTAACACCCATGAGTTCCTCAGGGCTGGATTTACCTCATAGTGCGACATAGAAAAAATACATTTGGGGCGCTGTCAGTCAAAAACCTATGATCAAAACTGCTATTTCAGGTGATAGAAAAACAAATATGAGGTTTCAGCCTAACAAGGATGATATTTTAAATTGTATTCATTTATAATTGTCTTGAGTTTTAACATTAGAGTAAAATTTGAATTGCAAGTAAGGTTCTGCTTCTCTGACTGGCACTATAGGCGCATACCTGTCAAGAGCTTGAAATATTCAGGTTTGCTGCATGGAGATGCAGTTTGTCGTCACTCAGGGCCTAATGGGCAGATTTGTTTAGATATGCCAAACATATTTATTTCTCTTGCAGGCAGAGGGTCTCTGAGGAAAGTCCACCTAGACTTTACATACACCCTACAGGCGTGAAAATTAAACACTGACCTTGAGATGAAAAAGGCAGTGAGGGGATAAAAGATGAACGTTTGAAAGAGTGTGTGTGTGTGTGAGAGAGATGGAGATCAGATACAGCATGTAACATTATTCTGACACCTACATCTCAAAAAAACATTTTTTATTAGCCCAGTTACTCAATGCAAACATGATGCTAATATACTTTTAATATATTTAAAGATAGTAACATTGGTGTTATATTTGCAATGTACTATTGAAAAAGGGAATGTATTTCAAATTCGATATTTTTTTGAGTTGAACTGCATGGAAGCATGGGAAATAATGTTAAACACATTTGTTTTCACCTATACTGCACTGTAAAAAAATATTTTCAAGATTTGTTATCACAACATTTTTTCTTTTGTCAAATCAACTTAAATCATTTTATTTAGTTCAGATAACTTATTATTTTGAGTTTCTGGTGATTAAATCAATCCCCTTCATTGTATTAACTCACTTTTTCCAGTTCAATCAACTTAAAATTTTAAGGCAACCAGGTTACTTATTTTTTTTAAGTTAAACCAACAATATTTTTTTTTTACAGTGTGAAATTGCCTTCTCAGCAGCTGTTCTTGTTTAGAAAGTATGTAACTATTTGTCCAACACTATTTGTACACTCAATAAAACAAGTTGGAAATCAGGATCATACTAAACCTGGGAAAGCACTTAATAGTACACAAACAATTTTTTTTTGTCCATATAAGTCTTTGTGGTCCAAATTTGTTTTGTCCACCCCACATTCTTCAAAATTTTTAAGGACATGCAACAATGAAAAAGACGAATAAGTGCGAGTAATGACTCCTGTGGGTTGCACACAAGTATATTATTTACGTTGTGACCTTTGAGGACTTTATGCAATACGATCGATTATTCTGACATTTTTGACATACGATCTGACATACGATCAATTATTCTGACATATCTGGCGCAGAGCGACACATCGGCAGATGTGTCCTGAAGTAGACGTTCAAACAGAAGTGAAACAGTTACACGAACCAAAGTTAACTTTTGGGGTGCACGCTGGATTTCGACCTTTTGCACCCTGTGAAGAAATTCAGGACGTAGCTTGAAAAGCTGAATAATGCATTTGAGCGCTCATGAGGCTCAGTCCATTAGCGTCTGTAATTGAACAACACATTCTCCAATTATACATTTTCATTGACTAAGCGGAATACGGCGGGACTTCAGCAGGATGTGATTGATCCATGGCAGGCACCTTTAAAATGCTAATCTCTAAACTTTGATGTTGAGAGTTGCCTGGTAAACCTTAGCACAGATGTCATAAATTAGATTCAGGGATCCTTTGAAGGTTCCCCAAACATCTTTTTTTATTCCAAGCCAAAGAAGGTTTGAAGTAAGTCTCTCTCTTTCATGTCCAGACCTCTTGGCGCAAGTCCGTGGCCTTTACATTTATTATAGATGACAGATAAAAATAATTAATTAATTAATATAAGGTTAAGAAGAAGAGCAGGATTAGTTTCGCTGCTTTTTCAGACTCGTGATCTGTGGCTTTCTACCGGGAAGTTTTCAAACAATGGCATTGTTTCATTTAACACTGCCAGAACATCCTGCTGGGACTGAGTTGGGATCAAACTGATGAAAGGTCTTGAACACACCATGAATCGTTCCTTTTCTGCGGCTGTTGTCTGGATCATCCAAAAACAGTTGTTTATCTCTGCTGGGCCCCAAGTGGACTCCGAAGTTCTTCAAAGTCAAAATGAAATGAAAACTGACCCTGCTTACTTATGTAGCGCATGCTCCTGATCTTGCTGTAAATAATTCATCAATCCCAAAGAGATTAAAATGTTTGTCTAATCTTTCAGCAAAATGTACTCTCTGCTTGACATTATCAAGCACTGTTTTTCACAATGCAAACAAGTTTTACAATCAGTCATTTTAACTTAAATTACATTAAACTGGTTTAAAAATGAGTTGAATCTTGTAGAACTTGGTTGAAATAGTTCAGAATCGCTTAACCTGTTTTTGATGTGTTAAAACAATGTAAAAACACAAGTCGTCATAACTTATTGATCATACACTCTAAAAAATGCTGGGTTGTTTTAACCCAATTTTGGGTCAAATATGGACAAACCCGAAATGTTGGGTTAAAAATGTAATGTAAAAATTTAACCCAACGGCTGGGTTAGTCCATATTTGACCCAAAGTTGGGTTAAAACAACCCAGCATTTTTTAGAGTGTATTATTGTGTTGGGTCATTTAGATGACATCCTGTATTTAATATTTATAACTCTACTCATGGCCAAGCATGTCAGTATTTGAACAATGTTTTTGCCAGCAAAAGTTCAATATTTTATGAAATATATCATTTTATTGTAGATGGAAATTCAAAGGCAGTGACGGGCTAACAGATGAACGTTTGAAAGAGAGAGAGAGAGAGAGATCAGATACAGCATGTAACATTATTCTGACACCTATTGTACATCTCAAAAAAACATATTTTTCAGCCTAGTTACTCAACTTGTTCACATGAGGTGCATTGAGTAAAAAAGTGGCATGGACCTCTGAATTTTTGTAACATGGACAGCCCAAAAAAAAAAATTATATATATATATATATATATATATATATATATACAAAGTATACTTTAAGTATACATACAAATTGCATTGTCTTCAATACCAATTGTACATTATTAGACAAATATAACAGATATACTTTGTACAAAATACTATACAATAGAAAATACTACGATTTGTTATCATAACGTTTTTATTTTTCTTCTGTCAAATCAGCTTAGATAATTTATGTGGTTCAGATAACATAATATTTTTAGTCAATCTCCTTCATTGTATTAACTCAATTTTTCAATTTCAATGAATTTAATGTTTTAAGGCAACCAGGTTACTTATTTTTTTTTTTAGTTAAACCAACAATATTTTATATATATTTGATACAGTGCAATGTTTTGAAAGCAACGTTTCAATATTTCATGAAATATATAATTTTATTGTAGATTCAAAAATTCCAAAAAAAAAAATATACGGTACAGTAAATAAAACGAGTTAAAACAGTTTTGTGTTCAATGCTGACCAAAATATATACAGTATGAAAGCATATTCGTATTGCAGCAAGAAAGGATCTAAATATAGATCACTAGAAGTTGTTCTCTACCAAACTGCAGATTAAAACTTACAGGATGAACTTTCACTGACTCGCCATATTACAACATGGAGTGTGAAATGAGTGTTGAAATAGCAGTCAAGTTGCCATTGCCTTACAAATGAACAAACATCTGTTTAACGACTTTAGTTAAGAACAATTTAAGGTGTTGTGTGGTACACATATTACAAGAGTTCTAGCCAAGAAATATAACATTAAAAAAAAGAACTTGTCCGTGTAGATCTGTCATAAATGACATTTATTACTTTCATTTGATTTGCCGTTATCAGTGTCAGATAGCAGTAATACGAATTGAATTGAAGATGCGCTATCTCCTATTTCCAGCCTTAGACGACTCTGGCCATGCGAGACAGATGGCCTGCACTCTATGCCTCTGTGTTTACCTGTTAAAATCACACAAAACATTTTCTAAAAAGATTTGACCACAGAGACTTTAGATACAGTGAGTTTATTGGATTTCACTGGAGTAAATTAGGAATTAGAGATACTTGTGACCGTTTATATAGAGAAGATGCTAATTGGAACACCTATCTAGCAGTTCATGCATGAAAAAAATAATCAAAATCCAATAATTTGTTCCACCTCTACCTGAAACATATTTCCATTCTGGCTAAATTGGATACTTTTCAGAGTAGGATTTACTTGAAAAAACCTTGCTAAACTATCTCACTCAGAAAATGCTAGTAAATTTACAAAGATTTGCCAAGTAAAAACCTAAACATATTTAGCAGTAGCTTTAATTAGAAATCTTTAAGTTAAATTTACTTGGAATATGGAATTAAGTAAACTTTACAAAAAATAAGTAATTTTAACTCGGCTCGTAAAAGGTTGATTAATACCGATTTCCTTTGCCTTTGTATTACATTTCACTAAAACAATAATCTTGAGTTTTATTAGTCATTTATAGTATGTGTTTTACTTAGATCATCTAAGTAATTTATATATACATCATGTCAGACTTTAAGCCTTATGTGAATGCAAACACCTCAATCCTTGTTAGACAATAAACAATGGCGGTAACATTTGATGGATCGTTTTTGATGGAAAAAAATTACTAGAAATGTCACAAAATGGCAATTTACTAAACTGACAACCAAAATCAATGATAAAACAGTGTAAATACAGCTGGAAACCAGTGAAAAATGAGCCTCATTAATTATTCAAGGTCCAGTGCATGATGGAAACCCCAGTATCAGAAAAGTTGAGTAATTTTTTACTTAATTTTATTGAGTTGATATTTACACCTTCATTTCTACTCGCGTGAACTAACTGATATGGAATTTACTTAGTTTTTTTAATTCTTGCCTGAACTAACTTTTTCAAGTAAATTACATTGGGTTTTTTCACTAGTATTTACTTAACCAAAAAATCATTTTTTACAGTGAAGGCAAAAAAAAAAAAAGACTATAACATGCGGTAGCTCCGCATATTATTGCATTATATTCTCTAATAGCTCATATACGCTCAAGTTTTGTTCGGAATACATTTAACGTACATGTAAAAGAATATGTGAATCTGATTATAACATTTAGCATTCAGAAAACATGTTTAGTTAGTTAGCATTGCCCTGTTGTAACCACCATCTGGCTGCAAAAATCATCTCTCTTCCACCATAAAACGAATTAAAATGGTTTGCAAATGACATTTCATGGTGACTTTAAGCTAACGTTACATTCTTTCGACACAAAGTCACAAAGTACTTGGTGGCTCATGACTGAGCGGCGCTGTAAAACTTTCTTTCGCTCTAAACCCAAGTCTATCCACATAAAGCACAATGTTTAAACATTACCCACTGGGGCCTGAAACAGTACAGGCACATTTCCCAGGCTTCAATTCACTGCCGTCTTACTGATTTTAAAAGTCATTGAACATTTTTCCAACCTGTCTTCCTATAAGTAAATGCATTCACACTGTAATATAGTCCTGTAATTGCTTACTTTGTTTTCCGCCTCCGTCTCGTGTCATGTGCTGATGTATGCAGCGTTGGCCTCCTGCGAGCGTCCAGTAGGGGGCCCGCATTAAAGTCAGCCCTGTTGCATTTCAATGATAAAGTGAGCTAAACAGTAATACCTCCTCTACTGCTTCTCACAGCCAGACTCTGTAGAATAACCGACAAAGCTATTACGCCTGACAAATGTGAAGGCCAGGTTCACAAACCCCTGTTGCTTACCAAAATAACCCTGTCTGCATTGAGCGTATATTGCTATCTCCTCTGCTAATTTAAAAATCATCACTTCGGAGACGCATCTCTGACAATAACACAAGGGCTTAAATGTGTTTGAAATTTTGCTCTTCAGTGAATTGTTTAACACGCGAACACCTAAGAAACACGGGGTTGCCGGCTATAGGTTATAGGCTAGGGACGTGGAAGACTCCATTCATGCCTACAAAGACAGCTTGAGAAAAATTAATGAAGTAAAAGATTATCTCTCCAAGGTGATAAAAGCCAGCTCAGCAGCAAACGCACGCTTGTGTTGCTGAGGCTGCCGGATTTGGCACTCGCGAGGCTCTTATCGCAGAATACAGCTGACTGTGTCATCACGTGAAGTTTTACATGCTACCGATAAAATGTTCTCTCATGCTGTCAACAGAAAACACACATTGAGATTTTTTTTACATGTGAAGAATGCATGCACACTGGGATGAATGCGTCTGCGATCCATTTTGAAGCACTGATGGTTTAACATGATTCACACAAAAGGATCCCAGCTTACAATTTTAGGTTCTAAGAACGTTTTCATAACGTTCCCACTAAGTTATAAAAATGTTATTTCTGAATGTTCTAGGAATGTTCAAAACGTTCAGTTTTTTAGACATTGTATTAACGTTATTTCTTGGTTATAAGAACGTTTTTGAAAACGTTATTAGAACGTTCAATTCTCCCGTTATATAAACATTGTTTTAACGTTATTTCTTGGTTACAAGAACGTTTTTGAAAACGTTATTAGAACGTTCAATTCTCCCGTTATATGAACATTGTATTAACGTTATTTCTTGGTTATAAGAACGTTTTTGAAAACGTTATTAGAAACGTTCAAAACGTCCAGTTTTTAGACGTTGTATTAACGTTATTTCTTGGTTATAAGAACGTTTTTGAAAACGTTATAAGAACGTTTTTGAAAACGTTATAAGAACGTTTTTGAAAACGTTATTAGAACGTTCAATTCTCCTGTTATATGAACATTGTATTAACGTTATTTCTTGGTTATAAGAACGTTTTTGAAACATTCCAATAACAACGTGAGGATAACGTTTTAATGCTAACGTCTTTAGAACGTTTATCAATCTAATATAACGTTGGCACAACGTTATAATAACGTTACAGCAAGAATGTTTTTGATAACTTTCAGAGAACCTTCAGAGAACGTTAGCCAATGTTCTGAGAACGTTCCCTGTTAGCTGGGATACACGGAGAGACGTCTAGCGTTCCCATTCATAATGTACAGTATCAGTGGCGGTTGCTAGGCTAGCACTTTAGCTTCATGGTACTTCTTTATCATAAATGACATGTGACTGATCTGCCTAATGATTACGCTACTGGTAGCTTTGCAGGTGTTTTATTGTCAATACAAGCGTCTCTTGGCAAGTTTGCTGGTGTGTGATAATAAACAGAGAGGATCATTTACTATAGCAGGGCTACATTTCACACACCTGTCTCTGCAAATGTTGCCTAAAAAATAATGGATTTATCATACAATGCAGGAAATTTGACTCCTTGAGACATGTTTATTGGATACTGCTATTTCAGAACAGGTATTGACACTTCACAATTTTTTTTTCCGTCAAAATGCAGTAAAAACAGTATTATTGTGAATTATTATTACAATTTAAAGCAGCCATAACTCTGCAAATGATCCTTCAGAAATCGATCTGATATGTTGATGATTCTCAATACACTTTGTATTGATTCTCAGATCGTTTATGTTTTTCATAGCTAAATAAAAGTATTAAACTCATTTATTTACACTTGTTATCATCAGTCTCAAGAGCCAAATGCAACCTTTTTTTTTTAAAACAGCAGAAATGATTAATACAACTTTAGCATGAAATAATATTAGCAAAAATAGCAAACAACATTTCTTCTGCAGGTTTATTGGTGCGTTGCGTACCAGCTTTTAGGAGTATACTGCCACCTGCTGTACTGGAGAGTGAACGCATTTCAGTCTAGGTTTGCAGGATGAGACCCATATTCTATTCCAAAGTCCACTATTATTAATGAATATATCATTTTATCAAATCCTTGTTTTGCATTTCTTCTGTTGCAGGTTGTAAATTATGTGCACATGTTTTCTTTTAAAATTATTCCTTACCTGTTCATAGGAGAGAATAACCAACCCGATCTCACGACCAAGTCGTACGAATTCGACGAATGATTAAAAAGTGGCTAATTCGTAACAATTCATACGACCTCACTCATAATACGATTTTGCTAAATCATACATATTTTACGAATTGGCCAATTCGTATCAATTCGTACGAATGACCTACCCCTTACCCCGCCCCTAAACCTAACCATCACGCGGGTTTAGACAAATCGTACGAATTAGTACGAGTGAGGTCGTACGAATTAGTACGAATTAGACACTTTTTAATCATGCGTCAAATTCGTACGAATTGGTCGTGAGATAGTGTTGGAATAACAACACATGATCAACTGTTTCCTTTTCTTGACATAGTTAAATATATATGTTAAATGAGAATAGAACTTACCGAACTGAGCATGGAAGGGACATTAAGATGATGTCACTTCCTCTTAAATATCATTGAGATCATTTACAGTGACGGTTTATACAATTTAGTTTATTAAGCTTGTAAAATATGTAACAGTCGGTTTTATTTTTCAGTTTTTCTATGAAACGCTAAAATTAGAGTTGTGAATTTATGCATTAGCTTCAGATTTGGGCATCTAACTTTGAAGTGGCGTTCATTTGCATTTTTACAGGTACGAAGTTCTAAACTGCTGAGAATAGAAACCCCATTGGAGCAGACAAAAAGATTTTTTTCTTCCCCATTTGAGTGCTCCATAACATGGATAAACTTAAAAAAATATAAAAATTGCATGGTATAAATATTAACGAATTGTTGGTTTGATTACTACACAAACGGCATTAATTCATACTTTATTGGTGGATGGCCTCATCTAATGTGTAACTAAGTCAAGCCTACATTTATCTCATTAAATGAGTGCAGTGTAATAATCCTTTCCGCTCTAGTACAGAAAGCATCACGTAATTCCCTTCGCTGACAGTGTCATTGATTCCCTTTCAAATGCTACAAAAGCCTTCAATTGTTGTCATTGTCTTTTAAAAGCAAGTCCTATTATGATTCCACATAAAGCAGTCATTACTTTAAGGTGTGCATCACATCTTCATGAAAGACCAAGATAATGAGAACCATAGGTCAGTCACCTGCCTGACAGATGTACATTATCCCATAATAATGTAAACCTAATATGAAAAGTATAAGTTTGGGTTGAATACAAATTTAAGTTGAAACAACTCAATTTTCAATGCATTTTTGTAAGATATGTCCTGAGGGTGCGTATCATCTTTGCTGTTTGCTCCTCCAAAACATTGAAGCTGGCGTATTTTTATATATTATACTCTATTCCTCCATCCTGTTCTCTACACATTGTGTTTGTGCAGGACAAGCAGTATTTGCAGGTCAGGTAATCATATTTCAGAGCGAATGAAGTGGGCAGAACAGGCAGCAGTTCGAAAATAAATTTCATGTCACTCTCAGTGCCCTATGATTCAGTAAGGTACTGTATGTTACGTGTAATTGTCTCACCACAGTACGCCCGTCACTTTCTGTTGTTCCTCCAGCAGTCACCGAGCAACACGGAAGCTGATTTTTAGAGATCCTGGCATACATGTGTACGCTGGGTCGCAAAAGATGATGAATTGCTTAAATAAGATGCTTTTGCAGAGCTTTTTCTGCAGTTCCTCATCGAAACACTAGTATATATTTTCAAAGAGATCTTTATTTAATGCACTATGAACGGCTCAGTCTCATCCCAAGACGTCATATAACTGACGTCTTGGGACATCTTTTGACCATACGTCAACATCCGCCTTTTTAGGGTACCCTTAAACGTTGATTAGATGACGTTATCGGATCCTAACCCTACCCCAGACCTAAACCTAACCCGTCACCTAACTGACGTTAAAGGTAAAGCATCAGTTGTATGACGGCCCGGGATCGTCAACTAAACGACGTTTGAGGGTACCCTAAAAAGGCGGATGTTGACGTATGGTCAAAAGTTGCAGAGGGAAAGGCATACAGATTTGGACTTGAACGCAGCCAATCACACAGCCGATTTATTCAAAAACACTGATTCATTCAGGAACAAAACAGTGAGTTTTAAACAATTATTTTAAAAAAGCTAATTCATTGAAGGGTTAGTTCAACACCCAAATATTGCATAATTGACTCACCCTCAAGACATCCTTGGTGTATATGACATTATTCTTTCAGCCAAACACAATCAGAGTTAATAAAAACATATCCTGGCTCTTCCAAGCTTTATAATGCGAGTGAATAGTAACTGAGATTTTGAAGCTCCCCAAAAAAGTACATCCATCGATCATAAAAGTAATCCATTCATCTCCAGGGGGATGATAAAGGCCTTCTGAAGCTATGAGTTTTTGTAAGCAAAATATGCATACCTTATAAGTTATAATAACTGTGTGGCGAACAGGACGAGGTCTCGCGTCCCTCGATCTCGTCCTACTCTACCCTATCTCACGACCAATTCGTACGAATTCATACGAGTGATTCAAAAGTGGCTAATTCGTACTAATTCACACGACCTCACTTGTATGAATTTGTACGATTTGTCTAAACCCACGTGACGGTTATGTTTAGGGGCGGGGTCAGGGGTAGGTCATTCGTACGAATTCAAACGAATTGGCTAATTCGTAAAATATGTACGATTTAGCAAAATCGTACTAATTCGTATGAGTAGTTACGAATTAGCCACCTCGTAAAATTCGTACGAATTCCCGTGAGATCGGGCTGTCCTGCTCGCCACAAACTGGCCTCTAGTGATGACACATGACGTATTGGTGAATATATTGATGATTGAGTTATTTGTATCATACACTCAACCGATTAGTTCAAAAAAGATGATTCATTCAGTCTAAAAAAATTATTTTTACTTGCTCTGTAATTTTTACAGTGGTTGTATGTGCAAAAAAAAGGTATTTTAAATGAGGACATGATTAAAATACAAAATGCACCCATTAGACATGAAAACTAGTCCTATCCGAATAGCACTTAAGAAACACACATTTCGATGTAATATTGACCTGATTTAGATGCAATTAGCACAGATAAGATAACACACACAATTTCAGCTTCGTTTTTTTTTTAATCTTCATATTTTTGCAGAGTGCTTAGTCCTGTAAGTGTCAGTCCATCATGCAGCTTAGCTGTATATCAAGTGTCAACCACATTTCAGAGATGTGCACAAGGCAATGACCGCCACTGTGAAACCGAGAAAGCAAAGAAAAAGCAATCCAGGACTCAGCTGGCTGGCTGTCACCTGAGTACACCAGGTGCGAGAAGATTCTGGACCAGTGAGTGCAGGAACATTCCCCTGATGGTTTTCCTTCATTTAGCATATGATCCATCTTTAGTTGTGTGGCTAACATATGTTGACCCAGATGAACAACTGAATGGAGTAACACATATACATTCTACCAGAAACACATATACATCGTTTCTTTTAAGAAGCAAATTCTGGCAGTTTCATAATAATAATAAAAAAGACTTTTACGAATAGCATTTCCATCCATCCATCCATCATTAAAAAAGTTTGGGGTAAAAAAAAATATATATATATGAAAGAAATTAATACTTTTATTTAGTATCAAAAGTTCCAGTAAATATTTCTACTTGAAATAAACACTCTTCTTTTGAAATTTCTATTTGTCAAAGAATCCATCCATCCATCATTAAAAAAGTTTGGGGTAAAAAAAAAATATATATATAAAATAAATTAATACTTTTATTTAGTATCAAAAGTTCCAGTAAATATTTCTACTTGAAATAAACACTCTTTTTTTGAAATTTCTATTTGTCAAAGAATCCTGATGTATCAAAAATGCATCATACGCTTCACGAAAACATTAACTGTTTTCAACATTGCTAATGATCGGTTATGTACTTCAATTCTGTGGAGGAATACATTCTGTTCTCCTCCACAGAATTGAAGACAACTGGCTTCTATTCCCATAATCATCACCATGTCCCCCACTAATAGACAAGGAAGAGTTGCTGATCGAGCTCTGCAGGAGATCAGTTCGTCTTGCCAGCAACGCTCCGAGCCCCTTCACTACCGAGATCACCCACGGAAATGAAAGCCACGTCCAAGACAACAGCTGGGCGCTGCCGTGAAAGTAATGACACGGATACACCACCACTCTAGGCGCCAAACCCCTTGCAGACATTATGCATCCTTGCCAGCTTGCACAAATGCCAGTGCCATGATGCATGTGTCTGATGTCATGAAAGAATGACCCTGGCACCATATTATAACTATTACAATGGGTGGTTGGGCAGCTTAAGACTCCAAATGATGAGGGCAGAGACCGACAAGTGAGCTTCTAGGAGTGTTTATATACTCAATACCAGTTTTTTTTTATCGTTTTTTGAGGTTCTCCTGCTTGCCAGACACAAGGACAAATGCTAATGTCTGAAATCTAGGCTGGCAGAGGCTCTTAGAACCAAAGGCACCCGCCGAAAACATTTAAGTCGTCTCCGACTCCGCTTCTCGCGCAAGCTTTGCGGCGATGCCACATGTCGGTGTCTGCTAACGAGATTCAGACATTTTTGGCAGGCTGACTATCAGGGGTGAAACAGGGCTCTGTGAGCTGTCACAGTTCAGACTTTATTCAGATTGGAGGAGAAGAACCCATTAGCTCTAAGACAGAGCTGCTGCTGAGAAAGGAACAGTTGAGCTGAGGTGCTGGCAAACGCAGTCACAAAGATACAAATCACTACCCTCGAATACAGAGTTAATATACGGATCAAGAGGGTATAATATACAGTTAGACAACAGACTGGGTCAGTATCTTGCTCTGTGCCAGGCATTCTGCAACTTTGTGCTTACTACGCAACAGTGCTGGGAAAGATCTACAAAACTGTAGCTTTCTAGGTGACAAACTACTCATCATTTAAAAGCACACTATGCAGGAATTCTGTTTTTGTCAAACAGTAACACAGTCTCATCCCAAGAAGTCATATAACTGACTTCTTGGGACGTCTTTTGCTACACAGTCTCATCCCAAAAAGTCATATAACTGACGTCTTGGGACATCTTTTGACCATACGTCAATATCCGCCTTTTTAGGGCCCCCTTAAATGTCGGTAGATGGCGATCCCGGGCCGTCATACAACTGACACTTTACCTTTAACGTCAGTTAGGTGACGGGTTAGGTTTAGGGTTAGGTTTAGGTCTGGGGTAGAGTTAGGATCCCATAACCTCATCTACCGACGTTTAAGGGGGCCCTAAAAAGGCGAATATTGACGTATGGTCAAAAGACGTCCCAAAACGTCAGTTATATGACGTCTTGGGATGAGACCAGGTTGTCTTTTGACCATACGTCAACATCCGTCTTTTTAGGGTACCCTTAAACGTCGGTTACATGACGATCCCGTCAGTTATATGACTTCTTGGGATGAGACTGCGCTACAAACAGCGACCCCTAGAGACGCTGTGGAGTACTTGTATTATAACGTTACTGTCGTAAATACCACTCACGCAGAGTGTCTCTGCACTCACGGCCTGATTCCCCTTTGAAGCTGTTATATTAACCCTTTTACGTGTACGATCACACCGGTGTGATCAGTTTTGGCTGGTCCCTGGAGCGTACGATCACACCGGTGTGATTAGAACGGACAGTGCATCACGTCATCAATTAACTGCTAAATTCGATCTCTTGCACGTTGGCTGGCGCTGAGCCAGAGACGGAGGCACTCAGTGCTGTCATATATCGCAATTATTGAGTGTTTTCAACCACATAATGTTTATTTTAGGTTTCGGATATTTACATACACATAAGTACTAGCAAAACAATGATTTAGAGTTTGAAAAAAACACGCTGATGTCTATGGAAGCGGCAATAATAATCCTTTCAATTATAATAAGACGTAACGTTTTATTTATACGTAACGTAAGTAGCTTAACATTTGACCGTATTCTTCTGTTCACCAGCCACTTACTTTCATGTATTTCGTGAGAAGTGGAGGAATTGACGTTGTAAATCCAACACTATCTTATGACCAATTCGTACGAATTCTTACGAATGAAAAAGTGTGAAAAAGTGGCTAATTCGTGCTAATTCATACGACCTCACTAGTACGAATTTGTACGATTTGTCTAAACCCACGTGATGGGTAGGTTTAGGGGCGGGGTCAGGGGTAGGTCATTCGTACGAATTCATACGAATTGGCCAATTCGTAAAATATGTACGATTTAGCAAAATCACACTAATTCGTACGAGTAACATCTGTTTTAACTGTATTTATGATCCAATAAATGCAGCCGTGCTTTTTCAAGAGAAAAGTTGTTAAATTACCGTAATTCATTATGAGTTACAACCAACATAAATAAGTGAATTGTTTTTTGATCCAATGTTATTAATGAGGGTGAGGAGATGTTCTTGGAAAGCGTTTTTGATTATATTACTGTGTTTGATTATCACTGGAAACACACCACTAAAGGCGGCGTGAGGTTATAAAATGGCATAGCTGGTTCTGACAACAGTCGTGTTTAATTACGGCTATTGTGCTGCAAAAGGTTAAAGAGTCTGGTAGTCATTTTCTCTCATTTTCAAAGCACCATTTTGTTCTCGCTTACGTCCTGGCGCCTGTTTCCCCAGCAATGCCCTCTTTCCTGTTTGCCTTTGTGCAGGTACCAGCACCCCATTCTCTCCCTCTTCCTAAAAGCTGAGAGACGATGTATTCCTCTGCTTGTCCTTATCAACATTTACACCATTATTCCATGACGCCAAAAAAAAAATCGCATTTTCTTATTTCATTTCACGTCGGCAATTATGATGACACATAATTTTCTTTTCATAATTGAATTTTGATGGAAAAAAAGAGAAAGGTTAGAAAATAGGGGTACTATTATTGTAAGTGCCAAATTTTCTTTGGCAGGGTTGGAAGTGATTATAGTGGAACGAGAATGCTTGGACTGATGCCTTCCTGCATCACAATTTTCTGCGGCAGAGCCAAGAGAAGTGTCTCATACCTGCCATGGAAAACACCTGCTGTCTGAGGAAACGCCGAACGCGGGCTCTTTATCGGCACCGCACAGATACCTGGAGGTCACCTGTCTCATTACGGTATGGATTACACCAGTCTAGTCTCACTAGTTGAGTTAATGACAATGTCAATGATAAAAGTTCGGATTATACACAGATGGTCTAAGTGCTTCAGTCTTCAATTATCCAATGAATGCATATGGGTTTTTAATCCTTTTGTTAGGTGATTTCATGACATGACATTAGGGCTTAATCTGTGCCAGAACAAGCCAGTTCTAAAATCAGCATCTCAGCTATTGGATTCATTTTGTAATTTTAGTGGAGGGGTGTATCTATGACTCAAAAATCAAGAATGATAATTGTAGGGGAGAGCGGGGCACAACCTAACGCATTTTGGTTTTGGTTCAATTCATTAAAAAATAATTAGGTTAGATTTTTTTACACAAGCAACATACACATCTCTGCTACAAGTTTTTTTGGTAACACTTTACAATACGAGTGCACTAATATGCATTAATTCATGCTTAACTAATGCACAGATAATATACTGAGTTAATGTATAACTAATGAAGAACTAAACCATTAATTAATCATTACTGCACCAGCAACTAATAAAGAGTCTATATGATTATTAGATTAAGTAATACATGAATTGCTATTAATTCAATGTGTCTTTGTGTATTAATTCCTTAATAACATATTTTATTAACTAACAGTGTAAATTAATGTGTTAATGCACTTCAAAACTATGCACTTCAACTTCCAGTTGTCTGCTTTAATTAATCATTAGCTAATTATTTGCAAAGGTATCATTATGTTATGACTTTACTTGATGGGGCACATCATTATTAACTGGTCATTTAGTAATTGTTGTAATTTGCACATGAATTTTCACTAACAATGAAGTAATTAATCATGTATTAATGAATATTAGTGTACCTGTCATATTATCTGGAAGTTGAAATACAAGGCTTTGGCTCATTCTGGTAGTTAACATATTAATTAACACTATTAGTTAAAAAAATGAGTTATTATGGAATTAATCCACAATTACATACTTAATTAATAACAATTAATGTATGAAATAATACATTAACCGTACAGGCTCTTAATTAGTTCCTAATGTGGTAATCATTAATGAATAGCTTAGATAATTATTATTTACACATTAATTCAGTATTACCTGTACATTAGTTAAGCATGAATTAATGCTTATTAGTGCACCCGTATTGTAAAGTGTTACCGTTTTTTTTTTCTAGGACCTACCATTTTTGTAGAGTTCCACTGAAAGTGACAGAAGTGCAAATGTTACAACTTACCCCATAAGCGGGGTTAGTTGTAACACTTAACATAATTCAGTACTATTTTATTTGTATATTTTGATATTGTTTGTGCATCTGTATAGTAGATATCCATACATCCATCCTTCATCCAATCATCCTTCTATTATGGATCCAAATCATGGATAGAGACATAGAAAAGGGCTGCACAGTTTTGCAATAAATAATAATAAATAAAATCATAAAATACAGTAATTGCAATTGAATTAGATTTGTGTGTGGCAGCTGCGTGTAAAATTATTTTTATTAATAATAATAACAGTAATAATAATGAAAATGAGGTTAAAATCAAAATTTAAAGGGTTTGTTGCATTAAAAACATCAAGTGACCAATGCATAGTAAACTAAATTTTAAACATTTTAAATTCCAAGATTGTTTGTGAAAGTCCAACAAAGTTGAACACTTGGCGGCTTAGTTGTAACACTGTGCTACAACTAACCCCGCTGTGTATTACATTTTAAGCCTAACTCACAGTTGCTAGGAATTGCTGACATGTGCTATGTTTGAGCCAACAAGACAGTGATTAAGGCAATATAAAGTTAGATTTGGAAATTTTACTTGCATGGTGTCAAAACACTCTTTGTCCAGTATCTTCACAAAATACCCGCCTCATCTAACTGACGCTTTACCTTTAGTGTCAGTTAGATGACATCATATGATCGTGTCATGTACGTAACTGACGCTAAAGGGTGCCTAAAGTGTCAGATATTGAAGCATGGTCAAAATTGTCAGTTAGATGACGCCATAGGATGAGAATGCGTTGGTTATTTTGATTGAAGGTTGCAAGGACACTTGAGTTAAAAAAAAAGTCCATGGAGTAAAAAAAAACCTTGACTTTAAACATTGTATGACATGATGGTTAAGTGCATTTTCTGTCAGTGTTATAAGCCTGTACTAAAAGTGTTCATGGATTGTACATGCAATTCGTTGAGTTAATTTATAGAGCACCGTGTCTCCAAGGTTTCATAAGAATAGATAATACTCTACAAATTGGAAGATGGAAATCCTTACAATAACGGCTGAACACATCTTTAAACTGTCCAGTGTCACATTGATCTCTAAACTCAGTTTTTGTAAAGCTTAATCTTGTCTTCTGGGAAGAAAAGCATTTAGGATTGCAGAATCAAACATATTCTTAGAAATCAATCAAAAAAACAAGTAGCAATGACTTACTGCATCAGTTGTAAATCGTGTGCTTCTGCCTCATTGTCAGGATATTTTTTTGAGAAGACAGCTTTTTTAGATTTTGATCGATTAGTTGTCAGAATTGTCACAGCAGATGCTTTCCACATAGACATTCTGATATTAATCTTTTCAGAAATCATTTTTTTGTGTGCTGGACATGAAACAGACCAAATCGGAATGATTTCCGGCTGATGTTTTTTTTTAGAGTAAAATTACTAGACAAACCGTAAAGCTTTAGAAAGAAACTAAAGTGTTATCCTTCACACACAACATGACACATCTAAATGATATCAGTATTAAAACGGGTCATGAATTGAGAAATCATAAATATCCTGAATGTTTCAAAACTCAAAACTTCTTTGTTAGTCCTATTACAGCTTTTAATGAAACCAAGCTCTGAAAATGACTTATTTTGGATTTTATTACACGCTTACTTCATAGTGCGACGAAAGACCGCCTCTGTAGAAGATCAACGCCTACTTCTCTACATCATTTCCTCTTTTGCCCCGCCCACCGATTTGTGCATTTCATGTAGTAGTAGTAGCCTAAATATGATCAGACACAAACACACGATTACTCCAGAAACAAAATGATAGAGATGCCTCTGAGGATTACAAGACATACGCGCAAATTGTTCCAAGAAGCAAAAATAATAATAAAAATGTTAAACGTCTTATTAGACTTGTGCAAATAATTTTCACTTTATGAACAACACACTGATTCTCTTTGATGTACCAGAGCACTTGCAGCAGTTTCCTATTTTAACAGCAAAGAACTTCAAAGAATATCATCATGTGTAGGAAAAGAACAAATGTTTAACTGCGCATTAACTCTTCAAACTTTGACTTATTAATCATGTAATGTTTTACAGTGTAAAACACGAGGAAGGCTGAGACGAAAACTGACTTCAAGTCTCAAGGGTCAGTAGCGAATTACACTATTGATTTCAAACTTGTTGGAACCAGACATTATTGTTTAATGCATTATTAAACTGTTAAAGTTGTATGAATTCAATTGATTAGACATCAATTTTGACTATTTACGTTTAATTAAACCATTAAAAACTAACACGAAATTTTGCAAAACTAAATGGAATTAAAAAAAAAAAAAGATTTCATAGGGCCTAAATATATTTGTGCACTTGTTATGCTTCTTTGTCGCTGCTTTTCCAATGGGCCAAACTCTTCTAGTCGCTTAACCAAATCAAATCAGATCAAAATTATTTATAAAGCTCAATGAATACAACAGCTGACCAATGTGCTGTAGAAAACCTTACTAAAAAGACATAGAATTAAATAAAAGGTTTTGGCCGCAATGCAAAAAGATGGAGGGAGAGTAGCCTATCAACTGTTTGATTCAGCCCAGCCAGTACGGATGGTTTCATTTTCCATTGTGGGACTGGGAGCTCTTTGGAATGTAATACAAATGTGTCAGTTGATGCCTTGATTAGGAAAGAGTTCACAGATGGTATGAGATGTAAATAGCGACCGCGTATGGAGCATGATCAGGTGTTTTTTTGCCACTCAAATGGCGTGCATGGCCATCTATGGAGAAACTGGTCGCCAACAGACAAGTTAACAATACTGAGCGGCAACGACACGTATTCCACCAACACGTTTCAGCATGGTTCACCAAACGTGCTGAGAATAGAGGTATATGACATCACTTTGTAGATCAAAACGTGGAAACGAGTTATTTTAGAACTTCCGGTTCCATCGGCCCGAAGTCAGTGGGGTTTTTTGAGTGGTGCTTTGGTTTAATATCTGAAAAAAGCTCTGTTGTTCATGTTTTATTCTACGACATAAAATACGTCTTTAATGTCTTATGTGTCTTGAAAAAGGCGGTTGCTAACAAGTGGCTAAATGGGACAACAGAGGCTGTCGGAGAGATTAGCTACGTCATCCCGCCGAACAGGTAAACTCAGGCCGCTTTTACAGCTTTGTTATGGTTATAACTATAATAATAATGATTTTAACTTAAACTTTCTAGGAAAATGTTTTTAGATAAAAACTGAAAGAGTTGTCAGATGCTTTATGTTGGTAACGTTGAAGTCATGTGTCCGTGGTGTAGTTCGTTTTACTTCTGGCAACTGCCTTTACACTTCAAAATTCATAAAAGTTGTGTACATCTGTGAAAATTATAGTTATGGACAAAATATATAAGTGTCTTTTGTTGACCACAGAGCTTGTTTTTGTGATAATCCGAAAGTCTATGGGAAAATCCAATTGGGATTTTGTCGAGGGAACCAGTAATCCTAACTGCCGGTTTGCCCACAAAGTGACGTCATACACCGGACAACCTGTTTTTATGCAATATTAGAGGTGGGTTATCTAAAACAGATTCACTGCAATAAAAAACAGAAGCACTCATAAAATAACCCATACACTCTCAAAGGTACAGAAGCTCTCACTGGGGCTGTACCTTTTCAAAAGGTAAACTTTTGTCCATTTCATGAGCTAATAAGTACATTTTAAGTGTTAATATGTACATTGCAGGTGCTGATATGTACATTTTAGGTGCTAATATGTACATTTTAAGTGTTAATATGTACATTTTAGGTGCTGAGATGTACATTTTAGGTGCTAATGTCAATTTCATGAGCTAATATGTCCATTTTAGGTGGTAATATGTCCATTTCATGAGCTAATATGTCCATTTTAGGTGGTAATATGTACATTTTAGGTACTGATATGTACATTTCAGGTGCTAATATGTACATTTTAGGTGCTAATATGTACCACTAAGGTACTAATATGCAGCCTTTGGGTACAAAAGTGTACCTTTTGAAAAGGTACAGCCCCAGTGACAGCTTTTAAAACAAAATTTTCTCAGCAGATTGATTTAAAGCATGCATCTGTTCTCTTCAAAGTGTTAGTTATAGCTTCAGTCAGCGCAGTCTCATCCCAAGACGTCATTTAACTGACGTCTTGGGACGTCTTTTGACCATACGTCAACATCCGCCGTTTTAGGGTACCCTTTAACGTTGGTTAGATGACGTTATCGAATCCTAACCCTACCCCAGACCTAAACCTACCCGGTCACCTAACTGACGTTAAAGGTAAAGCGTCGGCTGTATGACGTCCCAGGATCGTCATCTAAAGGGTTCCCTAAAACGGCGGATGTTGACGTATGGTCAAAAGACGTCCCAAGATGTCAGTTATATGATGTCTTGGGATGAGACTGTGTTACTTCAGTTAGAGGTGTGGGGCCTAAGTTAATCTTTTAATGTTATTATTATTATTTTGTCTTGTACAAATATGCGGTAATGTGTGTAAAGATTAAAGTAACCTTGTAGAAGCGCATGGAATAACTGTGTGTAAGACCTTTCTGTGTAGGTCTGATGAATTATTAAACAGTTGTGTCATGGGATACCCGCGCATATGAAATTAACAGTGAGGTTTATAAAATGAGTTGCTGTGTTTAAATAAGAGGGATTGAGGGAAAAGTCACGCATTATTGCGCACATTGCCTAGGTTCCCCTTTGAGATCTTTCCGTCGTTAAGACTTGTATGCAATTTCACATTTTCTCATCACTCTGTGGCATAAAACCAATCGCCCATAGGTAATTTACCATCCTAGACAGGAACACAAAGAGGAAAACTGTCACTTCAAAACATTAACACAGACAAGCTCGGGGGTTAGTGTGCAGATTTGGATTAAGCGGATATATTTCGATTTTATGCGTCAAATAAAAGGTTAAAATAGCTTCAGAAGTGAAACAGAGGGTTTACCGTTATAAACATAACACAAGCCCCCAAACACTGGACCGTTGGGCCTCGCCGCGACTTGCAAGGGAGTCTGGAAACCAACAGCGAACAGCAACAATTTGGCAGAATAATTCAGATTCTCAAGCGTGACCCCGTTGACGATTCCGGCGCAGAATATTCCTTTAACTCGAGGCACAATGCTGCTGAAACAGAGCAATGAAGAAGCATGAAGTTCAAGCAGAGAAAAGCTCTTTAATTACAGAGAATCTTCTGTAATTTTATACTTGCATTATATGAGAACGAAAGGATTGCAAATATCCAAATCGCCTATAACCTTGCGAGCTGTCGAATAGGTGCCTGCTATTTGAATGCTGTTTTACTCTTTAAATGACTCATAAGTTAATTAAAAATTATGTAGATAGATACAAGTAATAATCAAGCATAATAGGTCTGTGATTGAATGCTTTTGGTTAGTGCGACTTTAACAAGCCTTCATAGCGCTAGTCATTTGAGAGCGGCTGCAGGTGCTCATACTGTGAACAGGTGGGTTCTGAAGATCCAAAAACATGACTGATTTTTAACAAGCTCTCTTGGACTTCTAGAACGATCCAGGTGCTGAACAGAATCAATAATAAGATGGCCTGCTGTTCATGATCTTGTCCGTCAAGGAGGTCTTAGAAGTCATACAGTGAAAACTAGTTGTTTTACTGCTGCTGGATATAAATGTGTTGGAAAATAATAATTCAGACAGAGAGGTAAACTAACAGATAGTTTGGGGTCAATAAGATTTATTTATTTATTTATTTTTAATAAATGTATACTTTTATTCAGCTACAGCCCAATTAAATGATCAAAAATGACAGTAAGACATTTATAATGTTACAATTTTTTTTTTTTACTTTATATTAATCAAAGAATACTAGAAACACATTATCACAGTTTCCACAAAAGTATTAACAGCAGAGCTGTTATCAACATTGATAGTTGAAAATATTATCGGTAAGACTACTGTAAAGTTTACTATTGTTTTTTTTACAGAATTAATTAATCTTGTTGATTATACATTTACATTAATTTATTAGCAAATATAGAAAAAAAAAGATGATTACATGCTATGATAGTGTATTGTTATTTGCAGATTAACAACACATTCTCATCCTAGGGCGTCATATAGGTGACGTTTTTGACATTGCGTCTAAATCCGACGCACATGGCACCTTTTAGCGTCTATATAACATGCTTCGGTTATGGGTAGGTTTAGGTCAGGGGTAGGGTTACGGTTAGACCACTAGGAAGCTCCTTCTGGTCCATATATATCTGCGTCTCATATTGACGCTAAAGGGTGCCATGTGCGTCGGATGTCAAAAGCGTCATCTATATGACGCCTATATAAAACCGTATAAGTAAAATATTGCATTTTATGTAACATTGTTACATTAAATGTTACATAGTAAAAATAATCATAGAAAGTAGTTGTCTCTTTTCAAATCCCCCCATCCAACTTAGAATTAAATATATACAGTGTAGAAGTATAATTGATATTCAGACTGAATTTAGACTAAATCTGCAACCTGAAAAGTTTTAATAACAATGTTGCAAAAGTTGCAAACCTCACACAATAAATAAAAAATCAACAGCACATTAATATTTAGTCAGAACTCCCGAGGTTGATGATCAACGTTTTCTGAAGCACCTCACTGATCAAGCAAATTTTTTTGTGTAAAGTGCCTCAAGTTCTCTTCTTTGCGTCTTGCTTTGACATTCTCTTGCTCAGTTGCTCTCACTCGCTTTCTACATGTATCCTTTGTTCTCAAACTCATGGCCACACAATGGAAATTCACTTTTTTGCAGCCCCTTTTTATGGCTTATTCTGTTTGAATTGGCTTGATGTACTGGTTTGCTCTTTATGAAGGTCAGTAATCGCACAACTGAGTCATATTGATCAGAGGGACGTGTGGTTCTGATGGTGAAGGAAATCAATCACTGTTGTCTCACATTCCATCGCAGAGAAACAAAGTCAGACTCGATCAAACCTCCTCAATAACACAGGAGAAACCAATTCTGTGAAAGCGAGGACTGAAGCAAATAACATCCGTCTAATTCGTCACTTTCCAGTCTCGGGAGAGACGCAATATAAAGAACTGTGTTTCTGGAGCATCCAGGAAATGTCCATGGTTAAAAACATCAAGGTTAAACTGACACTAACAAGATAGGAGAATGTTTTCACAAACGCATGTTTGACACACAGTATTATCAGGCGTTGAAACCGACTCCATAATAACAACCACAAAAACGTGAGACCTAGAGAAATGCCCTTATTTAAAACACTACATTTATTGTCGTTGATTATTGTGGCTTTAAGTGCATGTCACGCTTTAAGGCCGTTAATCCCAGCTAACAAAGTTAGGTTCTGAGAACGTTTTTCTAATGTTCCATTTTGGTTGTGGGAACGTTAATTTAAAATGTTCTAAAAACGTGGAAATGTCCAGTTTGCTTAACGTTGCTGGAACGGTGTCTTAATGTTTGCAGAACGTTGCTGGAACGTTAGCATAATGTTGTTAGAACGTTATCCTAAGGTTAGCATAATGTTGCTGGAACGTTATGAGAACGTTTATCAAACACAAATAACGTGATAAATAACGTTCCGATAACGTTGTTCTAAGAAAGTTTTTTATCAACGTAATGAGAACGTTCATCAAATACAAATAACGTGATAAAGACGTTCCAAGAACGTTGTTCTAAGAACGTTTTCTCTCAACGTTACAAGAACGTTAATAACGTTATATGAACGTTCCGAAAACATTATTTTAATAACGTTTTGTCCTAACATTTACACAACTTTTAAAGAACGTTAGTGAATGTTCTGGGAACGTTCCCTGTTAGCTGGCCAGTGCATGTTTATAAAAGCTAAATTTGATACAGTATGCATTTAAAATATATTGTTCTCTGCCAGGAGAATGAATGTAACTATTGATGGCTCACCCCACACTCACGGGCGTATACATTTTTTGTCCAATCAAATGCTGTCTAAGGGCCGTGTTCACACCAAGCTAAAAGTCGGCCAACGTAGCAAGATCACTCTGATTGGCTGTTCAGTTTCGAGAACGAGAATAAATGGCATGGCGAAATAATGAAAGGAAGGATTTCAGGATTTTTTTTTTTTATTTGAATCCATTTTAACAGAGGATTCAAATACGTGAACATTTTTTTTAACAACTTGAGTCACCTGGAATGAAGAAGGTGATAAAAATGATTGAAATTCAAAATGGTAAGCAAGCGCTGCCTTGTTTATGGTTTGCATATCTGCAGTCCTCTCTTTTTGAATGAGAAATATAGACTATTGATACCCATAGACCAGGAGACACAGAATGAACATGCCAGTTGTCAGTTAGCTGTAGTCAAGTCAAGTCAAGACACCTTTATTTATATAGCACTTTTTACAATACAGATTGTATCAAAGCAGCTTCACAGTGACAGCATGAAAATAATACAACACAGATCAATAATATTGTTGAATATTAAATGTCCCCAACTAAGCAAGCCAAAAGCCAAGGCAACAGTGGCAAGGAACCAAAACTCCATCCGTGACAGAATGGAGAAAAAAAAAACCTTGGGAGAACCCAGGCTCAGGCTCATACCCCCCAAGGCGTCACCTAACTGATGCCTTGGGTAGCATTTGACCATGCTTCAATATCTGACGCTTTAGGTGCCCTTTAGCGTCAGTTAGATGACGCCCTAGGATCCCTACCCCTACCCCAGACTTAAACCTATCCGCGTCATCTAACTGACGCTTTTTCTTTAGCGTCAGTTAGATGACGCCGTAGGATCGCATCATGTAACTGATGCTAAAGGGCGCCTAAAGTGTCGAATATTGAAGCATGGTCAATAGGTGATGCCTTGGGGTGAGAATGTGTTGCGAATAACATTTATTTAAAATGGATTTTTTCTTTAAGTTACATACTGTAAGTTGGGGTTAGGGGTTACCATAACAATGTTACCATAAAATAATTATGCATAAAAAATTATTAGTGCTGTCAAACGATTAAAATATTTAATCGCGATTAATCTGTCATAGTTAACTCGCGATTAATCGCACATTTTTATATATGTGATTTTGATTTCTTTTTGTTCCATTATTTTTTTCTCATTTTAATGCTCTTGTCAACATGGAAAAGTGGAACGGCTTGTTTAGTGCAAATGTTTGTTGTTGTTTTTTTTTCATTTTCATTTTAACAAAGACACCTTTAAATAAAGCATAACCTAAAAGTTTTTTACTGTCATTTTTGATCAATGCATTTCACTGCTTTGCATTAACCTTACTTGACCCATTGAATCGTAGTGTTGTGAGATATGCAATAAAATTTTTGTAGTTGTGAAAGGGCCAAGTATGGTAACCCATACTCAAAATGTGTCCTCCACATGTAACCCATCCAAGTTAAGCCTAGTTCACACTACGTGATTTTAAGCCCGATTTAAGCCCGATTTGCAAATCGTTGAGTCGCCGACAAGTCAGGGTGTTATCGCGTGCAAATCGCGGGCGATTAGCGGACGATTAACGCTCGCCAATCAGTTAGTGTGAAAGATCCAACAACGCATCAAAGACAGCTCGCAGACAGGTCACCGAGCTCAGAAAAATATCTAGCATGCTAGATATCTCGCGCAGTCGCGCGACTCAATCTCAGTGATGTCATGAGTACAGCCAATCATAGCAACGCATGGGTTGAGGACACCAGGTAAATCTTACTTTTTCTTTTTTGCATTTTTTTTTCTCAGAGCATATCGTCGAGCAAACAGTGTGCAGCACTAGTTTCTGTCTGACGTCCATATTCGCGTGTTGTGTTCTTCTCTGCAGTTTCGCGTCATTTCTGGTTCGTTTTATTGCGTGGTTTTTCGTTACAAAACATGGTTTCTAGACCAGATAGAATCGTGTTGTTGTCAACTCGTTATTTGTTTGATTATTTTCAGGATTTAGACCGTATTATAGTACTGAAACAGCTCTCATTGAGTCACAAATGATATGCTCTTATCATCCGATCGTGGTTGTATCTCTATGTAGTGCGTTGTTAACTCGTGTAGTGAGTTACCTCCTGTTGTGGATCAATCACGTTGTGTTGTGTGGTGTGAACAGCTAAACAACTTGAACACTCATGATTTCACTGAGAGCAAGTCATGTAGTGTGAACTGCACAGTTCAGCCCGACATTTTAAAATCATGTAGTGTGAACTAGGCATAAGTGCACACACATTTGAGAATCGAACCTGCAACCTTTGGGTTACCAGTCAAACTATGGGGCAGCCATAGCCTAATTGTTAAATTATATACAATGTAAACTTTAATCAACTTTATGAACTTTTTAACGAGGAAGCATCTTTCCTACTTTTTTACATGCATTTGTCTGGTCTAAACTGGCTGCTATTTATAAAGTTCCTGAGGTCTTAATGACACACCTGGCCATAGCTCTGTGACGACAACAGTACAGATTGCAGGCCGAGCAGAGTGAAAAACACAATTAACGGCTTGCGTACCTGAGGGAGAGGGCGGCGGGCAGACGCGGTCCCCGCTGAAGAGAAACATGTGTTTGCCTGAAGTCCTGAGCGTCTGTTTACCTCCTCACACACTTCACTGCCGCTGAAGAAGCCGCATTTAACAAGATCAGGTGTTCTTTTCTCCCTCTCTCTCGTTTTCAACTAAGTTCCCCAAATTCACTTTGGGTGTAATTACATTGGACCCATATGAGCGTGCACTTGATATCGTGGCAGGAAATAATGCCAGGCTATTTGGCTGCTTTCAGAAAGTCTTGGATGTGTCTTAAGTTACAGGCATGGAGGGAGCAGTGAGTGATGTTGTGTTTCTAGTTAAAATTCTCAGAAGCAGAAACGTCTAGACATGTGGTGTTTTATCAGTCAGTATTTATAAGTCCAGGTAACACAAAGTATGAGTAAACATTGTTCAATTACATACAGTTTTCACTGTTGGATAAAAAATAAATAAAAATACTAATGATGCTTGATTACCATGCTTTCAAAGAGGAACATCAAATAAAATTGTATAATTTGTAATTTGCTGTCTTAGAATAAGTATAATCAATTTGGTTGTACTTTTTTAACTTAAATTACATTAAACTGGTTTCACAAACTTATCAAAATTGAGTTGAATCTCAAAGAAATTATTAAATTATTCGGATGAGTAAAACTGCTGCCATAACTTACCGAGTCTCCTGTATTGAACTGTTTTTTTGCCATGCTTCATGGTTGCCTATATAGTCATTTTTGATGTTCCATCCCAGGATGCTTTCTTAGAAGACTCCGATAGAAAGTGTGGGTAGCTTACTAGAATGTGGAACGGAGCCAGTTTAGTGTGACCTTCAGTGTGAGTATCTGCCTGTGCGTGTGTGGGAGAACATCTGACTGTGTGACTAAACGTGGCATGTGCTTCCTGCCAGGCCTGTGGCCCAGTGTGGAGCAGTAATCCCATTACTCATGCCAGCGACACCAGCACGGAGTAAAAGAACGCGCAGATGTGCTTCTGGACACGTGAAAACAGAGCAAATCAGCAAATTAGATTGATTTCTGAAGGATCATGTGACACTGAAGACTGGAGTATTGGTGCTGAAAATTCAGCTTTGCCACTTCATTTTTAAAACTTAATTTTAATTGTATTTCATTATGAAACACACTGTAAAAAATGATTTTTTGGTTAAGTAAATACTAGTGAAAAAACCCAATGTAATTTACTTGAAAAAGTTAGTTCAGGCAAGAATTTAAAAAACTAAGTAGATTCCATATCAGTACTTATTTCAAGCGAGTAGAAATGAAAGTGTAATATCAACTCAATAAAATTAAGTAAAAATTACTCAACTTTTCTGATACTGGGGTTCCCATCATGCACTGGACCTTGAATAATTAATGAGGTTCATTTTTTCACTGGTTTCCAGCTGTATTTAGCTGTTTTATCATTGATTTTTGTTTTCAGTATTAGTAAATTGCCATTTTGTGACATTTCGAGTACATTTTTTGCTTAAAACGGCACATTCAAACACAAAAACGATCCATCAAATGTTACCACCATTGTGTATTGTCTACCAAGTATTGAGGTGTTTGGATTCACATAAGGCTTAAAGTCTGACATGATGTATATATAAATTACTTAGATGATCTAAGTTAAGAAAATACTATAAATGACTAATAAAATTCAAGATAATTGTTTTAGTGAAATGTAATACAAAGGCAAAGGAAATCGGTATTAATCAACCTTTTACAAGCCGAGTTAAAATTACTTATTTTTTGTAAAGTTTACTTAATTCCACATTCCAAGTAAATTTAACTTAAAGATTTCTAATTGAAGCTACTGATAATTATGTTTAGGTTTTTACTTGGCAAATCTTTGTAAATTTACTAGCATTTTCTGAGTGAGATCGTTTAGCAAGGTTTTTCAAGTAAATCCTACTCCAAATTTTTTACAGTGCAGTTATTTTAAATGGTTATAATCTTTCACAATATTACTGTTTTTTTCTGTATTTTAAAATGTGTGTATAATTTAATAAATGCATAAAATACCTTTTTCAAAACATACAAAATATCTTGCTGACCACAAACCATAATGCACTTTATTTATACCAACAGCTCATTTGCTATTATACCAACGCATTCTCATCCTAGGGCGTCAACTAACTGACGCTTTTGACCATGCGTCTAAATCCGACACACATGGGAATCTTTAGCGTCAGTTAGGTTTAGGTCTGGGGTAGGGTTAGGGTTTGACCACTAGGAGGCACATCTCAAAGGGTGCCATGTGCGTCGGATGTTGACAGATGGTCAAAAGCATCAGTTAGATGACGCCTTGAGCATTTTTAGCCGTTAGCATTGTACCATTATTGTTAGCATAGAACATTTGAAGAATTATTCAAATATTTGTTTATCATAACCCATAGACATATACACTAGACCTCACCTTGGGGTTCTAAGCATGCGCCAAAACTGCCGCCATCTTGGAACAGGGGTCTTGTCATAGGAAGTAGCTAATCTCTGCCTTTACTTCGAATTCACTGATGGTGGTGGACTTTTGTGCAGCGTATGTTGTTCACGGATGAAATCTGAACTAGGAAGAACGTTTTTAAAAAAAATAAAATAAAAATAAAAATTCTTTCTGGAATCAATGATAAATACATGTCTGACCGTTGGAACAAACCAAAAAAAAAAAAAAACAAGAAAAATCGCATTCATGATGATTTATGGTGATTTTATTTCTGTTAGACCTGTGTCTACTACATTGACGCTGATGCATTAAAGTGGAGGGGCTCCCCTGTTTCAAGATGGCGGCTCTATTGACGCATTCGTTCCAATATACTGCCATAGCCAAGGTGAGGTCTAGTGTATATGTCTATAATCATAACCAATATAAACGAAACCTACTATTTGACGCTTTTACTGCGTTAGAGATGTAGTAGAGTTTAAAAATGCATAAAGTAATTGATTGTTTTGTTGACAGATTTTTGTAAATTACAATATCATATAAGTGTTTTTATATTTTTTCTTATGCAATTATATCAAACATTTATATAGGGAATAGTGAATGAATGAACACTTTGACAAAGAAATCAGATAAAAATAAGAATTCACTCAAGTGTGCATCAATGTGACAGTTTCAAAATGTGAGAAATGACGTGTTTGTGTGTGCATTTAAAAGATGCTCACCTGTGAAGCTGAGGAAAGCGAAGGAGAAGCATTTGCACGTGTGGTACGGCACAGTGTACTGTTATAATTCTGCTGAGTTTCCTGCTGTGTCCCAGTAATTGGATGATACGCTGAAGTATGTAATGAGAGACCTGCCGCATAAATATGAAAACACTTCATACAGCTGTGAAAAATTCAAGCTAAGTGACGCCAATTCGCAGATAAATAGAGTGTTGAGACCCTGAGATCTAATGTAGCTGATATCACTTCACCTTTCGCAGTTGGCAATTAACAAGCAAAGACAATCTTAATCATGACAGGGTTTTTTTTTCCGCTTTATTTCCTCCTGTAACGCAGGTTCTATGAGGTGTTTTTTTTTTCTAAGAGGTGTGTAAAGGTGAAGCGTAGCTGTGAAGCGTCTCTTTCCTCAGTGTGTCTGGAACGTTTGCAGCTGTGTCTTACCAGGTGACTGGCGGGTCTTCTAGGAGCATGAAGTATCTAGGACTACTTGAGTGCCTTCAACTCATATTACACGGCTGACAGGCTGATGGGAACCTTGACTGCCTCTGAATATTTAACTGGAAAGGCCTTGGATGAATTTGAATTCACTATAAAATATGAGAGGGAGTGCTCAGGTTTTTTTTTTTTTTTAATCGATCTAGGACAGTTTGGTTGAAAGAAGCACACATCTATCTATCTATCTATCTATCTATCTATCTATCTATCTATCTATCTATCTATCTATCTATCTATCTATCTATCTATCTATCTATCTATCTTTTGTATCAACTAAAATAATTAATTCAAGTAATAAAAACAAGTTCTTTATAACCAGACTTTAATGGTTGCGTGTGTTTGGCAGGGACAATGGAGTAGAAAAATGTTGTATAATTATTTTTTGTGTATTATTTTTCTCTCTTATCCTATTCAGACGTATCTTTGTAAAACTAATAATGAACTGAATGATGTCCATGGTATTTATCTTTTTTATATATATATATATATATATATATATATATATATATATATATTTAAGAGCCAGTTCCACTTGAACAGTGCCATTGTGTAAATGCTTTGAAAGGAGCTTTCGTTAGCTACTGTAATACATTGAAATGAGTCCAGTGACATTTCTAGTAAGCGAAAAAAGGATCACCTCCAAGGTCACGTTGAAAGAAAACGGCAGAGCAGTCATACGCATGTCCACACACACTGGTAGAAACACATGGTATGCCCAGCTTGTGAGTGCTGTCAGGCCTCTGGAGAGGGCCATCTGCTTTCTCAAATTTACCTCCTCCTAAGTGGCATTCTGTCCTTCTGGAAACCTGACACCACCACGCCAAATTAGACACCAATTAGGGAGATATGCATCGAACAGTAATTCTTTATCTGGCATCTATTGTGGGTTCCCAGAGGATGCCACCACTGTACCTGCCAGTTCGATGAATTATCATTCACCTATAAAACTACCCGGAGAGAAACCCCGCTCAGGAAGACTTTTATGCAGTGTAATATATCAGCCATTAAATTGAGATATTCCTATTGAAATTATATTGAAGCAGCTGCCAAGTGCTTGTGTTCCAGTTTTGAAAACACTCTTCTCAAATTGCCAGCATTTCAATGAAATTCCATAAAGGACTGTTTACTCACTCTTAATGAACATTGAACATTGATGAATGATCGCCTAACACGGCTTATTTAGTAAAAGACTTTCTACAAATTACCATTCTGTGATTTCACAATAAGGCTGTTTAATACAGTCATTAACATCAATCCAATTCCACTAAAAACATTTTGTAAAAGAATGATTGATTACCTTCTCTCAAAAGGCTAGGGTTAAACTACAGTAGTCTCAGACACAGACAGGACACTCGTATGCATATTATGCATAACAATGGCTGTCAGTTGTCAGTTCAAACCTGATTGCATGGATTCTGGGTTTTTAATCAGTTGTCGAGAAGACGAATTGAAGTTCCCTGCTACAGTGAGTGCCTCCTAAAAGAGGTTGCAAGATGGATGACATCGAATCTTGAAAGATATCACAAGTTAACTTTGAGACACTTAAATGTGGAATGCCATTCACAACCCTTCAAAATGCGGAATAATTCATAGTGAAACAGAGCATTTATTTATAAGATTAATATCTAAGGGAAAACTTTTTGATGTGGAGGTTGAAGCTGTTGGAGAGCAGCCCTTGAGAGCATGAAAAAGTATCCCAGCATTATACAGTATACAGTATATATATATATATATATATATATATATATATATATATATATATATATATATATATATATTCAAATAAGTTAAGTTGGCAGAAATTCATGATTTTATTTTTTTTAAAGAAATTCATGATTTTATTCAGCAAGGATGCTTTGTCATTGCAAACCCACGAGACATTCGTTCACCTTCGGAACACAAATGAAGATCTTTTAGATGAAATCTGAGAGCTTTTAAATTCAAAAGATTTTTTGGGTGAACGATCCCTTTAAATGTGACAGTAAATACATTTTATTACATTAGAAATGATAAATATTCATCAAAGAATCCTGAAATAAAGTATCACAGTTTCTACCAAAATATTACGCAACATGATATTGGAAAGACTTGAGTAATACTGTAGCTGTACTTGAGTAATACTGTACTTCAGCTTTGCCTTTACATAAATTAATTTCATTTTAGATTATTTTAGAATTATATAAAATATTTCACAATATTAAGGTACTTAGAGAGCATAAAAAACTTTCACAAATATATATATATATATATATATATATATATACTACTTTTAAATGGAAGCGTATATATATATATATATTTTTTTTTTTCTTTCCTATTATTGCAGCATATTATATGTAAAGGCCCACTATAGGGACTAACCTTGAGAATTAGCCTCGGCTAAAATGTTGTAGTATGGAAAACATGAGCTTATGTAACATACAGTACTTTTCCCTATTGAAATAAATACAAAATAAATTATAAATATATTAACTTGAGATTTTAGAGTGGCTGCATTACAACTAAAGCATAAAATGTGTATTGGTTACCATTATTTCCTCTGCCTGCAGCCTTGTTGATATCACTTAACAAGGAAGTTTCCGAGCTATAGCAAAGTATTACAATTGGATAAAAGATTGAGACCTATTTTGTGGAAAAATGTGCTCTGATGAGTTGTGTACAGAACAATAAACAGTTTATTTTGATTTTATGACTTGTGTAAGCACACCTGTAAATTCTTTGAATTTCGTCTGGTCTCTCTCGCCAAAGATCCATCCTGATCTAACGGCAATTCGTGAGAATTTTAAAAGGTGGCTAATTCGTACAAATTCATACGACCTCACTTGTGCGATTTTTGCTAAATTGTACATATTTTACGAGTTGCCCAATTCATAGGAATTTGTACGAATGACCTACCCCTGACCCCGCCCCTAAACCTACCCATCACTGGGGTTTAGAAAAATCGTGCGAATTTGTATTTTTACTTTACGTATTTTACTGTTACTCTCCCAACGAATTGGTTGTGAAAAAGCGTTGCAAGATCACATAATAAAATGAACTCTTTTCAAGAGGACCAGGTAGCCTTATCCTGTCCATTTGGGTGGCCTTGACTTTAACAATGCTAAGACTAGGGTCAAAGAATCATTGCACAGAAAGAAGATAACTGATGTTTTGGGCACGTGTCTTTGGCGATCACCTTTCGATATCAGCCTCCTTTGGTGTATTCCCATCCTCGTTTGCACATATGTTCACCATGAAGCGATGGAATGTTGTCAGAGCCATGTGTAATTTCACAGTCAAGGGAAAGGAAACTTTGAGGGCAACTTTGACTCTCCTCTGATTGATCTCCTGAGAAGAGGCTTCACTCTCTTCTGCACAAGGACAGCATGGCTGCAGAGGAGGCTTGTGCTATTGACTTTTAGAGCTGAGCAGATACTCTCCTGGAGAAATGTAACACTGGTGTAATGAAGAGAGGGGACCTTGACAAGATATCAAATCATCCTGGGGCACAAACGGGGGGGTGAGAGAGAGAGGGGGGACAAGAACAAGAAAGAAAGAGTACATCACAACATCTTGCCCTCTGCTGTACTGTCTACTGTCTTGCAGTCCTGACACTGCAATTAAAATACCTCTGTCTTGCCTGACCTTTATTTTCTCTCCTCCGAGACCAATAAATACTGCCCGTATTCGTCACCTTAAACAAGCCTTGTGTGTAGACGAGTCAAGCAGGTATGTATGCGAAATGCAGCGTGGGATGCATAGCAGCTGTCCAATTAAAAAAGGTAGAAGAGAACAAAGCCAAGAGATGAGATGGACAGTCCCTAGATACCTCTGGCTCCTCAGACATCACTAGCACATGGTGTCATGGTTCACTCCTCATGGTGTTCAAGGGTTCATATATAAGCCTACCTGTAAAAAGGAGAGGGAGTTTGAAGCACATCAGCATTTTAATAAGTCATCAGTTGCATACTGTACATCCTTCAGTGTGAATTTGAAATCGGTCATATTTATTTGAATGCATATTTCTGGTCCAACCCGATCTCACGACCAAGTCGTACGAATTCGACGAATGATTACAAAGTGGCTAATTCGTAACAATTCATACGACCTCACTCGTACGAATTAATACGATTTTGCTAAATCGTACATATTTTACGAATTGGCCAATTCGTATGAATTCGTACGAATGACCTACCCCTTACCCCGCCCCTAAACCTAACCATCACGTGGGTTTAGACAAATCGTACGAATTAGTACGAGTGAGGTCGTACGAATTAGTACGAATTAGACACTTTTTAATCATGCGTCGAATTCGTACGAATTGGTCGTGAGATAGTGTTGTCTGGTCTTATGTATATGCATAGGTCTTATGTATTTTTAGTAATAATAAGTAATACAATTTAATAATAATAATATGCGCAGTACACTATTAAATATATATATATTATTGGCGTCAAATCACTGACATCCGTGTGTGTGTGTACCAACTTAATTATATTTTGGGGACAAATTTGTACCCAGAAGTGACCAAAACCTGAAAAAAATCTCCAAAAAACTTCCTTTAGGGATGTCATGATTTGTAAATTTGCAATACAAATAAATTAATATTTATTTAAACATGTAAAAATGCTGTAGGTTTTGTGTGATGGGTAGGGTGTAAGTAGTACAAATCATTTTAGTTTATAAAAGTTTATAAAAAGTTTATAGTTTATAAAAGTCATTACGTCTATGGAATGTTCCCATTTAGATAGCTAAATAAGTGTGTGTGTGTGTGTGTTAAAACGACTTCAGGCTTGGCTCATTCAATCAGATAGAGCTGTGACAATCCATTTTATAATAATAGTTTGGCCCTGATGGTTAAAACAAGTGGTTTTTGTAGAAATATGGGAATTCTTGAAAGGTACGTTATAACTGACGTCATGGGACGTCTTTCGACCATACGTCAACATCCGTCTTTTTAGGTTACCCTTAAACGTCGGTTAGATGACTTACCGGTTATCAGATCCTAACCCTAACCCAGACCTAAACCTACCCTGTCACCTAACTGACGTTAAAGGTAATGCGTCAGTTGTATGACGGCCCGGGATCGTGAACTAGCCGACGTTTAAGGGTACCCTAAAAAGGCAGATGTTGACGTATGGTCAAAAGACGTCCCAATACGTCAGTTATATGACGACTTGGAATGAGACTCTATTAGCTACGTTATATTTTATAGTCTGTACCACTTGATTGTCTTACACATTTATTCTCAGAAGCATCTGCACTTGAAAACGGTTTACCACAAATCGTAAACAGCCAAGATGAATCCATTCGTTGGATAAGCAAAACAAGCAAAAAAAAAAAAGTCCATATGTTCCAGAATGCTCAAGACATGCTCTGATCACTTAGATGATTCACCTAAATCGTTTTCCAGTGTAGCAGTGGAAGACTGCAGTGAGTCACGCCTGTCTTCACATCTATCTTCCTACACAATAGATGATTCAGTCCAAATACAACTTAATTTCATCACAGGCGATATGAGTTAAATGGAAATGATGGAAATTTTTTTTTTTTAAAGAGCGCTGAGCATGTTAGTCACATACATTTTCCACTTTTGTGTTCCGTTAGAGTCATACAGAAAGAAAGCGAGTCATACAGATTTGTCACAACACGAGGGAGAGTAAATAATGGCAGAATTTGAATTTTCGAATGAATTAATATATTCTTGTCTAAAAGAAAAGAAAATTTGGTGCAGGCAAATAAAGCTCAATTCAATTTCCAGCAAGTATGAACTAGGGGAAAAAAGCTCCTGGGTATTTTGATGAGGAGGGTTCTGAGTAAATGTGTACAGATGACGCATCATTAGCTTCTAGCGCTGCGCAGCGGTTCCTCTTTAAAACGACATTACTGTGAATGTGCCCTACTGTAAATGAGTCGTTTAAGGCCTGCCTGTTGCTACGAGTCCAAACTGCACCAGAGAGAGCTTTCAGCAACTCTCTCCTACATTAGTTTCCATGGAGATCAGTACTTCATTCAACTAAGTGTTGCCTTTATTTGTGAATTACAATTGGTGTTCTATATAATAATGTTGTGTACGTTTAAATTTGGAAGCCGCACAGTTTCTTTGAAAAACAATTTCATAACATAGTCCAAACTAATCAATAGAAAAGATTGCGAGCACTTTTCCTGTCAGCAGTGTCTTTCACAGCGGCAAATATACTTCATAACTCTTTACAAAAGACCTCAAAGAGCTCGCTATGGTATTATGAGTCTGCATGTGTCCCCTGAACTCTCTGAATGGTTTCTTAGATCCTGGAATGCAACCAAGTACAGTTCAGTGAGAGGCCAATCTCTCAGGCCGATATATATAAATACGTGCATTTCACACCTAGGCCTTCAGTGGTGTCCTACCTGATTTAAAAACCTTAACAGCGCACAAACCCTTGTAAAATTGCTGATTTTATTTTGCACCGGCAGTTCGGAAAGGGCCGGGTAGAGAAACGAGTGATTGTGTTCGGTTTGATTTGTGGTTCTTGCATTCCCGATTATAAGTTCAGAAATGGAGCCTCCCTTGTCTTGTCGTTCAAGGGTTAAAATAGTCCCTTGTCAGACAATACTTTGAATGTTTGAAAAAAAAAATCATACGTTTACAAGAAAACTAAAGAAGATCATTTTCACCAAAACTATTGATTATTTCTTTCCTAAATTCTTTCCTCAAAAATACTTCAATTACTCTGTTGTAAAGTTATGATGTTCCCCTTGTCTTGTGTGGACTTGTCATTTCCTGTCCTGTACAATGTTTTGTAGTTGCTTGTTGTTGTTCTCGTAACACAGTCTCAGAAGTCATATAACTGACATCGTGAGATGTCTTTTGACCATACGTCAACATCCGCCTTTTTAGGGTACCCTTAAACATCGGTTACATGACGATCCCGAGCCGTCATACAACTGACACTTTACCTTTAACGTCGGTTAGGTTTAGGGGTAGGTTCAGGCTATGTTTACACGGAAACGATTCTGAAGAGAAAACGCAAAAGTGGCGTTGCGTCATCTTTTTTTATTCTGCGTTTAGACGTGTTTTGTGTGGGAAATTCAATGTAGTATACACTTCAGGCGGCTAGGAGCAGTGTTGTAGTCGAGACCACCTCACTCGAGTCCGAGTCGACACAGAGACCAGAGAGAGTCGAGTCCGAGTCAAGACCGAGTCCATAGAGAGTCGAGTCCAAGTCGAGTCCGAGACCAGAGACGGTCGAGTCCGAGTCGAGACCAGTGAGGGTTGATTACCTAATTTACTTTTATTTACTTAGAGAAATCCTTTTTTTTTTTTTTTTTTACTGAATTTACTTAGTTTAAAAAATATGATTAGTATAGGGTAAAAAGGCCACATAGTAGGTGGTGTTAAAAGTAATTTTATTACAATTTGTCATGCGCAGTTGAGCACTAGAAAATCACCAATCACTGGGCGTGTCAATCAATTTAAAGAAATATTTTATTAACATACATTAATAATCATGAAAAATATTTTTAATTGAACTCGAGTGGACTCGGGAATAATTCCGAGTCCTAAAAAAAAAAATGTTCGAGTACGAGTCAATTCCGAGTCCAAATGGACACGAGTCCATGACAAGACCAAGACCATTAAAATATGGTCTCGAGACCGAGTCCGAGACGAGTCCGAGTCTCGAGTACTACAACACTGGCTAGGAGTGCATACTACAACAACACCAAGTCCACGCGCCTGCGTACGACTTTCACCGTCAAGCAGACTTTTGCGTTTTTAAGATTTCCACTCTGGAGGGTGGTTTCACTTTTTTGCGTTTTTGAGCCTCAAAAACGCAGTTGCCGTGTTAGCGAAAGGCACATCCGATAAAATATTTTTATGTTTTCACCCGCGAGCGTTCTCGTGTAAACAGGGCCTTAGGATCCGATAACGTCATCTAACCGACGTTTAAGGGTAACCTAAAAAGGCAGATGTTGACGTATGGTCAAAAGACGTCCCAAGACGTCAGTGATATGACGTCTTGGGATGAGACTGCACTGTTCTTGTTATCCAGGTGTTTCTAATTAGCCACGCCCCCTTGTTATCTTGTTAATCTCTGTATTTAAACCCTGTGTCTTGTATCAGTGTTTGTGGGTTCTTGACTTTGTAATGTTGTTTGTTCTGTTTCTGTGGCCTGTTCCATAGTCTGAGTCTTTCTCAAAGTTTAAGTCTATTTACCTAACACTGCTGCTCTCGGATCCTGCTCTCCCTCATTACATGTACTGCTTATCTGTGCGTTTCAGTTCCAACAACACGTCTTTTTTATCGAGGCGAATGCTATATTTTGTATTTCTGGCATGAGTTTTAATTCGCTTTAGGGCTGAGAATGTCTGCTCTGACCAGCTGACCAGCTGCCCCATGCTTTCACAGAAATATATATATATATATATATATATGTACATATATATTATTCATATCTTCCAATGCAGGATATACAGGGGTTAAATTGGTTCATAATAGCCTTAAAAGTACTAAAGTCACAAAATGATTCTGATGCGTTCAAGCCATATTTCCCAAAACTTTGTCTATTTTATCCTTGGTTGCATATCAACATGTCTAGGTAAAATGACTTTTTAAAATCATAATGTTGAACAGTGTTGTGACTGTAGAGGACTGTGAACCTGGTTACATCTCTCCCTTGCTCGCTCTGCTGACAGCCATCAGAAACAGAGAGGCAGTACAGAGAGTGGCATTTTAATTTGTAGGCACAGCATGGTCATTTTAGACAACTGGCCCTTTAATTAAGACTCTATTGAGCTCACTGGAGGGTGGCTAATTCCTGCTGGAGGCCCTTTTCTCTCTGGGAAATCAGATTCATATTGACAGGGGACAGATTTGTTTGCGTGTACGTGCGCGCCACGGGTCGGGGGCCACAGGGCAGCTTGTGGACAGGAAGTGAGCATGTGTGTGTGTGTGTGAGAGAGAGTTTTGATGGGTCGGTGGGGACAGGTGGAAGTATTCTGCTTGCATTCAGAAGATGCAAATCACATATGATAGCAACATCAGTGTCAAGCACACACCTGGATGTTGATGAAAAGAGAAATAAAACCACAACAGTGGGCTTGAAGGAGGGATACAGAGGTGTGGGTGGGCGGTTAAGTTCACACTTTCAGTGCCGAACGGATTTATTTTCCATTGCTCAGCTTGCCACATTCACAGAGCAACTGATCAATCAGAGAGTGACTCATAAAGAGAGTGAAGAGTTCTCTCGTGTGCCGAAAGGCCACTGGATAAGGAGTTAATTATCCGACTGTCCACATCGCTTTAGTACCTCTGGCCATAGAAGCGTCTTCCTATCCATTGTCCCACTCTCTACAATGAGAAAAAAATCGTACAGACCCCAAATTTTGTAACGCTATTTGGATGGGAGAAAATTTTATGATGCTTTAAAATGCCCCGAGGCGCATTGAGGCGGCATTGTCTCAAAATAAAATGTGATTCCCACTACATATCATTTCACTCCTTTCAAACTGAGTGCACTTAAATAAAAAGTCGCTCAGGCACTTTGACCAAAAAAAAATATATATATACGTGTCTCAGTTCATGGGCACATTTCATACTCTCAGCGTTGCCACACAACAGTGGTTCTTTTCATTAGCAGCGTGCAATCCTGAATGCCTCAAATGCCTATATTTTTACAGTGTTCCCGTTTTCAAGTCTTTCTTAAAAAAATTGTATTTGACCTTGTGTTTCATGCTGCCTGTCCTCTGTGAGGTCCTGTACATGTGACAGCTGCTTTCTGTCAAAGAGAAATATGAATGATATGATGAGTCTTTCCACAGGTGCCCTCTACTTTCTTTTGCTAGGCTGTCATAAATTGTACTGTCACCGAGAGTGCCAACTGGCCAGTAAACAGAGGTTATTTAAAAATCAGGAGGGGAATCGATACTGCTGTCTCTTTTTGTCCTTCTCTCCACTCCTCCCTCGCTTTCTCTTTCTCTCTGATGTGCCTGCATTTACATAGACACTTGGACACACAGACACGCACACATATGCTCACAAACACAAGGTCATTGGTTAGAGGCTGCATAGCACAAGGACACACTGTATGAGCTGAATGGTGATGCTTTGTCATGCAGGTTCTCTGGGCAGTGATGCTCTCCTGAATGGCTCTGTTATAAAACCTAGTGTGCTGCCTTTCTGACATAAGCAGATATCTTCTCAAAGGGTTAGTTCACACAAAAATGAAAATTCTGTCAGTGTTTACTTACTCTCATGTTGTTCTAACCCCATAAGACCTTCGTTCAACTTCGGAACACAAATTACGAAATTTTTGATGAAATCTGAGAGCTGGATCACTCCTGCATACTTAGGCTTCTTGAGGAATTGAAACTTGCTGTCCTCGAAAAGTTATTAAAGACATCGTTAAAATAGTCCAAGTGACTACAGTGGCTCAATCTTAACTTTATCAAGTGACGAGAATACTTTTTGTGCACAAAAACAAACAAAAATAACAACTTTATTTCAATTATTCACTTCCTTCTCTATGAGCTTCTACACTCTTAGAAGAAAAGGTTCTAGGTATATAGAACCTTAAAAGGTTCTATCAGTGCAACATATTTGGAACCCCTAAAAGGTTCTATACAGAACCCTTTAGGGATTTTTGTAACCAGGAAAAAGGTTCTAAACCTTTTGGGTTCATTCAATATCATTTGTTTTGTCTTTTCTGAATTCCGTAATAAATATTTCATAGTATTGACAAACATCAAGACCCTAAAATGTATTTAACCTGTTAACTGTCACCCCCCCCCCCTTTTTTGAATAGACATGAAAATGCACATTTCGAACTTAAATGGTTGTAATTCAAGAATGCTTTGGAATATAGACATATGATTGGTCTTGTTTTAAAGAAGACATTTGGCAGATTTTTGTAGAAGTGAAATAAATTAAGAAAGTGAAACAGAAAAAAAGTTATAGAAGTTTGAGTTTATGGAAATGTAAAATGTAAAAATATTAATTATTCATATTTTACATAAAATATATATTTTATCTACTCTAAAATGGCAGAAAGATCAAAGCCAAAAATCTGAACAAGTTGTGTTTCAAATTTTAGGTTGATATCTCAAAAAATGAGCTTTCAGTAAGATTTTGTTTGAGCGCAGTACCAAACTTTTTCACTAGGGCACAATCAGACTCCATTACTGCCCATATAAGGGCGCCTGCATTTCCATTCCTGTTTTGAGTGATATGAACCATTATTTTCACAATTTTCATACAATTTCTGAAGTAGAGATCCTATTCAGAAGTAGCATGGGAAGTTTGGCAGGTTTTGATATGAATTGAACCTCTAAGAAACACATACAAAGAACACGCATGTAAGTCATAGCTAGCTGCCACGTCACAAATGGTGAATTTATTATTTTTTTCTTGATATTTCAAACTTTTCAGACCTTTTTTTCCAAAATAATTGAATGGATTCTATCTTTTGAACTTTTGGCATGAAAACAAACTGAGGTATCTACCATTTTTTCATGATTTTTCATGTTTACTGCTATTTTAAAATAAAGGTCTGAACACGCCTTATGAGTATGAAAATATTCTTGTTTTATATTGATAAATTATGGCTCCTCTGTAATATATTTTGAAAATCAGTCACCAAATATGGAAACTAGAGATTGTAAGCTTTCAAATGATATATAGTTTGTCAATATTATTTAAGGTATTTACTAAGATATTATTGTTTTAAAAATAAAGTGGCAAACGTCCCACCTGTGGGACGGTGACAGTTAAGAATGCATGTGTATGATCACAAAATTCAAGAAATGGGGGTTAGAAAATGTACATATTTATATAATTTTATCTAGTGAATCAATATCATTTGAAGAGTGCCATTTCAGTTTTTCTCTTCCAAAAATCAGCATGATTAAAATGTGATATTTAACAGTCTCATCCCAAGACGTCATATAACTGACGTCTTGGGACGTCTTTTTACCATACGTCAACATCTGCCTTTTAAGGGTACCCTTAAACGTCGGTTGAATGACGATCCCGGGCCGTCATACAACTAACGCTTTACCTTTAACGTCGGTTAGGTGACGGGGTAGGTTTAGGTCTGGGGTAGGGTTAGGATCCGATAACGTCATCTAACCGACGTTTAAGGGTACTTGAGCAAAGAACCCTATGCTTCATATATAGAACCCCATTGAACCCTTTTTTTCTAGTCAGTTAACGTAGTGTGAAAGCGTAGAGCTACGTCACACATAGGCCCACTATTGGCCGACGCTAGTCATGTGTGTGATGTGACGTAAAATAACAGAAGCTTACGTTATTAAACTAGTAACCTGACTCGAGGCAGAGAGAGAAGTAAATGAATAGTTGAAATAAAATCGTTATTTTTGTTGTTTTTTGCACACAAAAAGTTGTTTGATAAACTTAAGATTGAGCCACTGAAGTCACTTGGACTATTTTAACGATGTCTTTAATAACTTTTCGAGGCCAGCAAGTTTCAATTCCTCAAGAAGTCTATGGACTAGTGATCCAGCTCTCAGATTCAATCGAAAATATTTGTGTTCCGAAGATGAACGAAGGTCTTACGGGGTTGGAACAACATGAGAGTGAACCCTTTACAATATCTTTTGCTCTCACGTGAAATAACATATTGCATGGATTCTATTAAAATGACTAGGTATTATCAGCAAAAAAATAGATATCATAACGAAATCGCTACATTGAAATCGCAAGTTTTTAATTTTTTTTTTTTTGTAAGCAAAAAAAAATAAATTGTCCGTAGTGTAAAGTACAGCTCACAGTAACTATTAAACCAAGCAGACATGAATTTCCGTGTGCAACTTGAATGTGCATCAAAACAGAATCGCCCTGGTTATAATCAACAATTTGGTGAAATTTTGTGGTCCAGGTCGCCCAGAAGTCAAACCAAAAAGCTTTTTTTCTGCCAAATTTGCACATAAAACTTGTTGAACCTGTGATCAAATCTTTCACTCATGCAAAAGCACGTGGATTCCCACTGAAAAGACTGGATGGCCACGAAAATTCAACGAACAACGTTAAAATGTTAGAACGAAATTGCTCTGATTATAGTCAACATGTCTACACTGGAAGCACATGATCCACAGCTAGTTCTTTCATCTGTCTGAAATCTCTTTGTATTCACAAATATTATTGCTATGAATTTAATTAGTAAAAAAAAAAAAACTCATTTAATTTAAATAACCTCTGAAAACCAGCTTGTGATGTCTCTGATCTCTGACCTTCGCATATAAATCAGTGTTTCAAATCATTTGCACTGTCTGAAATTATTTTGACATTCTAAAATAGCCCATGCAAATGAAGTTATACAGTAGTAAACAGTGTCACTTGCAGTAGACACAAGTACAACACATGAGTTCATGAGCAACACTCTACACTAATAGAATATGTTAGCATGTTGCTGAGGTAAAACATTATACAAAAATACACACACTATTCTGTTAATAGAAAATTTGCACTATTGTTTATTCGACAGATGCATACTGGATTTTCGCTGAGCCCACAGTGCATTCTTGGATTAAGTTATTAGAGAAAGACGTGACATGCTGCATAGAGTTTGACTAAAATTTGTCTTAGAAAGCAACATGATCATAATCAATGTTGTTTGGAATCATTAGTCATTAGTTATGTTAGGAGTACACCAGTGATGCCCAAAAAAAGACTGGCTAAGTTTGAAAGATCACTAGGTTTTGGAACAGAGTCTGTGTGTTAAAGCAAACACAGGTGTGCAGAGCTCTATAAATGACATCTGAGGAGTGGGAGGATATTATAAGTGAATTAATATAATCACATCATATCAAGAAACCCACACAATAATAGCAACCATTTTACAATCCTTACTCAGAGCCAGTTGATGGAAATGTCTTTAATCGAATAGTCTGTTCTTTATGGTTTTACAACCCCCCGAATTAACTATTTAATTTCAGTTTCCTCCAAAGACTTAATTATGTCTTGCGTTTAACATTTTGGGACTGTCTGGTCAATTGCAGCTGTTTTCCTTTTCCCTACAGCAGGATAACCAAAGATACACCCATGTCACACTTTGAATCATAACCACACACTCACACACATGGTACTTGTTTCATTATGGCAACATTCCAATTATTTTTATAATGAACTACTGACTTTAGAATGTTTTCATAATGTACCAAGGTGTGGCCTGAATCCTGATTAAAAAACAAAACAAAAACAAAAAAAACACTGGGGTGCGCACAATTCTCATTACTGTCATGTGAAATACAGAGTCTCATTACAGCACCTTATGTGTGTATATAAATACAAGACATTAGGTATTTATAAATGGTAGCATTGGATTTATTAGTATGGGTTTATTATCCATTAAAAAATCTTTATTTTAATGGTTTAATTAAAAATGAAAAACTATCGCAGTAATGTGAATTATAGGGTAAAATGCATTTCATTGTCCCGAAGGGGGGGAAAAAAAAAGCTTTTAAGGGTAAGCTCTGAATAATTACGTTTACATTTATTCATTTTGCAGACGCTTTTATCCAAAGCAACTTACAAATACAAGTGATTCATCATAAAGTGGAAATGAACATGAGAAGCGTAGGTAATACAAAGTTTCAGACATCGTTTAAAGACAAGTGAAAGCGTAGTGTTTTTTTTTTCATCATGATTCTCACAACTTGTGTGCTTTTTCTGGGCGAGAACTGTGGCGCACAACGTGGAGCCGAAGTCAAACTGCCAAGGTTAGTATGGTCATTAAATAATACAATACATCTGATTTTTTATTTTTATTTTTTTTTCACCAAACACCACTGTATACCCTCAGAGCAATTGCAATATACAACACCTGTCGCATGGGATCATTCTGTGATACTTTTGAGTCTTTTTAATGTTTGATGCTGGCTGGGCAAGCGAGATATTTAAAAGGAAATCGACTTTTGCGGTCCATAAAAGAAAGAAGGGTATAAGGCATTAGAACAACACCAAGGTGCAAATAATGACTTATTTTTCATTATAGGGTGAACTATCCATTTAATGGTTGGGTTTGTGGTTGAAAAAATAAAATAAAATAAATGTACTGCATTACCATCTTATGGGCAGAGAAAACTCGTAATGCTTTGGAGACAGACCTTCATGACCAGTGTGCAACAAAAACACTTGATGGAAACTAAAAGGCTCAAAACAAGGTTATGTCTTCCTGTTACTTGCTTATAAATGCCTACGAGGAAAAGTGTATCCAGACAGCACAGGATTAGAGGATAGAGATGTTTGTGCAAACAGAAGACAACTTGATCCCCAACACATCATGAAGACAGCATGAATCGACTGCTTTACAAATTCATGGCAGATGAAACCAAATACTTTGAGATATATTGCATATCTTTCTAAATATCGTATTACCATTCCCTCTTTCTCTCTTACACACACACACACACACACACACTACACTGATGAAAGGTGTTGTAACTTATTGAATTACAGGGGAGGTGGGTAACAATTTCCTGTTTCAACTGGGTAACAGTGCAACCAAAGGGCCTTCGGGCCCCTGCGGAGATTGAGGTTGCGACCCCCTCATAATATTTTGTTGACAGATATGATAGCATTTTAAAATGGCTGGGAAGGTAGTAAAGGTCTATATATCGAAAACATGACAAAACCAGGTAAACAGAGGCGCCGGTGGCAGGGAACTTGTGATTGACTGCAGTGAATGAGTCCTGAAGGACATAAAGCTTTGTGGATCGTAAAGATGACTTAACACTTGCCGTCTAAAAGGTTTTAATGGTAAAGTTGTAAATAATTCATGTATCATTACAGTCAAGTATTTCACATGGTCGTTCCATGTGACAGGATTCATTTGTCTAAAAAAAACCCTTGAACAATAGTAAGGTACAACTTTGTTGGGATGAATGTTGAATACTTCATATTCCACGGACTTAATGGTTGCCTTAAATTTCTGAAAATGATTGAAATTACCGTAAAAAATATGTGACATTACAGCCCGTTCTCATCCTTTAGCGTCACATAGAACCTCTGTATATGACAAAACGGCGCTATACTAAGCATATGGTACCCTTTATCGTTAATATAACATGCGAACCCAAGGCGTCATAAATCCTTTAGCGTAATATGAGACTACCCTACCCTACGCCACACCTAAACTGACCCAACACAGCGCGTGTTATATTAACGATAACGGGTGCCATGTGCGTAGTATAGCGCCGTTTTGTCATATAGTGTTCTATATGACTCTAAAGGATGAGAATGCGTTGGACATTACGGTAGCTTTTCACTACTGTATTTTACAATCTAATCTCAAAAAGAATTGTGTTATACTGAGACTCAGGTGGGAAAAAATGCTAAGTATACTTGCAGGCAGACCAATTTACAACCCATTCTCACTCCCAAGGCATCAAAAACTGAAGCATGGTCAAGCATCACAATGAATACGCCAAAGGCGCCCCTCTACGTCATCTATAGACTAATTGGGAACTCCATTGCTTTCAATGGGAAACCTGTGGCGTCAACAACAGATGCAAATTGTATCAGAAAATCACGCTAAAGAAGCCACCATAGGGGGAGGTGGTGGGCTAGTTGTGACATATGGCAAGGTTTTGACCTCTTTGTCGGTTAATGTACGCTATTGGCTGATCAGACTAGTATGGGCTGGCTCTTGAGAAACACATGGAAGCGGTGCAGAGCAAGACGTACTGCCAGCAACTCGAGGCAATTGACATGCCACCGGCGCTGGGGTCCTGGTGGGTGAGGCATCTGTTGACACAACAACATGCCTGGAGACTCGTTCTAAGGGCACTCCGGGCCTTAGAGATTCGTCAAAGGGGTGAAGGTCTGACGGCAGGTCGGAGTAACTGGTACTTGGGACGTGCCTTGTTGCCATGCCCACTTCGGGATTCGATCGCGCAGCCAAAGCTGAAGCGGTCTCATATGAAGCAATCCGAGGGCCGTTTTTCATTTTGGCTGGAGGGACAGTCTCGATCGCACCCTTCGCCAGTAGGGGGGCAACCTCTACTCTCATGACATGGGCATTGCCACCAACTTTAGAGAAGCGGACTCCCCTGAAGCAGGGAGGAGACCGTGTGAACTGAATCGCATAGCCGAGCCTGGTGGTTCTCGCGACCCAGCAGGACAGGTTGGAAAGCTCTAGCCAGGCTCCCAAGATCTGTGCCAGCGGGTTCAGGAGAACCACAGATGTACCCTCGGTAGTGCAACGAGACGGAATGACCGGCCCGAACAGGGGAGGCATAGTGTCCTGGTGTGCCTGGGAAGCCAGGGAAGGACCAGTGTTACACGGGGGCCTGCTCTGGCAGGGGTCCCGCCCAGTCCCGCCCAGAGGCGAGCAGCAGGGAGTGGAGAACAAAAGATTCTTCCCCTGCCCTCCGCTGGGGGGAGGAGTGGCCCTGCTACCAGCTTGTTACGACCCTATGGTTTGTATTTCGCTATTTCTCAGTTGTTTTGTGAGGATGATTATTGGTTCCTGCAGGATGATTGGGAACACCATACACTCTAAAAAAAATGGTTCTAAATGGCAATAAAAGTGGTTCATTGGCTTGTAATCATAGGGGAACCACTTATCTTTGTCATATGGTGCTATGTAGAACCATAAGAGGTGCCATAGAGCGTGTTAACCACAACAGAGAACCACTGAAGAACCAAACTGGACTTAACAGGTTGTTGAAATGGCAGAGGTGCTATATGCTCTATCCTGATTGGTGCAGAGTGCTTTAAAGGACACGTCATCATTTCCTCTACAGACAGAGTGGGTTTTGTCTTTGAGCAGACAGAGAGCTTGTGATTCGAGAGTGTTAAGAGATTTGAGACTGTTTGTTTGATTTGTGAACTGTTTGTATCTACACATCCCATTGGTATATTTGACCCTTTTGCCTGTTTACAGACACTGATTTGGACTGCCCTTTCCAGTTTGTTTGCCCGGTTGTAAATATATTGTAAATATTGAGTTTTGGGAAAGTTGGGAGTTTAACGCCATTCTTTTTTTATTCATTGTAAACTGTTTGAACTTGTTTTTGGTTTGAGTTAGGTTTACAGATTCTCATTTTCTTTTCTTTTGGGTTAGGGTTTAGGAACAAGGTTTAAAGACAAGGTTGTTTTTGTTTGTTATTTTGGCTTGGTCAGCTCCTGAATCATAAGTCCCAAAATTTGTTGTCAATTCTTGCAAATCTCTGACTCTTGTTGCCCCTTTCCCCCTACATGGGGTGTAACACAGCTCCTGTGAATAACTGATAACCATTTTTGATCAGCCCGTCTCAGGAGCACTCTCGTTTAGAGGGACGCGGGGCTGGAGAGGGCTGGGTCGCCTTCCTCCACGACGCGGCCGGGTGACGATAATAAGTTCTGAGTCAATAAAGACCCAAGCTATGTGCTTAAGCATTTAAGGGTTGATCAAGGGATTTAAAATAAAATCATGATTCATTTGTTCAGCTTTAATAAAGCTTTAGACCCCGTTAAAGGAAGCAAAGGCAAATTTAATCTGATAATGTACCAGCATATTTTTATATAATCTTATGATGACTGTTAGCAGAGTGTTTGATTGTGGCTGAACAATTGTAATTTTACACCTTATAGCTTTATTTTTCTTCTACAAAGACAATAATTATGTCTTAGTGGGGATATTGCACGTCTGAGTTATGTGAAGTTGACCTCATCAGTTACACCAACAATCGCTCATTATTTCTCTCATAGTTAAATATGGCAAGCTGAAACAGAATTTATTTAATAAGTTTCCATCATTATAGTCCATTCCCATTAATGCACTATAGTTTATTTTTCTCCCTTTTTTTCTGGCTCATTCTGAGGTCGTGGCAGATGATGTTTATTTATTTATTTATTTTTTTACCAATGTGATCAATTAATTATAAATTTGAGACCAAGTTTTTAAGTATTTTTCCAAACACACCATTATAAAGCTAGTGTAAAAACACTCCAAAGTGAGGCAATGACATACACTGGCTGCCGAGAAGTGTAGACTATAAATATAGACCATTAAGTGGTACTTTAGAGGTACAATTCTTTACAGGACTGATGGTTTTTCAACTGCACTAGCAGTTTGGGTACAACCAGCAAGAATCTCTTTCATGCTGTGGACTACGACTGAAACTTGTAGCATTAAAAATGTATCTGAGAAATGACAACACAATCTTTTCTCCTCTTCTGAGAGGCCACCGCACAGTCTGTCAATACAGTCCACCAGCATGGTAAAAATAGAACAGGAAATGGGAACAAGGAGTGCGAGAGAGCTTACGAAACTTGTGTTTTTACAAAAAAAAAAAGTCAGGTAACATTAGGTTTGCACATTAGATGCTCTTTTACATTATTCATTTGAGAGTAAAAAATCTCCTGTATATTTCGAGTTGAGACGTGGTCCATGTTGGAACCCATTTGCAGCCTCTGGAAAGTACAGATGTGACATTAGAGACGGCTCCATGACCTGACTGGAGCAGTTATCCAGCCGAGCAAGACGGGAAATGGAGGTACTAGATGCTTATCTGTCAGCCGTTTCAAAAGCACATTTCTGTTTGATAAAGTTAACTTGATGGGATTTTAAAACTTGCAAGTGGAAGACAGAGTAGAAGTCAGTTTTTTTTTGTGTGGAAAAGATAAGGAAAGAAGGAAAAGTGAGAAGATGTGACTGTAGAAAAGACAGCAATTTAGAGTCCCAAAAAATGTTGGAAACACTGTTCTTTTTCATACTCTTTGATCACCATTTGTACCACAATCCTCTCAAATAGTGATCCAGGTGTTTTTTTAACTGGTGAGTCATGACCAATCATAAGCAGTTTAAAAGTACTTATGTAAAAGTATGCAATTGTGCATAATTGAAACAACAAATTTATGGAACGAACATAAATGAACTGACAGAAACATATCCTAAGCTTTTCCCATGCACACACCATTTCCATTTTATATACTGTAGTATATACTGTAGATTAGGTGTCGCTGTAAAAAGGTGGAGAAAACTATCATCATATGTTGTTTTTTTTTGTTCGTTTTTTTTTTTTTTTCAGAAACCATAAATAAAATGACATCTTAAATAAAACACAACCAACCTAGACTGCATTTTTGAAAAATTTAACTTAAAGATATGGCAAATTTGGTTTGTGTTGATCACAATTTAGTTTGGTGAAAAACCATCCTAGAACAACATAGAATTCATGCTGATTTATGCTGGATTTTAAATAGGGTTCCTGTTGGACCTTTATCATGTTAATGATTGTTTTATTGTTGAACTTTTTCAGTTCATCTTCAGTTTGATAAATGTTAGATTTTAAGATGACGCTGTCATCCGAACCCTGGTGTATACCAAACAAGCAGACTTTGACCGCTGAAAAGATGGGTCTCAGTCCAATTCCAAACGAACTCAGGTAAGGTTTGAATGAAATATAAACACAACATGGACCAAATACATGTAAACGGAGCAACAACAGGATATAATGTCACAAGATGCGACCCTAAAAAGGACAGAATGCTCAAGAATTCGCAATGTAGCCCATCACAGTTCAGTACAGGTATGGAAACTGCGTCTCCTCACAGCAGATCTTCATTGTGTGTGACGGAGGGATTCCTGCTGCTGTGTTGACTCCTTTGCACATTGTATAAGCTCTCCATGAGTTGTCAGCTCCATCATGTCACAAAAAGGCTTTTTTTTTATTATCTTTCATTATGTTTAGTGTTAAAAATGACAGTGTGAATTCTAAGTGAACCAGGACTAAATGTATTAATTTCTTGTTTCAGACAAAAAGAACCAAGTGTGAACATACCCCTAGAAAAGTTGACTGAACCAAATCTGATGCCAGAAATCAATATGCTGATGAAGAACCTTGTTGAAAAGTGTGGATTTCCATATTGGTGGCCATGCTGGTCTTTTCAGCAGGGAAGCACCGGCTCAAGATCTCTAGACATGGAAAAATGGTTATTGATAAGGAGCGTCTTCTTTGTCGAATCAGGTTTAAAGAACCTTTGTTTGGAAGAGTTTGACAGCATTCTTTCACCATCGTTTATCCTAGTGCGATTGTTTCAGAGGACTTTTCTGTAGCTCCTGTAGATGAACTTCTCTCCCTCAGAAAGCAGCAGCGTTTAATGAAAGGGGAAACAGTTGCATTGGAGAGGGTTATCCCTTGACTCTGGCTTGGCACGGCTCTGATCCTGACGCACAGAGCGGATCATCATTCTTGAGTGTGTTTAGGTTAAGGTCTAGACTGGCCCCGTCGCCGTGATTTATGGGAGGTTGAACATTTACACCTTGGCTTTCCCTTACTGTCGGCCCAGGCCATTCATCATGGCCGCCATGTAATGAATGGACTTGTTCAGTCTTGTGGACTTAACAAGACACTGGAGTCCAGAGAGTTCAGAAAAATAAGATCACAACTGTGGTCAAGGAAGAGAAAAGCAGAGCGACTCCCTCTGGATTCAAGTCCATTGTGGTTGAAGGGACGGTGGCTTGTACGGTGACCACAGGAGCATTTGTTTTCCTCAAACTGTCCGATTCTAGTCACTAGTGAAACTGGGAAAAAGAGTATTACTATTAAATCACTGTGGATGATGTTGTGTACACATGTAAAGAACCTCACTAGAATTTCTTGTCTAAGGCCTTATACTGTATATACTTCTGATTTATGTGGGAGAAGATCCAGCCCTTGTTGTTCTATGCTCTGTTGTCCTGCCAGAATCCAGCATGTTCAAATGAAAAGAGTCAAAATTTAAAGATTTACAGTATATCTCTCACTAAACAGAGGAACCTTATAGCAGGGTCGTCGCCAGGGGATCATTTCATTTTCATAGGGGGGTACACATTTTTATAATTTGAGAAAACACACTTTCACAAAACAATAAATTCCTGTAGAGTATATAATACATATATATACAGTATATATACAGTATATACATATATTTATATACATTATGGTATATTGCTTGTACTGTATGTATCACTAATATAGCATGTAATTAGTACCCACACAAGCATATACTTAACCCTTGTGCTGCATTAGATTTTTAACACCGTTGAGTGCATTAAGGACCAAAAATGCCCACATATTAAACATTGCCTAAAATATTATATATTATTATTATTTTCCACTTTTACCAAGTTAAATCTTTTAACCAGCATCAGTCCTCATCATAACTACCAAAAATGTATTCAATTTCAGGATTTTAACCCTTTAATTACCAGTTTTGTTTGCGAAACCATCGATTTGTATAAGAGGAAAAAACACAAAAATTCAATTATTTTCAATAAACTAAATGCAAAGAGAAAACTTTAGATTTGGATTATCACAGTCCCACTTTGCAAAAAATCCCACTTAGCGCGTTAGAGACCAAAAATGGCCACCTATTAAACATTGCCTATTGCCTAAAATAAGGTGCATTTCCACCCATAGGGAATAAATATGTAGTGACGTCATCTGGTGGAATACACTATATAATGCAAATATAATGCTTTTGCTTCAAAATGAAAGGATGTTTGTGCAAAAATCATGTTTCATGTATTACTGACAGCCTCAGATTTAAACAACGTTTTAATGGGTTTCAATGGGCCATTTTTGGTCTTTATGGTGCTGAGTGTTACTATTGGATCTACACAGTGTGTGTTATACATATTTTGCAAAATGGGATCACATTTTTTACATGTATCCAAAAAGTCACAATTTTGCCAAATTTCAAACCATTTGCATTAAAACAGCCAAAATGGTCAAAGAAATTAAACTGCAAAAGACCAAAAATGTCCCTAATGCAGCATGAGGGTTAATGTATACTAAGTATACTTGAAGATTTAGTACACTAAATGTACTTAAAGTGATCTTTACTACAATTTAATTGCAACTAAAATATACTTAGTACAAAATGATTGTTTCAAATAGCAGTCTACACGTTAAATCATTAACATACTTTAAGTACTGATAATTAGTCTAGCTTCACCAGGTTTATTCACTTAAATACCTCATTGTGTTCAAGAAATCAAGAAATGGGATTGGCTACATTGCTGCAAAAACACGTTGGAAACAGAAAGCCTTGTCGTTCTTCAGAGCCAAATATGTTTCGCTAATATGCTATTATTACGGTCAAAATGACCCTAGACCAGTAGTTATGGGCAGCCTTTCCCTCTAAAAGCAATCAGAAGCATGTGGTCATTTCACACTAGTCTCAAGGGGGGCATATGTGTCATAATTAATACTTTTGATTGAATAGTACAAGTTTTTTTAGATGTTACCACATGATTCCCTGGCAGAAGTCCATAGTTTTACAGTTCGCTAGTGCTAGCCTAAGTTCACAATTTAAACATTTATAAAACCTCATGCTTGTCTGACATCACCACTGAACACCACCACTGTGCCCCTGTTCCATTTTACAAGTGTTTGTTACATGACAAAGGTTTTCTCTATGTATCTAAAACACTTGCACTCACTGTATGACATGCAAGTTCACATGCAAAAACAGAGCTTTTCAGTGCACTTCTCCATTGAGGTGACTCAAGAACCTTTGCGGAAATGAAGCCATCTCCAGTGACATCTTACATATCACTGTTATTAAAAGGCTCTTGTTGAGCACTTACTCGTTCTCAGTCCCTCTTCCACTCTTTCCCTTTCAAAATCGTTAAAAGCTTTTTTCAAGACATAGACCATGCAAAATTCATCAGAATCCAAAGATGATAGGATGAGCGACAGGCAAGGTGGCAGACAAGCGGTGCTGAGCTCAGCAGTGGCTTTTTTCAGTTGGGAGAAAGCAAGAGGTAAACCATCAGTTTTTGAAATGACAGCTTCTGATCATCTCATGTCATTCAAATATTTAGCATTTTGAATGGCACCACTGAACATCTAATAGCCTATATAGTTTACAAGGAGGAGTGCCTTACTCAAGAGAAAAGATGTTTTCCTTTTTTTAGTTTACATTTTGACATCTTTAAATAGCCTACCTTTGTTAATTTGTTACTTTTAAAACATGTGCTTGTATATTGAATTCCTCAAAATACTCGAAAGTCAAGACACCCTTTAGGGGTACAGACGCTTGCCACCATGAAAGTACTTTCAAAGGGTGCTAAAATGTATTCCCTTTTAGTGATAGGTAAAAAAATGATTGTGATTTTAACAGTAAAAGACTGTAAAAATGCTACAGTGAAAAACTGTTAATTGGTTAACAGAACCTTTCCTTACTGTATACGGTAAATAACTGTGATAGATCTTATAAATTTCATGTAATTTTACTGTTAAATTTACAGTTTTTAAAGTAAAAATGAACAACTCATCGTATCATTTACAGTGAAAAAACGTAAATTGACATTCCCACAATTCCCTGCGTGACACTCCACACTTGATGTATTTTTGTTGAAATAACTTGCTTCTTCATAGTTTGCTTAGTATTTTTCTAATCAGTTAGGTACATTAGGGTTTTATGTGACATTTAATGTTGTTAAATTGATGTTTATTGCCTTTTTAAAATTTCATGTGTGTTACCATGATGGTGTTTAATGTTTGAGTGAATGACATGGTGCCGCTTCTATATGTTAATATTAAGTTTCTTGTGAAAAACCTACATGTGATGAGGTTCCATATATTATGTGACTCTTATTACTGCTGTGATTGATGGATGTTAGTATATTACAATGGTATAAAACAGATATTAACACTTCAAATGGTCGATAAATTAGCATATCAGATAATTAAATACGGTTTATTTCTGTAAATTTTAAGTTAAGCCTGTAAAACCGTATTACCGTAAATTCTTGCTACCGTATTTTATACGATATATTTCTGGCAACCACAGCTGCCGGTATTTTACCGTAAATTGAACACTTTTTTTTTTTTTTTTTTTTACAGTGAGGTGTGCATTTGGGGCGTACAGCCCTGGTTTCATTCTCATTTTGCCTTAGGTGTAAATGACAAAAATACAGATGACAAATCGCAGCCAAGATAAGCACCAAAACAAATTTTACTTACTGGTGTCCTGTTAAACTAGTGACTACAAACAGAATTACAAAAAAAAAAAAAAAAGTTAGTTACCTGTTGTTGGTATTATTTTGTGAGTAAATCAAAATTTAAAATTTAAATTTATTAAATGTTCACAGATTTTAGCCTACCGGTATTTTGGTACTGATGTGTGAATATTGGCTTACAAGTAAAAGATGGAAAACCATTGTTTGTGTGAACAGCACATTTGTGTTTTTACCGAGAAAAAAACAAACAAACAAACAAAAACGTTCTGGTAATGTTACGGTAATCTACCGGGATTGCTGTTTGTAAGTGGCCAATGTTAAAAAATGCCACAGCCCAGCGTTTAGACTTTTCTGGTAGTTTAACCTCCTAAAGGTTTACTTACCGTGATCTCTTTTAATGTTAGGAAGAAATAGTTTAACAACTAAATAATTACTCACAGCAGCTTTCTCTGAGTATTTTTACACTTTAAGTTGTCCTTTGGTATCTGTCTCTTCGAGCAAATGGACCAGATAAGTTCATCACAGAGGCAGACTTTATGTAACCTCTGAGCCTGTGAGCCTCTGCTGAGAGGCCAGTTGGTTCTCCTCCATCTTTGACCTCCTCTCTTTGCCATTACACCCCTAGTGGAGGGTGTTCAGAATCCCAAGGACCTCCTTCATTCACCTTCATAGCCTTCTCTCCGTTTCAGTAATGAGGGTGCACTTTACTTATTTATGTGTTTATCTGAGAACTCATCCAATTTATAATACATGGGGCAGCACACCCCTGTCCTCTGCATAGATAACTGCATAGTCCTGTTTTTATCCCTTTTTTTCTTATTTTAGCCCACTTGCCCCCATGTCAAAGCCTGGGAGGACCAGTGTGGTTTGGTTGGACTGTTGATCTGGCTTGTCTTCAGCTCTACCCCAGCTGTGTGACCTCTTTTTACATAAGAGGGCACGGGACTCATGCCAGATCTGCTCATCTGCTTAGTGTATCCATAGATTTATTTATTAATTTATTTTTTTTAATGACGTAAAAGTATCACAGAATGATCCCATGGGACACATACCTCAAGTGTTCTAATGGTGTATGATTGGGTTTGTTAAGAAACAACCCGAAATGCAATGTATCATTTAACGAAAAAGCCTGACCTTTTGCGATGTGTGCTTTCGTGAGACTCCATAAGCACCGCAGTTCACTCTGACTCGTTTAGAAAAAGCAAACAAATTGTGAGAAATCAAGATGAACAAAATGCAAAAACGGCATCAAACCTTTAAAATGAGTTTAAATGTGATGTTTTACTGTGACATTGGGTGTGCGGCGACCCTTTCATTGGCAATAAAGCTGCTTTGGTCTTATTGTCGTCTTTTCATTAACTGGCTTTTGGTGATCAGGATAAATAGGATCAGTTTAATTTTCATAAGCTCTTAATATCTGTTAAACGCTAGCAGAATAACGTAGTTGAAATTAGATCCAGATAATTATCCTTGGATATTAGTCCATTAAGTATCAGATGAAAATGCATTACTGAAAAGCCCGATAAAAAGGCAAATGTTATACAGCTGATAAGATGTGCAAAATGATAAAGAGGGAGAGAGAGAGACAGAGAGAACAATAGAATTGTAAATATCTATGTGGATATATATTTCAGGAGGAAGTCACAGCGCATAGCATCCACTAAAACTATAATGGGCTTTTAAAAAACACGAATGAGGGATATTTATTGCCGGAGGCATTGCGTTAGGCCGGCCATCCAAAGCAGGTGTTGTGCATCGATGGGTCGATCTCCACCAGTAGACCAGCTGGGAAGGATGCGTTCCTAATGCCTTGATTATTGTATTATTCTCACCTTCATCCACAAATACTTGAGAGGGACCCGTCCGAATGTAATCTCTCCCAGGGGAAGCGGTGGCCATGGCTGCTGTTTGATTTTCTGTCATGGCTGTGAGGCCTAATGAAAACTAATGTTGGGAGAAGGGAAATGATTTGTTAAAAGTAGCAGGAGCTAAAAATTGAAGAGGGTGGATGGGATATTACAGAGACGCCTGACTCTCCATTGGCCCCCGGTACTCCTCCTTTTCTGGCTCCTTGGCCATTTATATTTGAATGTTTTGACAACCTTGTAAATTGCAGTATTGATCTATGCCATAGCAAAGAATAGAAACACAAAGTCGTGAGGGACATCCATGAGTGTGTATGCGTATTTATGATTGTAATGAATGATATTACATCAGATGACCTCTGGGATGTGTGGAAGATTTTAATTTGAGATGCCTATTCATAACGCTGTCAAAAGAAAAACACTAAATGAATACAAGCAAGTGTCATTGAGATTCAAGTGTGCTGCAGTAACTGGGGAAAGAGGGTGTTGAAAATGGTCGGACCAGCTGAAAATAGAGTTGTAGGGCGTTTGCCTTGATTATGTGTAAACCTCACTCCCCTGATCTCAAGAGGCGCTCCAGTGACTGGTCTTTAGAGCGTCTGTCTCCCATGGCGGAGACCCGGGTTCGAGGCCCACACAGAGCGGGGCGAGTATAGGACCTGAGGGGTTAAAAAGTTCTTTTGTTTATTTTTCCCCCCTTTGGTTTGCCAGAAGTAAGGAATATGTAAAAATATTGTATAATCAGCCTCTAGTCACAAAATAACCTTGAGAGGAAGGTGATCTGCAGTGTAAAAAATATTTCTTAAAGAAATGGTTATGGGTAGATTTAGAAGTAGGAGTGGTATTAGCAACTCAAAATATCTGTTTAATACTATATTTTCCTACACATTTTTGTCCATTTGAAGAGTTCAGATGCAAAAGCCTCTAAATGCCATTTGAAATTTTCTTCCTTAATGATGATTTTTATCAAACTTGTATATTTAAGTTCAGCAATTTCACTTAAATGGCAATGATAATTACCTATTAATTGTTATTTAAGTGAAATTAATGAACTTAAATATACAAGTTTGATAAAAATGATCATTAAAGAAGAACATTTCAAATGGCATTTAGAGGCTTTTGCATCTGAACTCTTCATTTACTTTTTATATATTCTTTTGATTTCCTCTATGGTTATGTTTGAGTTTGCTGGAATTAAATAAATAACTTTTAAAACATATTCACATAGAAAATGGTTGTTTTAAGTTGTAATAATGTTTCCCAATTGTTTTATTGTGTTTTTATAATAACATGAAATAATGAATTAATTGTCAAATACAGGTTTTAGCTGGCATTATAAAAAAAAAAAAAAAAAAAAAAAAAAAAACATTTCACCACTCAGTTCATGATCATCCAGTAAGAATCCAGGATTCATAATTTGAACATTTTACTCATTAAAGTTGAATATATTTAATAAGGTCATTTTGAGGTATTCTATTGCATGTATTGTTAAATTATCTCTTTTTATTTCTCTGTTGCTGTGCCTTTGTAATGAAAAATGCGCTTAGACAATCCTCCAGTTGAATGAGAATTTCTATTGTTTACAGTGTGATTCAGAAAGATAGATCATATGCAAGATTGTCTTATTGGTAAATTACCTGTGATCCACATCCAGTCTCATGAAGCATGAAGCATTCAAACAGAAATTGCTACGCATTTTTACTTTTCCATCTCAGTAACTCTAAGCATATAAATTAATTGCTAAGAAAGACCCGGTCAATGCACAAGCTGCTGAGTGTTTGGCTAAAAACAAATGACAAATTTGGAGAACAATGCGAAGAAAACAAATAGTCGTTATTATTATAAGAGAGAATTGAGAATAGTTAAAGAGTCAAAGAATGTACAAAAAGTGTCAAGCAACACTGCATTTCTGCGTGTTTATTTGTGTCAGGATTCTTTGTTTACCATGTGAAGAAAGTAAATGAGAGTAAGTGGATAGACTTAAGTGGTATGTGGGCGTTCAACACATTCATGATTAATGGTTTCAGTCACTGATGCATGACCTTTAAAAGCAACTTAAAAGTGTATTGTTTTCCTACTGATTCTTTTTTTTTTCCCAAAATGCTCCTATTCCACTTTTGTTTTAAGCAGCTTACACAAAAGTGCACATTCCGTGCAAGTGGCCATTACCAGAGAGGTTCGCTTTAGCTTCAGATCAAGTAAGACTACCCTGAAGTGGAACACTATGACATTTTCTATCATTATTTTTGAGTGAAAGGAGAGTGAGTTGTTGGGGTGTTTCACTCATAGACTGTAAAAAAATATGGACGTAGTATCCGTGACGTCACCCGTAGGTTTCTGAAGAGCGTTTTTGAAGCCTAAAATGGGCGGGGCCGGCCGTCGCCATCTTGGCAGCGTGTCACCTCTCGTCACTACTGCATAAAATGAAATTGGCAAAGAGGCGAGACGTGGGTGTCTCGGGCTAAAGCCAATAGTTAAAGTTCATGTTTTTGCCCTTCGAAATATCATAATAGTTAAGACTTAACTAAAAGTGAGACTATTTACTTTACTTTTTTGTACGACGGAATCCAACGGCGTGCACGGGCGAAGGTATAATACATGTATTAAATCGTATGAAATAATCTCGAAAAAAGCTCAAACACAGCTGAGGTTGACGCTAACAGACAGCAGACTAGCAATGACATAGCAGCGGTAATCCAGCTGTCACTCAAGTGGCCACGCCCTTAATTATGCAAAACTTTAAGGCTTAATATAATTTAAACAGATGAGTTGTAAAAAAATGTACCCCCCTCTCAGACGTCATGAAGGGCAAAATTAGCAACCTAGACCATAACTACTTTTTGCTCCAGGCTGTAAACATGTTTTTTTTTTTTTTTTCTGCTGTGAAGTTAGACATTTTAACTTGGGGGAGATACAGATTTGATTCGCTTTTGCAGCCTGCCGCAAGCGGCCACTCGATGAATTGCAGTTTAATTCACTTCCGCATTGGCTTTCAGAGAAAGATGGGGAGGTTTCCCGCTTGGTTTCACTTGATTATTGTGAGGATACTAGGTGGTGTGGATAAATCACATATTTATATGAAGTACAGAATGAACACGCTGGATCCTCAACCTCACATCTTGAGAATAAAGTTGTGAGCTATTCCACTGCTATACTTTTTTATTGTTTTTCAAAGTAATTACACGATCTTGTCGGACGTCTTTAACGATTTGGAGCATCGTGCACATGACATACTGTTCTAAAATACAATGCTCAAATTAAAAGTAGTTAAACTTTTTTAAAAAACATAGACCTTGTTTTTTTGTTTTTGTAGATTTAACTGCAAAAATGCATTCTGTGTATAAGTCATCTTTAGATTATTATTTTTTATACACTTGAGGTAATTATCTAGGCATTTGCCTTCATGCTGTACAGTTACACGTTTAACATGTTAGCAGGGATTTTTACAATTACTATGATTAGGTTTATGTGAAGCACACAAAAGGTCATAAGTTCAAATATATTTTGAGGTCAACTTACTAAAGTCATTGATATCACTCAATAAATGGAACCCAATGAAATCCCACTCCATATATATATATATATATATTTATTTTTTATTATTATTAAAACAAAAATCACTACATTGGATAAAAATGTATCTATTTATATGATTTTTCATGTACAGAGTTTTCACATATAAACTCATGCATGCCTCACAATTTGTTCTCCATATCTCTTTATATGCAACAACTGCAGCACTATATCCCATATTTTAAAATAGTGATGCACCAAAGTTTTTCTTTTTTTATTGAAGCACCAGAACCTAAATTAAAGGTTTCATTTAGCCAAAAACTGACTGAAATACTGGAATACTTTTGAGTATTAAGCAGTGAAAACCAGTTTAGAAGTCAATTACTCTCTTTTGCTGCATCCAACAGGGCATTCCTAAATTTGGATGCAAGTAATGGTAGAAATGAGACTGCGCTATCAGTCCTCTCAGTGAAGCAAAGGGGGCGATGAGGGGATTAGCATTAGCATAATTAGCATTGTGTAGCGAGAGTTCACTGGCTGTATCCTGTGAGAGTTAATTCAGCCCTAGTTGTGTTGTGCCCCATGCGCTCTATCCATTACATGCTAAAAAATTAAATTACAGAGCTCAGTGGCAATTTTTTATACTATTACATTGGATTGCGCTTCAGTGTGTGCACTGATTGGGCCAAGCAGAAGCTTGATGGAAATTCATTCGAGCTAAGAGAAATGGTATCTTCTTCTGAACTCTTTAGAGACACTTGGCCCCGTCCCATTACTGCTCTCAATTTACTCATGCGTAGCCCTGCTTGCTATTTACCATATATGAGTGGTTATGTATTCCAGGAACAGTGGAATGTTTATTAATTGTCCTAAATGTGTTAATATGCATGTTAGAGAGTGCCAAAATTAACCTCAGCGGACATGGTTAGTCTTTTCAGACCAAGGCCAGAAGAGGTGTTTGTGAACGTGTTAGTTCAATGACTATTCCCACACATACATGTGGACATCTATTTGCTTTTATACTGCATACTAAATTTAGTGTGTTCACCACCGGAGGTCCTTGTTTCTCCTAGTCATTTGCTGTGTCTCATTTTAAAGGCTACATGATAGATTTAGTCATGGTTTGCTTAACATTCACAGTGTCATTTTTAAGATCAAGCCTAAAGATACAAAACATAAAGCAATTTATTATGGGTTTGTGTGTGTGTGTGTGTGTGTGTGTGTGTGTGTGTGTGTGTCATACCGAACATGCAGCAATGCTGTGGGCTAAATGCACTCATTGTCAGTACACACACATAATGTTGTTTTATCAGCTGAGAACTGATGAGGAGCTTATGAAATGTGTAAAGGAGTCAAAACAGTGCCAGGAATTCCTCCATCACACACACATATGAAGATCTGCTGCAAGGAGACGGAAAGTAATGGGCAACGAGAAGAACCAGCTCGAGTATTCTGTCCTTTTATGGTCACATGTTGTAACTTCACGTCCTGTTTTTGGTTCATAGATGTCTTTGGTCTGTGTTGCGTTCATATTTCAGTCAAACTTCACTAGAATTCACCCTTTTCCACTTCTTTGGTGCGCACCAGTGTTCAGAGGGCACATTTCTCACGTATTCAAACGAACCTCAACCTAAAGGCCTGTTCACACCGGGACGAATTTCACTTGCGATATCACAAACGTTTAACGCCTCGACAAAAGGCGCCAATGTGAGTGTGCACACCGATGCGTTTTTTCAACAGTAAAACAAAATAACACAGTCTCATCCCAAGAAGTCATATAACTGACATCTTGGGACGTCACCTTTTTAGGGCCCCCTTAAACATCGGTAGATGACGATCCCGGGCCGTCATAAAACTGCCGCTTTACCTTTAATGTCAGTTAGGTGACGGGGTAGGTTTAGGGTTAGGTTTAGGTCTGGGGTAGAGTTAGGATCCGATAACGTCATCTACCGACGTTTAAGGGGGCCCTAAAAAGGCGGATATTGACGTATGGTCAAAAGACGTCCCAAGACGTCAGTTATATGATGTCTTGGGATGAGACTGCGCTGAACAAAAACAAAAAAATGGTCTTGCCGAGCACACAAACGTAATGGCGAAGAAGATATACCCCAAGCAGCGTCTAAACTGCCAAAAAGAAATAAGACGAGGAAGATGCAAGGCAAGATGAATGTAGAGCTGCTGGTCTCGTTGGTGTCGGGACATAAACAGAGCCCGTCTAACGGAGAGCCTTGGCACTTCCTATTAGCCCCATTGTGTATCATCTTGGTTGCAGTTCCTGTAGAATTCCACTGGAGGTGATCGCGGGCGAGTGCAGAATGAATGGGAGTCTATGGGGCTAAACGGCTAAATGCGTCTCTTTCACCTGCTTGTCGTTAAATCAACACAGATTTTATTGTTGGTTCCGCAAGTTAAATATAGATTATAGGCCAAAAGTCGAATGAACGAGTAGTTATGTCCTTTTGATTTCTTACAGGTTAGGACGTTGTTGGTCGGAACACGCTAGCATTCTGCTATTGTGTGACGTCATCACAGTTTTGAACGGATTTTTAGAACAGATAAGTGAACTTAAAAATGTAATTTTCAGCTGAGTGTATTATCTTAGCCCTCCCCTTTGAATGCAACTTTAAAATTACTTGAGAAAAAAATTACATCCTGGGAAAAGTGGATTTCTGGGGTGAAACCCCATTGACTCCCATTCATTCTGCACTCGACCGCGAGCGCCCCCGCATGGACAGAGATGTGTTACTGCAGCCAGTCCAGAAACCGGACGTAACCAGCCAGTGCCAATTCTCTTCAATTAGACATAAAGAACTACTTGCTCTCTTCTTCTGAGTGACAAATGAGTGTCAAAAACGTAAAGTTGCACAGCGCCACTTTGTGTACCGGGGTATTTCTGTTTTAGATTAAGCACCATCTAATGTCAGGGAATTTGCACGTTCACTCGGCTCATTGTCAGTGAAAATCGCTTTGGAGTGTGAACACCAAAAACGCGTTTAAAAACGCTGTGCCGATATTCATCCCGGTGTGTACGTCCCTTAACAGTGCAATCACAAGAGAGTTTGTTTTAATCAAATTAAAAGTGTGAACAAACCCATTGAAATAAAATGTTCTATTTAGAACTTTCAAGAGTTCTGTAAGACACTTAGTTCATAAATAGAATCTTTTAGGGGTTCACAACATGGGAGGAGATGATGCGAGGACTCAATCGCAGAAGAATGAAGACTTTTATTAAAACTAAAACAAACCAACACAGTCTCATCCCAAGACGTCATATAACTGACGTCTTGGGACGTCTTTTGACCATACGTCAACATCAGCCTTTATAGGGCCCCCTTAAACGTCGGTTAGATGACGATCCCGGGCCGTCATACAACTGACGCTTTACCTTTAACGTCAGTAAGGTGACGGGGTAGGTTTAGGTCTGGGGTAGGATTAGGATCCGATAACGTCATCTAACCGACGTTTAAGGGTACCCTAAAAAAGCGGATGTTGACGTATGGTCAAAAGACGTCCCAAGACGTCAGTTATATGAAGAACCTTTGTTGGCATAAAGAGTTCCCATAAAGAATCCCATTGAACCTTTTTTTTCTAGAGTACAGCATTAATCCTGAGATGTGACGTCAAGGGAAGCATGCCCCATGATTTCGGCAGCGGTCGACTAGTGGAAATGAGAAGCCATTCTAGTGGACAACATCACCCGTACATAATGTTTGCCTGTTTACTTAAAATGAGCTAAATCAACACAATCCAGGAACATTTTTGTCAAAACTTAATTTCTTTGCATTCAATCCATGTTAATTTGTGAAGTGGAAGATAAGTTTATTATTTGCATTTTTAAAAGTGGCCAGTGAAATTATAATTCCCAGTACGCCATTCAATTGGAAAAGTAAATGTTAAATGAAAAAAATGATGTGTTGTTTTATGTGTTTTGAAAGACGGTGCTCTTTTTATGTTCTACTGAATACTAGTTTGGAACAACATAAATGTGAGCAGATAATGACAATTTTCAATGAAGTTAAACTAATTAACAATTAAGAATTAATCAACTTTCATAACCTTTCTTGATGGTGGCTCATGTACTAGAATTAAAGTCTCTTGCCATCCTTGTTCCCCTCCTGCAAGGCTGTTCATTCTGCTGTTCCCTGAATATTTGAACCTGTACCTCATTTGATATCCACAGTACCTGGATCAGTATTGAATCTTATTTCACATCTTATGAACTCCTCCATACTCTGAGACTTGATTGCCGCACTCTTTTCCTTGTAGACGGGGGAAACCCTATGGTCGTGTAGGAGTAATTGTGTGTCCCAGCTGTTGGTGTGTTGAACCCATCAATGACTTTGCCAGTAACACACTGACAACTCAAGATTTAGCCTAGGGGCAAGACCAGATTTCTGCACCGCTGAGTTCCAGACGGTAGAGAAACCTCATATGGAACCTATTGTAGTCTGGCAAGATGGCACCCTCATAATAGCAGATCCCTATGTCACACTTTTACCGCCATGTTTTCTCTAATCTATTTTATTAGCCTGTCTTCAGCGACAACAGCTGAAGTTTAATGTCATACGTTAGCATACATACATCCATCTCGCTCTACCTCCTCGCTCTCTTCTTCTCGCCCGCTCTCTTTCTCTGCAAATCCCCAGTGCCCTTTCTTTGACAATCCGATGCCTCTCATATTCACTCTTGAAGGATGATATCCCTAATGTTCATGACAAATTAATCCACTGGGGGAAAGCCTGTGACAGTGAGCCAGCAGTTGGTCATTGCTTTTACTAAATCTGTCATTTCCGATTTTGAGATCCATTTTGTATGGGGGTTGCATTTTATATATATATATATATATATATATATATATATATATATATATATATATATATAAATTTGTATAACCTGGATTAAGTTAGGGGGTGGGAAAATACTGTAGATGCTAAGTCAAATATTATTTTGTCATTAAATTGCATATGCTCCCAGCAGCTAATTGAGTTTGAATTGTTGCAATGTTGTTACAGTAGAAAAAATGGGGACTGTGAAGGATATTGAGCAGAGCATATGCTAATTTAAAACTTCTGCTAATCAATCAAGGTCATTAAAGGGCTTTTCTCACTTGAGTGTGTACTGTGGCCTATTGAAATTAAACCTGCAATAAATAAAGGAATGCAACAGGAGTATCAGTGATTTCAAAAAGATGTAATGCATTATTCATTTATTTAAAGGAACAGTTGACCAAATATTATAAATTCTGTCTCTTTTTTTTTTAGTCCCATTTTTCAAACTTGTATGTATTTTTTTTTTAAGAGCTGCACATAATCATACTTGGTAACTGTAATGCACATTATTAAAACCTTAATACAGGCTTATCTCAAGAAGACACTCTAATGTCTGATTGAATCAGTTAATTTACAAATGGTCATAACTGCTATTTTCATAAGGTACTGAATTCTCCCCTGTGTGCTAGAAATGCAATTTATCCAACCTTATATAAATTGCATGATTCATAGCTGCAACAAGCACTGAGACACACCTGAAGCATCTCCTTTATTCAAATTATCATATGTTTGCCTTTAAGACTTTTGAGATTATTTACACATCGAACCACAAGCATGTGCTCGAATACTCGTACACATACATACAGAGCTTTTCATTTTGGCTGCATAACAAACCAATTATCTCTTTGACAACAGCAGCTGTTTGAAGAAAATAGACAAATGTTTGCATTCCATCAATAACTTTCTGCTTGATGATGACTCATATTTATAAAGATCTAAAGATTTGAGAAAAAGTCTAACATTTATTTGAATTTATTCTAATACATGGTAAATTTGACGTGACAATTTATGACCATTTGTAAATGTACTGATTCAATCAGACATTAGAGTAGGTTTTTGTGATAAGCCTATAATATTAAGGTTTTTATAATATGCATTACAGTTAAACTGTCACAATATTGAAAATGAAAGGTGAAATTTAAAGCAGCCCTTAAAAAAATACATTCAAGTTTGAAAAAATGGGACTAAAAAAGTAAAAAAAACAAAACTGAATTTAAATTTTTTGGTCAACTTTTCCTTGAAATAAATAAGTAATACGTTACAATTTTAAAGGTCTAAATATTACATGAAGTCATTGAATTTTGACTTGAAAATAAATATTGAAAAAATGGGACTAAAAAAGTAAAAAAAACAAAACTGAATTTAAATTTTTTGGTCAACTTTTCCTTGAAATAAATGAATAATACATTACAATATTAAAGGTCTAAATATTACATGAAGTCATTGAAATTTGACTTGAAAATAAATATTAAAGAATAAAAATAATTCTCCAATACATATTTAATGAACAGTAAGTCCAATGATTTGTTTAACATTTCAGCTCATTCTGTCTAAATGTCAAACTTGACAGACATATTATTTAAGTCTTTTATTCCCTCGGTTGTTTTGTTTGCCGAAAACAATATGCCCTACAAATGAACAGTTAGCTTTGCTGTGAATTCTTGATTTTAAGATTATTGCAATGCATTTTTTTTAAGTTTGCTATGCATTTTTGTACTTATTAGAGTATTATTTTGATAACTTATTTTTTCGAATGGTGCTCTAAATCCGTCATTTATTAGCTTCCTTTTAACTTAAGATGTTGCCTTTGTGCTATTAGCAACATGCTAATGCCATACTCTAATGAATCTGTTTGTAAGTCAATTCAGTAGTGCTTTTCACATATGGGGGGCTATTTTCATAAAAATGTCATTTGCAAGGTTGTGCATGATTTTATCCTTGATTTTTTGCTCCAACAAAAGCCCAAAAACGCAACAATCTCTATGTTTGAATGATCACAGATGCAATCTGAGAAGAAACCAATGTGTAGGCAATACCGTGAGATATTTAGCTGGTTACCAGTTTGCTCGAAAAGTGAAATGTGTTTTGACATTGGCAATGACAGACAGTTGTGTAATGCGAAAAAGAACAGCAATTCAGTTGTGTAGTGTGTTGTGTAACTTCACAAGTTGTTATTAGACAACAAGGCAATGTACTAGGATTTGGAACAGAGACGAATCTCAGTCTGAATGAAGTCATGAAGTCAGCCAACAAACTTCTCAACTTTTCCAGCGCTAGTGATTCTTCTGGCCTGTTTTTTATTTTATTGTTCCCTGTGGGAACTGCACAGGACAAACACAATAACAATCAGGGGATAGAAATAAATGAGAGAAATCGATAAAAAATGTACTTTGGCTGACAGTTTTCAATGGCAGTACGAGGACTCACCGAAGACCGGCAGCATTTTGTGATCGGGTTGAGTTTTGATTGACAAGTAATGGCCCCGTAGACATTTGCCGCTCACCGCCAGGGGAGGTAATGGACAGGCATCTCACAGGTGCGGGGCAAGAGGGAATAATTAGGCCCAGACGCCTGCGGTGAGCCCCGGCAGAGTGAGTTCGTTAGCAGGGACAGAACAGGGGAAGTGAGGGAGGGGAAGATAGAGAGCGCTGAGGGCCGGATAGACTGTGGTAGAGACATTTTACGAGGGAAGCTGTGGGGAAGAGGAAGCACAGGGGGAGACAGGGCTCCCAGAGGATCCAAAATGGCTGCTCATAGCCGCTAGTTGACTGGACTTATGTGGCATTAGAGGGAACTGCAACGAGCAGGAAAAGGAACAGCTCTGCAAGGGATGGCTCTCTCCCCGGGCTGTCAGTCCTTGAAAAATAAGACACCATGTAGGCAAATTTGTTTGAGAATTTTGATCTCAGAAAAAGAATGGAAGAATTATATGGCTTGATCACACCTGGGCTGAGTTTTTCCCGAAAGCTTAAGCTGTACCTTATCGGTAATACATGTTTCCTGAAACGTTCTTAGTTAAGTATACCTTCTGGAAGTCATACTTTCGGTAGGTTGGTCTGGAGCACAATCTTAGCAGTTCACTCTGCAAAAAGCTTCTTTACAGCTCTATACGAATATTATTTAAAATTTAATACACCCAGTGTTCAATTAGGCTAATTCAAGAGTGTTCATACAAATGATAAAATTGTCATCACACTTATTGTTGTTAGCTTTTTAATTATATTATCCAAAGGTACATCAGCTGGCAAACCATTCGAAAATAAAAGCTTATTCGTCTATTTAAAGAGAATGACTGTGGGGGCGAATTTGGTCAAACTATGGCAGCGATACAGCGAATCAAAGACGGCGCCGTCCATTTTCATGGAAATGCATTCCCATGTATCTTTTTCTTTTTTTTTCTTTTTTTCGTTTTGTTGGACACAGTTGTCAGAAAACTCGAAAAAGCGCAACTTTGTGGAGTGCCACCTTGCCTAAAAGGATGTCCATTTCAGTTGGATTAAAGCTGGGGGCTCTCCTCTTTCTTTCTTTTTTTTCATAGCTATTGATTAAATGTTTTGTGTGAGAAATTCTAGCATAACCCAATGAAAGCATACGGCCAGTTACTGTAGTGGGTTAGACGCATGACACGTTTGAGCATGAGGTTGTGCGTTTCGAAATTATATAAAATATCCAGGGTTTAATTTAGTTTGCAATTTGTAATTTTTGTATTTATTTTTTTTTTTTTATAATATCCCATTCATCCAAATAAATGCAATTTCAACTATTTCAGAAGTGCTTTTTTTTTTTTTTAAAGAACACCGCTTTCTCACCAAGCAACCCCTGTACGAGAGTATAATTGATTCTCGAGCCATCGATATCAACAAATTCAGCAAGGACGGCACCGGATGACGTCGCACGTAAGAAGGTATATCTTAAGCAGCTTCCTAAGGCATGGTTCGAGAAACACACCTAGAAATGGTGTACCTTAAGTTAAGTTATACCTCAAGAGTCTTCGTAGCGCGGGAAACTTTTTTTTTTCTGATTTGTTAAAACGGTTCCATTTACCGTACACTTCACATCAATGAAAGCAACAGAGACGCTGTATTTTATTTATCATCGGCTAAATTCAAAATCAGCGGGCGCAATGGGAGAGAGAGCGGCATCAGCACTGGCAAGGTCTAGTCTCAATACTTTTAAAGTCCCCGTGAAATCAAAATTGAACCTATTTACTTTGTTAGCACATATTACTAGTTTTGTGATGAACAATTAATCCGTGCAAGTAAAAATATATTTAAAAAATGTTTTACCTTGGTAATCTTTAATCAAAATCTGAAAAGTTACTTCCGGTCTGGAACGGTTTCTTTTTCTGATGACGTAGGTTTCACAGTTTGGGTGGGGAAACGCTTAACCACTCCCCTCAAACCGTTAGTTTACTATGAGCGAGAGATGGAGAGGAGGAGCGCTAGAGTAAAACCCTGCCCTCTGTTCAATATTCCGTTTCACTTGGAAATACGTCACAGCCCTGGAGAAAAATCGTTTGCGACTTCCGTTTCACGGGGACTTTAATGATAATTGTGTGTCTGCGACTTACTTTCGGTTATATTTTCTTCAGTTTGCGTGTTGGCTTGGTGAAGAGATGCTCAGCTACTCACCTGCAGTGACGCATGTTATATAGCCTATAACACACTCTCACACAGAGAAAAATGCACATACTGTATGCGATTTCAACAACCAGATGCATTTATACTTTCACTTGGAATACGACTCAGACCAACTCTTGAAGTGGTTTGTGATGAGATATCTCAAAAGCGATTCTTTTGGCTTTTTTCATAATCTGAGCTATATCCGTTGAAAGAAGTGACCAGGTGCAAACAAGCATGAGGCCTAAAATATTGTCTCTAGGAATTGAAGTTCGGTATTTGTTTCTGTGTTTACAGAGGCATCATTTGTTTTCTTCATCTGTGATTCTCAATCTTTTTGACTTCAAGGCCCCTCATTGTCCAGAACGTTATGTGAAGGCCCTCCAATTGTTTGTGGATTTGCATAAAGTTAAAGGAATTATTTTAAAAAAAATCAAAAATTCTAATTAACATTTTACAACCTGGTAAAAAAACCAAAAAAAACATATTCCTTATAAAAGTGCATTGATAGTACTCTCATGGTGATTAGAACAATAAATTAGTAATTGCAGTTGTTACACAGCCGGATTGCAGAACAGGACACAAATCTCAAGTCATCTGTCCTTCATGTTGAGTGCTCTGAGATTCGCACACTATAACCGGGTCTCGTTCTCTGCTCCACAGTGTGGTGTAGCCCAGCTGTGAATCCTGTAGATGAGCATATTTAGGGAATTAGCGTTAGGTAGAGCAGACCGCCATGAGCGTCCTGAAACAGAGGTCCAGGATCAAAGCCGGAGCGTCAAACAGCTGAAATCCGGGATCCGCCAGGCTTAGAAGCTCATTAGGACTGTTATACTCCGTGCCTGAGAATTAACTACCTGGAAATTTTCATTGAGCCAGATCTTACAAATCCCAAGAATGATTTAGCTCTTAGTCTTTCCTTTGCACACTACAGAAACATGATACTTTTTTTTTTAAAATCCTCTTAGTGCTCTTTTTATATTATACCTGCGCTACCATTAGCATATTTTCAGTGTTTCCTGTATTTAGAGGCTAAAGGATTTGTCTCTTCATCCTGAATGTGAATATTATTTATTGTGAGGAAGAATTGCTTTCCTTTGAATTACTGCAGACAGATTATATCAACTAGTCAACCAGTCATACCCAACATAGCCTTGCCCTTTTATTTCATTATGGCCGACTTGACCCTTGAACACATGCGGTTTCTGAATAACAGTCCTCTATAAATTCACAGTGCATCTTAGACCGGTCACTGATGAGCTGATTCGATTCTATTTTTGAGTTCCTTTATACCATTAAAGCTTTAAGTGCTCCATATCTTTCCTGGAAATTACCTTAAGGTCTGGGGTCAAATACAGTGTGGTGGATTTTATCTCTCCATTAAACAATACTGCATATTTTGCATAGTCAACTTTCATGCCATATGGTTTTCCATGAGTAGATCCATTAAAAAACACATTCAAAATGATTTGTACCTAATGAAGAACTTAAAGGGATAGTTCACTTTGAAATAATTTTTTGGTATGTTTTAGCTTACCTCAAGGGGATCCAAGATGTAGGTGTCTTTGTTTCCGCAGTAGTTTCAATTTTGACATTTTTAGGTCAAACCGTTCTTGTCTGTGAGTCAAATATGGAGGTCTATGGTCACCACGTCAAAGAGCATGCACAGAGAAGTCCAAATTAAACATGATTTAATGACTCGTAAATGTAAGTACACGTTGATGGCCTAAGACACGAAACGAGCGGTTTGTGTGAGAAAACGAACAGTATTTATATCGTTTTTACCTCTTGTTACCACAGCCACTTCCAAGTGATCCGAGGACGCGGACGCGATCACACTGGAAGTGATCTCGAGCGTGTGTACGTCACTCATTGTTTACACAGAGATTTCGGAATTGTTACCTTTCACTGTGAACATCTAAACATATTTAGATATCCAGGAAATCGCAATGGAAGACGATTTCAATATATCAACAGAAAATGTTGAATTTTTTTCACAACTGCACGAGAGATCACTTCCGGGGCTTGCGCAGACCGAAGCGCCCGCGCCTTCAGATCACTTGGACATGGCTGTGGTTACAAGAGGTAAAAACTATATAAATACTGTTCGTTTTCTCACACAAACCGCTCGTTTCTTGTCTTAGGCCATCAATGTGTACTTACATTTACGAGTCATTACATCATGTTTAATTTGGACTTCTCTATGCATGCTCTTTGAGGTGGTGACCATAGACCTCCATTATATGACGGACAGACAAGAACGGTTTGACCTAAAAATGAAACTACTTCAGAAACAAAGACACCTACTTCTTGAATGCCCTTGAGGTAAGTTTAAACATACCAAAAATCAATTTCAAAGTAACAGACAAATTCCAGTGTCCCGAATTATATTTTCTCCAATTCACTTTTAAATAAAGTTTACATGTATATTGCAATTTTATGATAATTATAATAATCATAACTAGTTATAGCACTTTATCTATACCTACAAACATGTGTTTTTCTAAAATACTTTTTCTCCCCTTGATAAGACAAAAAAATCATGTTTTTTTTTTGTTGTTTTTTTTATAGAGGCATAATGTTCTTCATCGTTGATTCTCAACCTTTTGGACTTCAAGGCCCCTCATTGTCCACAACGATATTTGAAGGCCCTCCAATTGTTTGTGGATTTTTACAATTATTTTTATATGAATTATTTTTAAAAAAATGTTATTGTTATTTTTTAATCAAAAATTCTAATCAACATTTTACAACCTGACAAAAACAACAACAACAACAACAACAAAACATATTACTTATGAAAATGCCCATGGAGTTTTAAGTAGTTTAATAATAACTCCTTCAAATCTGCATAGCTGATATAGTGTTTACATAGAAAAATGCATTAGTTTTTGCAATTGTTGGGACAGCCTTGTTGCCATCTGGCCTGCAATTATCCAAATATTTTTAGAATGAAGAAAACTAGGAAATGAGCTTTGTGTTACGTTAAATTATAAACCAATGTGTTCAAGTCATTTATCCTTAAAGTCTATTGGAAATGTATGTATACCGTCCTCATCCAGAAAGAAAATCAAGACATCATCAAAGTACTCCATGTGACATCAGTGGGTTATTTACAATGTCTTACAGGCTTGGAACGACATGAGGGTGAATTTTTGGGTGAACTAACCCTTTAAGCATTCTGACTACAAAAATTGCTAATATATTTCAGAATGTGTGAATCGCTCGTAAGAATTGGTTTTGAGAAAACGTTGGAATATTTGCTATTCAATGTGATTTGGAAGTGGTCAAATGCAAGCTAAGAACTGCTAACATATATTCCCATAATGATATTTCTGTTTGATCTGAATCTTAAATATGATTTATGTTGGTTTATTGTAATGTAGTTATTCAGTAACTAAATAGTGGTTTTTGACTTGAATCAAACCAGTTAATTTACTTTTTTTACGCCTGACAAAACTTTTTACAGTGTGACAATTTCCGATTTGCACTGTATGTTTTCATGTTTATTTTAATTTAGTATAAAATATATTAATAGCATACTAATATAAGATGTGTTGTGTATTGTAAGCTCCTTATTAAAACAAGCTTAAAATGGATCACTGAAATGATAAACTGTCCTGATAAATAAACATAAATGTATTATAGTATAAATATATTCACATACATAATACAATCCAATCTGGACTGTGACTTTCAGCCAGTGTGGAATTACATTTATTTGGAATTTGAATTCTCATTTTCAAAGTTTCATCTTCAAAGAGCAAAGTGCAATAGAATGTCATTTCTAATATATGTATAAAAGCTAGCATTGTATGGTATAGTTAAACTATAAGAAAACAGAACACATGATGTCTAAAAGTATTAGGAAAAAGCGCTATCATTATGATTAGGACGGGCATTATGCTTTTAATTTTGTCTGTTGCAAAAATAAATGCATTTGTTGGTATGATGCAATAAAATCCTATTTGATATCTCACTCTCACATTAACTAAACAACATCAGAATCACGAGTTTTTATTCATGCTTTTCTCATCTATTGGAATCCCATTTCATAAAATGCATTCAGATTGGATTTGCACATTTTTGGGCTATTACTTTTGAATCATCCTCATTTGGATTGTTCATAATTGCCTTAAATGGCTTCCAGAACAATATAATCTGTAATTTTCAGATAACATCCTAACAGGGAAAGATTAATTGGGCTAAAACAGACAAAATTATGGCTCTACTTCCTAAGCTGCAAGGCCAAATTTAAAGGAATAGCTCATCCAAAATTAATATTCAGTTAATATATTATATTATATTATAATGTATCAGTTTTTATCACTCCACTTGCAGCGACTGTCATGGTGGCCAAGCAAATCCACCATTTTTTTTTTTTTTTTTTTTAACAAATAATACAGTGTAGTTTTAAGAGTTTTTTTTAGCCGAAAATGTTTGGACCTCAAAAATGTAACTCATAAACCGTATAAACATAGTGCATATTTTAAAATTTGTTCAGTCACTAGGCTTCTTCACAAAACAGCACAGCCTATCGTACCTAATTATTATATTATGTTTGTTTTTAACAATTTGTTTTTAATTGTTCTTTCCGAGCACGAGACTGTGTTCTACGTATGTTCCATGTCGCCTTGCTCTCCTTGTTAACAAGGTGCTTGCTCATGCGCCGAGATACGATTGAATGTAGCAGTCAGGTCAGGTGATCTCTTTAGAGATTTATTGCGCACAGACCAAAAGCACAAAAGCCACAGCCGCTGTGTTACAGCAGCTGGCGTAATTCGGCCTCCTCATAATCACTCTCCAACAGTCTATACCCGGTTATAAACCATCTTTTTCCACAGTGCTCAGGGAAGTCAGGTCAAATAAAAATTGTTAGAGGTAAAATAATAAACAAGAAACAACCAACTTTGATGACTGTCATCGGTACTTATGATTATATTATATTATATTATAATGTATCAGTTTTTATCGCCCGTGACCTTTTGAACGTAATTACGTAATACGTGACGTTGCAAACGCGCCTCACAGAATAGAGCAAGGCTAGCATTTGTCCTTAGAAAAGTTACATTTTTGGAATAAGTTTTGAAATAACCGATCGTTGCGCATGATAAGACCCTTATTCATCGTCTGATATCGTTTAAAGACATTTAAAGCTGCATCTGAAACAGTTATTAACTGTCTTTTGATACTTGAACCATCCGGTTCCCATTGAAGTCCATTATATGGAGAAAAATCCTGGAATGTTTTCATCAAAAACCTAAATTTCTTTTCGACTGAGGAAAGAAAGACATGGACATCTTGGATGACATGGGGGTGAGTAAATTATCAGCAAAAGTTTTTTCAAAAGTGAACTAATCCTTTAAAATAACTGCATGCTATGAAGCATTAATTCATCATTTATAAAGCATTAATAAACAGTTAATAACTACAGTTATGTATGCGTTATTGTATTCTTATTAGGGCTGTGCAAAAATTAATTGCGATTAATCGCATCCAAAATAAAAGTCTGTGTTTACATAATATATTTGTGTGTGCTATATATAAATTATTTTGTATATATAAATACCTATGCATGCATGTATATTCTGTATATATATATATATATATATATATATAAATACATAATCTATGTTATATAAATATAAATATATTTTATATTATCAATAACACATTTTCTTAAATATATACATGCATGTGTGTGTATTTATATATACAAAAATAATTATATACAGCACACACATATATATTATGTAAACACAGACTTTTATTTTGGATGCAATTAATCGCAATTAATTTTTAGATAGATTATGTTAAAAAGTGACAACATTTTATGCAACTGAGATGAAGGGAACCATGTCTATTTACTGTGGAAAAGTCGATTGGAGTCATATACCCCACAGATAAATTGAGTTAATAAACCTTTAATGCAAACCAAGAGGGGTCCTGTCCATAAAAGGAGGATTTACTTCCTCAGGGCAGGTTTCTGTGTAATATTAGCCCGGCTCTCACATTTAGTACCAATGTTATAGCAAAAAGATGAACCCTCCTTTGGCTAACTACTGGCAATGGGCCTATTCAGAGGATGAATGTCAGAGTGTTCAATTGTGGTTATTTCATATTCAGTCTTGGGTCAGGCTGCCCAATAACTGTACATGTTAAGCCAGCAAAAACTCTAAACTATCGGACACATTACGTTTTAGTTTTTATTAGTTAACATTATTGATTTAAAACATTAAGATGATTTAATGCATCTTAAAATCACTTCATGCCTTCTAAACGCTGGTTGTAAATTAATCAATAGATTAAAGTATTTTGCTATTTTGTTATAATTAAATTAATACTAAAAAATGCATCTTGGGTTCCACAAACATATTTAACAATGCAACTGTTGTGTAATAGTTGCTGAAAAAAATAATCTTTGCCATCACACGGATAAATTACTTTTAAAATATATTAAAATAGAAAACAGTTATTCTAAATTCTAATAATATTCCACAGTATTGCTGTTTTTACAGTATTTTTGATCAAATAAATGTAGCCTTGGTGAGCAGAATAGACTTCTTTCTATAAAAAACAAAAAAAAAAAAAAAAACGTGTTAACCCCGAATGGTAAGTGGATATATGAAAAATAATAATAGCTAACTTTATTATCCATGGAGTCTTTCCATTGCCCTGGGATCCTGATATTCTAGGTGTCTGTGGCAACTAAAAAATAGATTTAGTTCATAGATTTATTGTACTATATATATTAACTTGAATTACTTCTTGGCATCAGGCTGTATAGTTGCTAGCTTCTTGGAACCTTTATAAGTAGGTAAAATAGCCATAAAAGAGGACAGTTCTCTGACCCGTATGAAAGATCAAAGTCAATTAAAAGATTGTTGTCTTTATTTATTTCGGTCACAAGAACCATAAAAGTTGTCCTGCATCTCTAAAACTGTGTTTACTCACTATGAATCCTCTGCCAGCCATTGTTAAAAAACAATTATGAAGACAAATTGGGCACTGACAGGACTTTGGGTTGGATATAGACTTAGACCAGGATTAATTGGGGAGATTTTAATATACAACAATAAACCCCCCATTAAACAACAAGGACAGTAGTGTTTCTCGTATGCTCTTTATCATTTTGATGGCAAAGAGAAATAGCCAACGAAGTCAGTGTGTCCATAATGCATCATTTTGCTGTTAATTAGTCATGTGAAGCTCATTTACAAGTGTTCGAAAGCGAAGACAATTAGTAGCCAAGACGAGGATTTTCCATGGCAAGAACTGTGGGGGTAAAAAGGATGGCAGCCGTCTTCTCGTGACTGAATGTGAGACTCTGCGTTTGTGTGCGTGTTCAAAATTTCAGCATCTGTCATTTTGATACAACTGAAGATAATTAAAAGCTGGAGACACATTTTTAAAAGGCAAAAATAAAGGATTAATGGGATATGCAAAATCCATCCATCCACCCATCCTCTGTTTTATTCGACAAGGTAACACTTTATTTCGATAGTCCACTTTAGACATTCTACTAACTAAGTAACTTTTCAACTGCATGTCAACTAACTGTCATTAGAGTATTAGTAGACTGTCTGCTTAATATCTGCTAGCACTTTATTTTGTTGGTCCCCCAACATACATTTAAGTGACTATAAGTAACTTGGCGACTACAAGTAAACTTATTCTCCTAACCCGAACCCTAACACCTAACCATAACCAGTCTACGATAATATACTAATACTCTAATAAGAGACATGTAGTTGAAAAGTTATAATTAGTTCAATAAATAAAGTGGAAGCTTTGAGATTACTTTGAATGTCAACAAGAAGTGACATCACCCAAAATGGTCTGAGGTCTTATATATGCCACATGCAATTTGCTGTAGAAATTGGTAGAACTTCAAAAGCACATGTGCATACAGTACATGTATATGAAGGATGTCAAACACCTGAGTAAAATGAAAATCAAGCTCTTTTTTTATTATTATTTAACAAAACACACACAAACACTCTTAGTTTGAAGCATTAGTAGGAGGGTTTTTGAAGGGCAAGTTGATCTTAAAGCTCAGTGGAAATTAAACATTGATTTTTCTCCTTCTAAAGGCAGGTTCCATGTTGGCTCGCAGTTAAGCATAGCATGATGATTGGTGTTACAGTTGTAGTGTTATTGTTAGTGGTTTCTTAATGGAATTTCTTTAGATGGTGTAATTTCACAGTCCAATATCAAAACATTTCATTTTAAACGAATTACTCCGTGATGAAAAAAGAGGGAAAGAAAACACTTGTTCTCACAAAAGTTAAGAGAGACATTCTGAAAACGTTCATTCATTTTGCAAATGGTGAAGAACAATGGTTCTCTGGTCAGGAGTTTCAACTAATTCCTAATATATATAACATTTTATATATATATAAAATTTCCTTGAGGGACTTCCACAACAGAGTGAAGAAATATAAATGCTGGTGAACAAGGAAAGGCGATTCAACAAACTGGTAAATACTGGAATTAGCATTACGCTTACAGGCCACTTCGGCAGCCATTGTTTGTTTACGCTCTTGTTTTACGCCTTCTCGATGACATCACACACGTTGTTAAAGGCATACTCCACCATTTTTTCACATTAAACTATGTCATTCCCTTAACCCTCAGAGACCGACTGCATCGTCGACGACGCCACACGTCACCTCCGATAAATATTTAAATTATTCGATGACAGATTTTTCGATTTTCTTTCCCAGCAGAAAGCTAACAAGCTAGCCATCACAGGGTGAATTTGGTGTCTTTTCTATCCTGGAACTTGTGCAGCCTTTTGGAGTTTTTCAGCAATAAATCCAAACGCTTATATCCATGTTTGAGCCACTTGATGTCCATAATTTATAAATATTCTGTCATTTTTGCCGCTAGCTCGAGGCTAGCTGCCATTTTGGATATCACGTGATTTTTTCACCTGATGGTTGTTGACCAATTACAGGCTGATCCATCATCAACAGCGCAGTCTCATCCCAAGACGTCATATAACTGACGTCTTGGGACGTCTTTTGACCATACGTCAACATCCGTCTTTTTAGAGTACCCTTAAACGTCGGTTAGATGCCGTTATCGGATCCTAACTCTACCCCAGACCTAAACCTACCCCGTCACCTAACCGACGTTAAAGGTAAAGCGTCAGTTGTATGACGGCCCGGGATCGTCATGTAACCGACGTTTAAGGGTGCCCTAAAAAGGCGGATGTTGACGTATGGTCAAAAGACGTCCCAAGACGTCAGTTATATGACTTCTTGGGATGAGACTGTGTTAGTCAAATCAAAACCACATAATCTGACACTGACTAACCAGACACAAATATTGTGTAGTCAGACTCGGCATTAAAACAATGTGCCTGACCTATGGGGCATGTTGTCACATTTCACTTCCATTCTTTCGGGGTAAATAAAGAAAAAAAAAACATAAGCTGTAATAACATAACAGAACCACATAATTGTACTAAACGTGTGAATTTAATGAGGAAAAAAGAAATGCCCTTACACAAACTGAGAAAGTCCAAAAGTGTTAGGCTGCCTACTTTCAGAGTCAGATGTTTTATATTCCCACGATTCCAACCATGAAGGTGTTTCTTTGCCAGATGCAAGTGTACTAATGCTTGTCAGATGTTAGAATGTCAACAAAGACGTCTCACAGGAACCAAACTACGGAGGATAAATTATGCTCTGCGATACCATTTATTCTGCAGGTGTATGATTATGAACAGAGGATTATCATGTTTCACACACCTGTCTCTGCAAAAGTAAGCTAGAGAGGCTTTGTCATCTTACTAATGTACAAAGAACTTTGATGTTTTTTAACTTCTCCAAACTGAATGTGTATCACTACATCTGTACACTGTAAAAAAAAAAATGATGGTTTAACTTAAAAAAAAGTAAGTAACCTGGTTGCCTTAAAATTTTAAGTTGATTGAACTAGAAAAAGTGAGTTAATACAATGAAGGAGATTAATTTAACCATCAGAAACTCAAAATTATATGTTATCTGAACTAAATAAATTATTTAAGTTGATTTGACAAAAGAAGAAATGTTGTGATTACTACACTGTAAACATTTTTTGTTGGTTTAACTTAAAAAAGTAAGTAACCAGGGTTGCCTTAAAATTTTAAGTTGATTGAACTGGAAAAAGTGAGTTAATACAATGAAGTAGATTAATTTAACCATCAGAAACTCAAAATAATAAGTTATCTCAACTAAATAAATTATTATAAAGTTGATTTGACAAAAGAAATTATGTTGTAATAACAAGTCTTGAAAATATTATTTTACAGTGTATGATTCGCCAGCCGCCACTCTGTTGGGACATTATAGACAAGTATCGACATCAGAGATTTTCCTCTGGGTCACAAGTCAGACAAGCATTCTGAGTTGAATTGAATACAACATCAACAATCATTTTCATTTGAGATTCGGTTAGGTATTGGACGACACACTTTTGCAAACTGAAAGTATTTAGTTTGCTAATAAAATACGGAGTCTATGGGTTTCCTGGCAGCCACATCCATTTCCTTTTCCCTTAACATACTATACTGTAGGATTCTTGACATATTTTTAACTCATGCAGATTTTATAAGTAGCTTTTATCAACTCCTCAGTAAACTGGCGTAGGCCTGCATGCATCACTCAGCTCTGTAGAAGTGGAAAGCTTTCTGAAGTTTCCAGGGCTTTCTATAGCAGTGACTGATTGGAAATGTCAACAAAGCTTCTGTGAAACATACCATTATTGAATGAATATTTAAATAAATGTGGCAGAGCTGGATTCAGTAGAGCCATAGGGAATATCTCATAGATCACCGTTATCATAAATCATGACACTGAAACGAATAAATACAAATATGAAAAAAATCCAATTCCTCAAGCAATCAATAAATAGAGCTTTTCCTCGTGGCGTCGCTTTAGTTCTGGGTTGCTAACACGTACAGTAATCGAACCCATAGTGAGCTATTATTTATTTGCACTTTAGAAAACAAATCTCTCTTGCAGCAGAACTGAAATTGCTTCTTTACTAAAATCTTAAGAAAATATCTTGGATGTAGTACATCACCAGAGTTGCACTGAAGGAAATCATTCAAGCTCAGACATTATTATGAATACATAATCCATTCCATATTATTATGAATTATGGAGTATTATAAAATGTTAAATTACAAGAGTTGATACTTCAATGGGCTGTGCAACCTTGCAGATGAAAATGAAGTGATGATGGTTATAAGAAGTAGATGAATTACGAGCTCATAAAATGATTAAACTTTTTTCATGAAAACAGACTGAAATTTATAATCATGCAATCATAATTAATAGCTAATTTGGCATAAACTATTTCAACTTGTGTGGGAAATTAGAAAAGGAAATGAGATGATATGTGCACGAATGAACAATTATATGCATCATTTTTCATCACTTTACAAAACTTCTTCTAGTTATTCTAACATGAAAATGCTGCTGTTATTTACTCACATTTATGTCATTCTAAACTGTATGTTGTTTTTACCAATTCGTATGGCTTCAGAGGTTTTGGAATATAGCGCACACCTCATATGGACCACATTTATAATGGCTTTTTGGAGTTTTACAGACATAATGAACTTGATGTATGGAAAAAAAAAGCGGTGTGAAAAGGTTTTTTTTTTTTTTTTTTTTTTTTTTTTTACACATTTAAAGAAAATATAAATATATTGAAAAAAATAATTTCGGTTCAGGTAAATGTAAAAAAAAAAAGAAATCGAGAAACATCTTATATACAGGCATTTTTACTGACATTTTTAATGAATGAAGAAGCGTTTGATTCATTCTGATTTAACAAAAGTATTATACAATCCATAAATAATCTCATTGTTTTCCTCCACAAACTGTAAAAATGAATACACTTTTTCTAATCAATAAAATTGAGGCAACAGATTACAAGCAAATTGAACAAATTAGAATTGAGTGATAATTAATCAAATTATTCCTTAAAAGTTAACCATTTAAAATGAGTAAAGTTTACACCAAAAAAAAAATCAACAAAAAATATCTGAACAACAGACAGACATCAAAGATTAATTAAGAATTCTTTATTTTATATTGCCAACATTGAAGACACCTGATGTTAACATGCAGAATCACTGAAGGAGAAAACCGTATTTTAAAACAAACCTAAAACAAACACGGATCACCATAAAGGTGACTTAAGTGTAAGTTTTTTTTTTTAAATAATTTTTAATAGATTTTACTCATTTTAAATGGTTAACTTTTAAGGAATTAATTTGATTAATTAATTGAAATAATAATATTGCTTGTAATCTAGTTGCCACAATTTTTTTTCTTGATTAGATAAAGCGCATTAATTTTACAGTGCATGTCACTAAATGTCCTTAACTAAAGAAACGACACCCAGAAAGAAGGACAGACAAATCTCGCAGACTCTCCGTCTCCTTCCAGGGGAAAAGACAATAAATACCCATCTTTTTAATATTTAATCTGCTAAAAGCTGGGATTTAGGGGGTAAAAGGCTCAGATCTCCAAATTAAAGGCTTCTAGAGGTTGTTTATATGCCGCCCTTGGAGACCAATTCATTTCACGAGACAGAGTCCACTGCAGAGGCCCAACAGGCAGTGCACCGGGTCCCACAGTGGCGTCTCCCTTACTGGAGTGGGATTACAACAAGGTTGAAGTCTGCTCTGTGATTGGATTGAGTGTCAGCGAGAGATCCCAATGCATCACTAATGGATCTGAACAGGGCAGCCAAAGAGGTTCTCCTTGGTCCTGTGAGACGATGGTGGCAAATTGCCTCACAGAGCTGAGAAAAGAGCAGAACACGAGAGAGAGGGGACAGTGGTGGGAAAGTGGGCATCCAAGAATACATCATTTTAGGGCTATATTTATGTTGTGTGCCCCAATGAATTATGTGAGATAATTTTCCCATTTAAAAAAAAAGAAAAAAAAAATTCTAAACAAATATGAAAATGACATTGAGGGTTAAAATAATTAACAATGATTAATGTTAACATAATTCATCTCAAATTTAAAGGACTCTTGTATTGCGGTTAGTACTTTATACAGTATATATATTCAAATAGTATACAGTTTGATAACAATTTATATATTTTTTTTAAATCACAGAGGAGAATGAATCAGTTTTGTTTCTTCTCTCTGAGGCTAAAGTCCACGCTAATTATCCCTGTTGTCAATTAACAAATAGCAGTGACATCTGCGAGAGCGTCGCATTATGGGTATGACCCATCTGATTCATGTGGAGAACAGCTTTGGGGCTTTTCAACAGCCAGTGACATGAGCATAAGCTCAGAGGAATTTATGATAAACAGAGCGAGCTGTCAATCAAACGCAATCATTGATGCAAACAATACCACAGGGATCCTGCATGCTCCATGCCATTATCAAAAAAAAAAAAAAAAAAAAAAAAAAAATCTAATAAAAGTAAGAATCCAAATCCGTTCAACTGGCACATTTCACTTACAGTACAAAACTCTGATTGCGCTATTATGGTACTTGTCTTAGACTGGCAGAACGGCTCTTACCATAAGTGATGCCCTTTTACTCTGATGAAACTTTGCCCAGAACAGACCAGACCTACTGAATAGACTCTTGTCGATTTGTTTTATTCCTTTTTATGATCTGTTCCGATTTTTTGTAAATGTAGTCATATTTTTTGTGCTGTGCCGTTGTCTATGCTCAGTACGGATCATGTGATTAACGCTGAACAGCAAATATTGTTTTAATTAAAAAGGACTAAAGAGTTGGCATAGCAATCAAACTAAACAAAAGCTTTAGTAATTATCAGCCATAGATTGTGTTGAGTACAAAAGCATACAATATATGTACTTGGGTTGTGAAAAAGATAGTCAGATGATTGTGGAAGGCGTATGGAAGGCACGTCCTGATTTTGCAGAGTAAGACTTGGGTCAACTTTTTTTGTTAATACAGGTGTAACCGGACTCGAACGGGCTCTAACAAGGATGCTAAAGACTGCAGCTGCTAGTAAGCCTCTTGAGGCCAAGGGTGTGAGGTTTACATGGCCTCTTACTGGCCTATGTCGGTTACACTCATCCACTTAAACCTCACTCCCACCCGGGTCACGGCACCAAATGTTACCGGTCCTTCTCGACCGGTTATTGTCCAATTTAAATATTCTACTAACTTATTTAACTTGTCAACTACATGTCAGTCATTATAGTAGACTGTACTAGACCACATGTTAGGTTAATGTTGGGTGTTTGGGTTAGTAGAATAAGTTGTAATGCAGTTGCAAAGTTACTTTTAGTCCGTAGAATGTGTGTTGGGGAGCATCAAGCAGACAGTCAAATTAAGCAGACAGTCTACTATTACTTTATTAAGATCATTATATTTAGAATGTATAAAGTGGACCTTGAATGTAACCGGTCCTTCTCGACCAACTCCGACTTTAACCGGCATTTCCAACCCGATCTCACGACCAAGTCGTACGAATTTGACGAACGATTAAAAAGTGGCTAAATCGTAACAATTCATGCGACCTCACTCGTACGAATTAGTACGATTTTGCTAAATCGTACATATTTTACGAATTGGACAATTCCTATGAATTTCTACGAATGACCTACCCCTTACCCCGCCCCTAAACCTAACCATCACGTAGGTTTAGACAAATCGTACAAATTCGTACGAGTGAGGTCGTACGAATTAGACACTTTTTAATCATTCGTCAAATTCGTACGAATTGGTCGTGAGATAATGTTGGCATTTCTGGTGTGGGAGGCGGGCGCACTAAAAAGGACACCACAGCCGCTAGTGTATTTCTTGAGGCCAGGAAAGTGAGGTTTACAGTCACAGCTCTTACTGGCCTATGTCCGTTTCCTTTTCGCAAATTTAGTCCTAACCATATCCCTACCCCTAAACCTAGCCCTACCCATAACAAATCCTTAAAATCCAAAGGAAACGATAGGTGAATAACAATGATGTAGAAGCAACTAACCCTGGTTGTAAGCTTAAACTTGACATAATCTGAAAACTCAACGCATTCTCATACGACACTTTTGCCAAAGCATAGACATCCAACGCACATGGCACCCTTTAGCGTCAAACGAAACGCTTCAGTTATGGTAGGTTTAGGTATGGAGTAGGATTAGACCACTAGGAGGCGCCTTCTGCCGCATATATATATATATATATATATATATGTGTCTCATTTGACGCTAAATGGTGTCATGTGCGTTGGATGGCAAAAGCGTCGTATATAATGCCTTGGGATGAGAACGGGCTTGAAAACTTGTCCCTCAAATCTGATTGATTGATTGATTGGAATGTTGTTTCAGGAGTGGAAATCAAGTTCTGTCTATAGGAGTGTCTGGGTCAAAACATCTATCAGCAATTTGTATGAAATTATATATAGTATACAGTGTAAAGTATGCATAAACAGCTCTCTCTCTTCTGAAAATAGCTAAATTGCTAGCTTTAACACCGAACATGCTACAAAGTTTCACATTATCAAAGAGAGAGCCGTATCTCGGCTGCTCTTACATTCAAAACATCAAAGTCTCCAGCGAAAGCTGATGTTGGCAGAACTCACGGCGTAAGTGAGGAATACATTACATTAATATTCACGAGTGCTATTTGAATAGGGCAGTTCTTGCTAACGGGGGCATTTCCCTCTTAAAAGGCCTTTTTTTTCCTGAAGTTCAACATTTTCACTTTGCCCACTCACCTGTTACACAGTTAGGGTAAGATGATGCAATGCTCTTTTTTTACAGCTTTTATTGAGAAAATACATATATTGTTCACTTCAGAAATGTTCTTTGCAAATCTGTTGTTTGTCATACACTGTTGTCTCTGTTTCAAAAGCACAAGTGTCTTCAAAGCTTTCAACTAAAAAAAAAAAAAAAGAAAAAAAGGAAGAGAATACAAGTACAAAACAAAAGAAGGTGAGACGAATTTGCAGCCCACGTCATGATCTCCTGGAGGCTTGTGAGTCAAACTTCAGTAATATCAAAACACTTGGCGATATTCCCTTATGAGTGTGTACTTGGTGGACTGTGCGATAAAGAAAGTCTCTTCAAGATCCATATTGTGTCTTGCTCCATCGAGAGATGCTTCCATCCTCATGCATTACAATGTATTTACAATTTTAAGAAGACAATGATGAATTGGAAGCAAACTATTTGTCCTTAGTGCATTTATCACACGCTTTATCTCTTTGACCTAAGCCAATATGGTCATGTTAAATGACTTTAATAAACCTTCAGTCACTCTGTCCTCTGTTGGCCAAATCTGAATAGAGCAATCAAGGAGCTTCTTCAGCTTGATGTGACACTAAACGATCCATGCCTGAATAGAAATGACCTGCTGAATACTTGACCTGCTTCTCTTGAAAATTGATTTAAGGTATAATGTTGAAGGGATGTACAGTTTCTCAAACTGCAAGCTATACTCATCATTTAATGTAGTTCAACTACAGTTAAAACAAGAGTGCTTTCATTTTATCCACTAATTATTCAACCATTTGAAATAAATATTAATATCCATCCATCCATCTATCAATGTCTATCCATTGTCCATTTTCTTTCACCCGTTTTAAAGTTGCTTCCAAGACAAAATCATTCTCGCTATTTCCACAAACCATGTCAGAGAGATAGATTACATTTATAACCACACATTCTCATCCTAGGGCATCATCTAACAGATGCTTTTGACCATGTGTCAACATTCGACGCACTCGGCACCCTTTAGCGTCAATATGACACGCTTCCGTTATGGGTAGGGTTAGACCACTAGGAGGCGTCTCATATTGAAGCTAAAGGGTGCTATGTGCATTGGATGTTGACGCGTGGTCAAAAGCATCAGTTAGATGATGCCTTGGGCAACCCGGTCTCATCCCAAGACGTCATATACGTAACTGACGTTTTGGGGCGTCTTTTGACCATACGTCAATATTCGCATTTTTAGGGCCCCCTTAAACGTCGGCAGATGAGGTTATGGGATCCTAACTCAACCCCAGACCTAAACCTAACCCTAAACCTAACCCGTCACCTAGCTGACGTTAAAGGTAAAGCATCAGTTGTATGACGGCCTGGGATCGCCATCTACCGACGTTTAAGGGGGCCCTAAAAAGGCGGATATTGACGTATGGTCAAAAGACGTCCCAAGACGTCAGTTATATGACTTTTTGGGATGAGACTGTGTTACCTTGGGATGAGACCGGGCTGTTTATAAGAATAATTCATAAAAAAGTAGCAAGTCATAACAATACATCAACGCAGTTTTTGACTCTACTGAAAATATATAGCTAAGTTAGTCGAGCTGAGACTTCTTAGTTATAACCCTGCATATAATTCATGCATCAAATGGCCATATGCATCACACATTTGGATGAAGGGGGGATTTATAGTCTTTTGTATAGTAAGTGATATTCTGAGCAGATGTTTTCCTTCTACATGGTTCAGCTGGAAGTCACTATTGTTAATTTTTACAAGGCAAATACAACAGTGCAACACCTGGAGTTCCCAAACAGCAGCCCAATCCCCAAAAGAGCCGTGCCAAGTGCAAAACAACAGAATTAAGCGTTTGCATGACTTCAGTATCACTGGGGGATTGAACAGTAAACTGTCCATGCTTGGGGACTGATGGTTTTGTAAGGGAGACGTCATGACATAAGCCGTATGTTTCCTGCCACAACTTTTAATCAAATAAAGCCTGGAAACAGCTAATGTTGCTGATTTTTCTCCGTTCTATTGCTGCTTCTCGAGTATCGTTGATGCATAAAATGTCCCAGGTTGGTTTTGAAGTAAAAAAATGGCTCACAAATGGCTATCGAATCGATACAGTCAATGCCGTTTCAAACCACACGTACGCCTAGTTCATTTCCTAACTGGAGATTGACTGCATAATGACTCGCAGGACTACAGCTCTCCTCAACTTTGCAGCGGAGCGGGCGATACCGCAGCTGCGGCCTTGAGAGGAATTTATGTTTAATGCAGTGTCAGGTAGCTGATTTGTTTTGAAAAGGTGTGAGGAACGCAAAAACGCATTTTCACTTCATGTTGAGACGCTTAAAACTAGTATAACCCGAGCTGTGCAACTATTTAAAGCTTGAGACCTTGGATGGCAATGACGGTGTGATTATTTTTTCCTGCATTTATACAAAAATACCAAAGCTGTGAATCTTCAGGAGTATACCTTTAAAAAAATCAGTATGCAATTCAGTACTTTTGTCTTTTATACTGTACATAATAAATGGCATATTGATGATAAAGGTTAGCAGAGTAGTTTAAGAGTTTCGACCATGAGATCTGTCCTCTCGCTGGAATCTCGGAGAACACAGTGCAAATCAAACAGACAGAGAGCGAATGGATGGAGGAGTCATCCCTGGTGTACCGAGCTGCTGGAAATGTCATTTTAGAAAGAGATGAGGAAGAGACACGGGCAAGCAAGTCAAAAGGAGCGTCAGCAGTAGTTCATTTTAGGGCCTCAAAGCGGGAGAACGTGAGAAAAAGATCGAGGGATGGGTGTGAGATAGAAAAACAACACATTGTCATGATAGAACGAGAACATAAAGACAGATGGGCTTAGTGTCAAAATATAGTATTCATTTTTTTTTTTTTTTGTATGGATGAAAGTCAAATGACCTGTGGGTGATATTTTGTATTTGTTGAGTTTGGATATTAATTCAATTCCACTAGAGTTTTTACTTTTGTCAAATGTAGGATCAATAAACTCCCTGTTAGCGCTTTCTTGGGTTAAAGGAGAACTCCGGTCAATTTTAACATTGAGTTCATTTATTTTTGTACATTTGGAGCGCTGTCAGTACAGACAAAAACGACAAAAAACGGTGTTGCCTACACCGTATTATTGTCTTTTTAAAATTTGCACCGTGTTGACTTTAATGGGGCATGTTCTAAACCTGCTTATAGCCTTAACATCCTTGATTTGTCATTACGAGTGCACAGCCATGTGAGTCGTGCTATTAAGAGTGACCACGGTGAATCTGACTGTTGATTGTCGAGTTCACGCGCATGATCATTGATGAATATCATCTCAAACCTATTGTACCGCTGTGTGTTGTTCTGAGAATATCAGCTCAAATGGCTAGTTCATCCAAGTAAGATGTTGAACACACGGAGGAGGTTTGAGATGAGATTCACCAATGATCGGTGACAAAAATGCGTGAGATCGACAATCGACTACTGTGGGCTTCGACCGAAAAAGCAAATACACTCTCAGAAAAAAAGGTACAAAAGCTGTCACTGGGTCTGTACCTTTTCAAAAGGTACACTTTTGTATCCAAAGGCTACATATTGGTACCTTAGTGGTACATATTAGCACCTAAAATGTTCATATTACCACCTGAAATGTACATATTAGCTCATGAAATTGACATATTAGCACCTAAAATTTACATGTTATCACTTAAAATGTACATATTAGCTCATGAAATGGACATATTAGCACCTAAAATGTACATATTAACACCTAAAATTGGCATATTACCACCTAAAATTGATATATTACTACCTAAAATGTACATAATTAACACTTAAAATGGACATATTAGCTCATGAAATGGACATTAGCACCCAAAATGTACATATTAGCACCTAAAATGTACATATTATCACATAAAATGTACATATTAGCACCTCAAATGTACACATTAGCAACTAAAATGGACAAAAGTTTACCTTTGGAAAAGGTACAGCCCCAGTGACAGCTTTTGTACCTTTTTTTCTGAGAGTGCAGAGGTGTGTGAGCTGGCTGAATTAACATAATTTTTAAAATATCTTTCACATCTACTGCAGTCAGATTGACTGTGGTCACTCTTAATAACACCACTCACATGGCTGTGCACTCGTAATGACAAATCATGGTTGTTAAAAGCAGGTTTAGAACATGCCCCATTGAAGTCAACATGGTGCGAATTTTAAAAAGACAATAACAGTGTAGGCAACACTGATTTTTGTCATTTTTGTCTGTACTGACAGCACCTCAAATGTACAAAAAAATTAGCTCAAAGTTAAAATTGACCGGGGCTCTCCTTTAAGTGTCTCTATACAGTAGTTTAATCCAGAACTGTCAACACTTGTGATTAACACAGCTCAGCTCAGCTGTCTTATTTTAGAGAGAAGAAGGTTATTTTTCTTTTTTCTTTTTTTTACAGATAAACATTCATCTCATGAGTATATTATTAATTATAAAAAAATTTACCAACATTAGTATAATATTCATTGAGTTCTCCTGAGAGGGTATTTTGGTACAGTTGCAAGCCAGCAGGTAAGTGAGAAAGATGAAGTATACACATATTTATGCATGTATAAAACAATATGAAAGTGTATGAATGTGGCTGATTTTGTCAGTGTAATCTCAGCGCTGTATGAATCTGTGCGCTGAAGCGTGCAGTCACTGTCCACGCTTCATTAGAGCTTCCTTTTACTCGCTTTCTGTTTGGAGCCATCATCCGTGGCCGAAAATCTGTTTATAAACTGGAAAACATGATATGATGTTTGCTGGGCAATACAATTGACACAAAATTTAAGCAATTCTCAAACATTGACCTAGAAAGATGAAAGCTCGCCTATAAAGAAAGACATCAAACTGGTGTGTTAATTCACCAGCAACATAATCCAATAAACAAACCTAAACAGTCATTAATAATTCCTTATACACTTAAAAAAAAAGTGTGTGAGCAATATATCTGAACTAAATTGCCTTTTGGACTGACTTCAACAGAGGCACGTATTTACACTTACTGGACAAGTTAAATGTGAATGAAGGTCTGCTGTTTTACAATGGCTGAATTAATGGGAGCATGTCATTTGTTCATTTCATCATGTAAGGATAAGAACCGGGGGTGAAAAGGGGTGGAAGCAAATGCAATGAATTGAGTGTACTTAGACTATAAATTCTTATAGGTGTCTGCAGAGAATTATGCAATCTGTTAAAATGACAGATGACCATAGAATTATATTAATTACAAGAAGCCTATTGGACATGCATATTGTGCAATTTGGGACTTACTGTAATAGTTCAACTTAGAAAAACACTTAATTCTAAGGTGACACAGTTACACATTACACATACGTAATATAATAACAGTAAACATATCATATAATGTCTTCACTTTTATCAGTTCAATAATAATCCAGTCAAATAATGAGTCAAAAAGAAAGAAAGATAGGAAGTCATGTCTATTTTATATGAAAGCTTTAGCTTGTTTCCACCACAAAATGAATGAATGAATGAATGAATGAATGAATGAATGAACACTCTCAGAAAAAAAAGGTACAAAAGCTGTCACTGGGGCTGTCCCTTTTCAAAAGGTACACTTTTGTACCCAAAGGCTGCATATTGGTACCTTAGTGGTACATATTAGCACTTAAAATGGACATATTACCACCTAAAAAGGACATATTAGCTCATGAAATTGACATATTAGCACCTAAAATGTACATATTAGCACCTAAAATATACATATTAACACTTTAAATGGACATATTAGCTCATGGAATTGACATATTAGCTCCTGAAATGGACATATTACCACCTAAAATGTACATATTAGCACCTAAAATGTACATATTAACACTTAAAATGTTCATATTAACACTTAAAATGTACCTATCAGCACCCAAAATGTACATATTAACACCCAAAATGTACTTATTAGCTTATGAAATGGACAAAAGATTTCCTTTTGAAAAGGTACAGCCCCAGTGACAACTTTTGTACCTTTTTTTCTGAGAGTGAATGAATGAATGAATGAGACTTGATCTCTCAATTCAGTCTTTTTTTTCTCAGAATTCAGAAAAAATAAAGTCAGAATCACAAGTTACAAACCTGGAATTGCAAGGAGAAACGTCAGAATTGTGTGCTAAAAAGTTGATATTACCTTTTTTTTTTAATTCTATGTAAGAATCACACTTCCATACGTTTACTTGGTTTATCCATTACTCTAGAAATAAGGAATTCTGTATACGTAAATATACATGCCATGTAAACACAACATGTGCTCAATGTGCACATTACTGCAAACATAGTAGCAGTGAACATGCCTGAATCTGAAGCCCTCATACTTATCATTTCCAATGAATTTTAAAGCTTGTTGTCCAGTGAACGTAATCTTTACTTCACTGAAATGCATTTCAATGAATTCCATGAACATATCAATGCAGAAATGTTCTTGTTACATAGCAAACAATGCAAGAGCTTTTAATGAAATTTTACATTTCCAGTTGCTAACATATTGCAATGTACACAACGTGATGTTAATAACCCAGAAGAGCATCGGAAGAGCCTGTCACATTTCATTCTTGTCTCTTTACCTTCCAATTCTCTGAATGCTCACCTCTTCCGCAGGGTCTTCAGGAATGGCTGACACCACGCTGATGAACCCAGGCTCTCATCTGCTGACTGTGTGCTTTCCTGATTGCCTCTCTACTTTGACCCGATCAGGACAACACGCAGAGAAAGCCGGCGTTCAGGGTCACGCGACCTCCACTTCTTCTCTCCCCTTGCCTCCGGCTATACAACAAACTCACCCAATTTGCCATTCTAGATCAGAGGTCCTCTCTATCCCCCGACAATCTCCACAGCTCCATCAGCCAAGACCCTTGATCTTAAACCTTGTTTCGACTGTGGTTCCGGCTCACGGGCCTCACCTCTGCTCGAACCCGGACAGGACCGTTTCTCACATTTGATAATGCAGTTCCTCAAGGCGTCTGTTTGTGCTAGATTTTGCACAATGCTGTTTGCCTTAATGAATTAATTAGAAGCATCATTAGCTCTGCAAAACTCAATGGTCTGAATCGTGTCTGACTAAGAAATCACTAGCAAACATGTAATCAGCGCCCCCTATACTGTAATTACTGTTAGTGTTATTCACTCAAGCAATTGAGTAAACTAACTGATCGAGAAAGTCAGTGATACACAGAGTAGAATAATGCTAAAAAGGGCATGCTTGCATTCTATAAACTATACAGTTTTGATCTTTACGATTATTTGTGTTCAAAAATAAATAATTGATTCTGAACTGCTGAAACAAGTCGTCAGCAATTCCAGTCTCACTAGTATACGTACTTGCGTAACAATGTAACACATTTGCATAATGCCAGCCTATGGTTTTCACTGGTTGCCAGTGAACAATGTCTACTTTGACCAGCCCTCAATCACATAGTTTGTAGCTGAAGCCAGGAAGAGTTTGGTTTGTGTTGTTGACAGGTCAAGAGGGTGCTTTTTTCAGTGCTGCAAATCCACTTGCATGCACTTCCAAAGGATGAGGACTTGCAAGGGAAATTGAGACGGAAAAAACAACTCCATCCTTACTGTCCATTTCACTGTGTCTCAAATGCTGAGGAACTCTCCGGAGCTGAAATTCAGGTATGGTAATGGCCATTTCGTTTCCAACACGTGCTGTAAGCAATAGACTGGACCGTCTGACCAATCAGAGCAGAGTAGGTTCTCTGAAAGGAGAGGTTAAGAGAGACTGGTGGTGTGTCCAAAATCACGTATTCTGTCTGAATAGGTTCTACATTTGAATTTGTACGCTGTAAAAAATAATCCTGTAAAAAAAACGGTAAACTACTGGCAGCTGTGGTTGCCAGCATCATACCATAAAAATACGGTGTGTTACTGTTTTTGAAATTAACAGCTAAATACCGTATTGTCAGCTACAATATTAAACTTTAATTTAACGGCGATATGTTCTAACACAAAAACAGTAACACACCATATAGTTACGGTATGATGCTGGCAACCACAGCTGCCAGTACTGTAGTTTACCGTTTTTATTTTTTATTTAGTATTATTTTTTAGTGTACTTACTTCACGACCGTTAAAAAAAGCATATTCTGTGTAGTATGAATGTAAAACCAACATACTACACACATGTTGTCATTATCATGTTACCTTCATTGCTTCACTTCCATTTATAAATCCTCTCCTGTGACCTCATAGGATAGTAAAGTGTCCATCGAATGCACTCTTCAGAATCTCGCTGGAAGTAGTAGGTCACCGGAGACTTTTCGCCTACACATTTAATACAATGTTCTTGGAAATTAGGGCTGCAACAAACGATTATTCTGGTAATCGATTAATCTAACGATTATTAGAACGATTAATCGACTAATCGTCGATTATTTTGCCGGCTAATCAGTAAGTTTGGAACGATTATTCAACTTTTTCAATTAGTTAAAACATTGAGTTATACATATTCTTACTATAATATAAAAAAAATTAAATCAGTTCAGCTTTTGAAATAGTTGTTTTAATGAACTTCGAGCCAACTAAACAGGTCATTCTCTTTAAGTTTTCAGATTTCAGTCCAATTTAAATCACATACAAATGTTCTTTAGGCATTGTTTAATAGGACCACTGCTTTTCTTAGAACTGAAACAGAAAAAGGGATATTTACTTCAGGACACAAAGAGTGGTAAAATATTAATCTGCAACCCATTATTATAAATATAATAATTTTTTTTTTTACATGACAGAGACGTTTTCGTTCACCTTTTAATTTACAATATGGAAAAGTAACTGCCATGATATTCTTCCTAACATCTCCTTTTGTAAGTCTTCATAATTATGGAACAAAGCTCAATTAAGCTTTATTCTATGCAAAACATCATCACATTACTGTAATTATATTACTATTGATAATATTGTCACTATTATTAGTAGTATTGCATTCTCTAATAAAGAGATTTACCCTACGCTATCTCACGACCAATTCGTACGAATTTGACGCATGATTAAAAAGTGTCTAATTCGTACGACCTCACTCGTACGAATTTGTACGATTTGTATAAACCCACGTGATGGTTAGGTTTAGGGGGTAGGTCATTCGTACGAATTCGGACGAATTGGCCAATTCGTAAAATATGTACGATTTAGCACAAGTGAGGTCGTACGAATTAGACTATTTTTTATCATGCGTCGATTTCGTACGATTTGGTCGTGAGATTGGGTTGGATTTACCACTAGTTAGTAAGCTCCAGCTGGAGAACACTCAATTCTCAACGGCTCCTCTTGTTTCGGGGTGTTTCCTCTTTAAGTGCTCCAACACGCATCTTGTGCTCCCATGAAAAGCAAGTTCCGCCTTGCATGTATTGCACATGACAACATTTTTGGTTTTAAGCTTTGTGAAACTTTCCCAAACCTTGCTAGTTCGGATTCGTTTGCACACCGTCATAATTCTTTTACCGCAATAGCATTTGTAAAGGGCTGCAGTACACTCTAGCTACAGCGCCGTAGCGGTCAAATCCTGCACGCTCTTACATTAGGTCAAGTGAGATCAAACAACAATGATATTTGTGGACAATTTTTTTATTGACAACAATGTCGACTAATCGTTTCAGCCCTATTGGAAATATAGTATAGTGTTTTTCACATACACAGGAAGCAGGATGAATCTTTGAACAAACCGTTTTCAGAATGATGCATGATCTTCATGTTTTATTTTTTTATGTATTTTATTCAGTTGACATCACACGGCCTAGTGAAAGAGCTAAAATGTGCCCATGTTTTATGCTTGAGCACACCAGCACTGAGAAAGAGCAGAAGACCTATCAAATGGCATGAATGTCGACACATGGAGTGGCAAGGATGAAGAACCATTCATTACCATCCAAGGACCCCAGAGAAAGGCAGCACTAACTAATCGCCAGACCTGGGCCAAGCATAAAGAGCAGTGACCCACTTCACACATCCAGTGTATCTAAATACATATTTTTCACACTTGAGCAGCAGTGAGCGGACGATTCCATGCTTAAGCTTCACTGTAGAGCCAGAAAGTCAAGAAGGACATCTCACACAACCCAAATTTAGACATTTTTAGGGTGCTGCTTTGTTGTGAAAGGAATACTGGCTTGCTTACTGCACAGTATACGCTGTCTATCTCAACAGTTGGGTGATACATTTTTTAAATATTTCTCTTTCATCTGATGGCGGTTGCTCGATTGCAACCACATATTGTGGTGGCATTTATCATTAGTTCATCTTCAGGTATAAATAAGCTGGGTTTAAGTAATGTCCTGCTGAAATGAGACAGAGATTGTGTATTATACATAAGGATGCAGGCTATACTGATACTGGATGTTCACCACAATAAATGCCTATTAGCTTCTAACCTGGGACAGACACTGAGAACAATCAGAAGAGCTACTGGAAATGATCTATTTGAGCAAATTGAAGCTGGTATATATGCAAATGACTCTATTTCTGAACACATAAAGAAGTTGATTGAGTTATCCATGACGAATGAGGATGCTCCAATATTGCTATTACAGGCCACTGTCAAAATGTTAATCAGGCTTATTACCAACTTTATTCCCATTCCTCTATTTTCAAATTCATAATTACACTCTGATTAGGTCATAAGGGCCGGATAAATGGAAGAAGAATTGTTAGATATAGGAGGAAGATCAGATTTGTGGAACTACAAGATGAACTTTGGAGATGGATTTAATGATATGCTGATATGTTCTCCTCTATGGATGAATGATATTTTATGTATTATTATTAATTTTGAGGGGAGTAAGTGGAGATGGGAATCATAAGCATGGTTTCCATATTAGTTTTATATTTTGCAGTTCTGAATGTAAAAATTATGTATAAATGCATAAAACGATCTGAATAATGTGATCGACTGAATGAAGTAACAGCTGGTTGCTCGATAAAACAAAGAAAACAGTCAACATAATATATGCCATATATATATATATATATATATATATATATATATATATATGAAGAGTTCAGATGCAAAAGCCTCTAAATGCCATTTGAAATTTTCTTCTAAAATGACCATTTTTATCAAGCTTGTATATTTAAGTTCAGTAATTTTACTTAAAAGACAATTAATAGGTAATCTTCATTGCCATTTAAGTGAAATTACTGAACTTAAATATACAAGCTTGATAAAAAATTTCAAATGGCACTTAGAGGCTTTTGCATCTGAACTCTTCATATATATATATATATATATATATATATATATATATATATATATATAAGTATGGTTCACCTGAGTGATTGAGTGCATTAATTAATGCTTTGGGTATGTCTATATTTTTATTTTGAATCATTTTCTAAGAGAAGACAGTGTATCTCTTAATTGGATTCCCACACCCATTGACATTCTCATATTCGAAGCAGAAAATATACAAACATGCTCTGTCACCATTCTGCTGGTATTCAATATATATAAAGCATTCTGCGACCCTAGAGAGGACAAACATTTTGGAGAATGGATGGATATGGACATTTACCATGCCATTCAAAAGAAAATATCATATTCACTGCCAACAAAATTATCGTACCCATTTTTTTGTGTGTTCTCCAACATCTCCAACATCATTAAAACAAGATGAATTTACTTACGAAGAAAGTGCCATAATATATCAACTCTTGATTTTTATGCCTCAAACAAGAACGGATTATTTGCCAATGGCAAAGAAAAGCAAACTTGTTTTTCCTTTGAATTAAGATGATTTTTCTGACCCACTGGCACATAGGTTCTTCTTGCTTTAAGTATTCACCTCACTAAACCTCATTGGATTTCTTTGAAATCAAGACTTAATATCTTATGTCATTTTACATCTTTTTGCTGTCGGACATCTTTACAAAAATCTGTCTCAGCAAAAACACACCCAAGCATCACTTGACATCAAAGAATTTCCGTGATTAACCTGCCATGCAGAAAGTGTATCAAATAAAATGTTGAGTTTTTAATATCTCCATCCATCTAGTTGAAATTGTAGCATCTTGGCCTGTGTTTTTACCAAACTCCAGAACAGTGAACTATAACTTATTTGACTTGGATGCTGTTACTGGCTTCAGACGTTTAGCCCAAGGACATGCTTGCAGATTCTGTCTGTCTGTCTGACTTCTTTGTAACCCTGAAATAATCAGCATTTAGGTTTCTCAAACAACTAAAAGAAGAATCCAGCTGGTTTTCATGTCTTTGATTCACTGAGATTCCTCCCTATTGAGAAATGTTTAATGTCTGGTAACTTATCAGACAATCACTTGTTGTCACTCAATCATTTGATTTCCGTACACCAGTTGTTCAATCCTTTGCTTTATCTTGACGTCTCGAGTGACAGTGATGTGAATAATATCCCGCTTGTAGCTTTATTCTGAAAATGTATTTTTTATTGCCACTGTATACTGAAGTTAAAAGACTGTAAAAGCACATAAGTATATCACTTCTACTTGCACTTTTTCTATATAGCATCTGTTGCACTTGTACGCTATTTATTGCTATATAGAGTATACAGTATTGTGAAAACAGCATCTACTTTAAAGTGAAATTTTTAAAGTGATAACTTGGCAACAATTCAAATTTGGCATCTTCACAACTTGCTTCAAATGTGAGTTCTGCTCTGTTCTGAAATAATTGAGGTATCCTAAAAAACATATTAAAGTCATTAAAGTCTCTCTATCCTTGGGTGTTTGATATGACATCAAACAATCACAAAAAAATCTCTAAAAAAAAATAAACTCACAAATAACTTGCTTTATTGCAGTATTCCAGAGAGTTAAAATCTTGAGAATTCAGCAGCATGCAAAAAATAATAATGTGATGTGGTGCACAACTTTACAAAAATGCTAAAAAGGCTTGAGCATCTCTGACCAGCACTGGGATCTCTGTAGTATTAATTAAGCAAACACACATAAATGCACTCTCACGCTCACACACATCGGTTAATAATGATTTTGCTAGGGTGGCATTTTTTCAAGCTTTCCAAGTAAACAGGAGGGTATTTGCTTATGCATGGCCATGCTAATGTGTGTAAAGCTGAACTAAAAATCTCCTGACATAGCAGAGGGGAGCACAAACATTTTAACATTTACTTATGTAAATCAATATTAAAATAATTTTTAATTTAATAAACAGACCCTTCCTTAAGCCTAAATCGTCATTTATTTAAGTAGGTACCGTGGCAAGCAAGTGACTTGATGTCTTTATAAGCGAGTCATTGTCTTTGTCTGAGTCAAATGTCTTTATAAGTGAGTCATTGACTCATTGTCAACCGATTTCTTTCAAAAGCACTGATTATGTCCATTTTATTTAGGAATGAGTCATCAAAACATTTGCATAATCTATTCAAAAGCACAGATTCATTCATTTTAAACATCCAAAAAGCGACGAGTCATATAGAAAACGAAATATATATTTAGTAAGTGGCTGAATAATTTGTTCAACCGGTTAAGAATTGCTGATATATTCAGGAACGATTAATTCTTTCTCAATCGATTCATTCAAAAACACCGATGCATGCACTGACAAGGAACCCATAAACGACGTGAAGGTGGAAAAAAAAATTGGGATGGGAGAATTGTTTTACTTTCCCTCGCAAAAATATTGCCTGATATAATGGCCATTACACACAATAAACGAATATGAAAACACCTAATATACATAAACAAAAACCTCAAATACTATAAAATGACTTCACTTAATAAATATACTTCTTTTAAACAAACAAAAGAAAAGCAAGCAAAATAGTCCTTGGAGTTCCCCCGGAGAAGAAACCGGAATGGTTGTGGCCCGATCATCGGCCGGAACCATATAAATACGTCCAATGTTTCCACGCAAACCCCTTTTGATGGTGCACCAGCTCACGGGACTCCGACGTATCAAACAAACAAACAAACAAAAAGAACGGTAAGAATAAACTTAAACTAAATGCTAAAGTGTGTGCGCACTTAACATCAAACGAAAGTTTAAATAAAGTTTATTAAACCAAAATAATGTTGTTGTGTATTCTTTACTGTAAACAAATTCCATTAAACAAAACCTCAAACTGACCTGACCCAGGCTCACCAGCATCCACCACAGTCACGTAGACACGTCTTAACAGCTTTTACAGCGTTCAGGAACTGTTAACTATGAACTAATTTTGTTATTACTGGTAGAGTTACCGGGTACCAGGCATTTTCTCACCAGTTCCCAACTCCCAACATGCACAGTTGCACACGCACACTACTAGGGTGACCAACTGTCCTGTTTTTCATACAACAAATATAACCATTATCCATCCATACAGAGGAGGCATAACCTACTTTAAATGTATTGAAATTAATAAGGTATCTTTGAGTATCATTTGAGTTGGCCCATGTGTTTGCTGGTCTGAGTGTCCTGGTTTTTGGTAATCAAAATATGGTCACCCTAATGCACACACATCTGTGCAACTGTCATTGTACTGTAGCCTACATCAGTGTTACATTATCTCATCCCATCTCACCAATAGTTTAGTACTCGCACATCCAAACGTGTCAGAAAAGGGCCTCATCTTCTTTGTGATCACATGAACCTTACGAAACAATAGTTACATGTTATAAATCTTTACTTTTCTTTTTCTCATCCTCATCTTTTTGTTGGTTGTTTGTTTCAGCTGGCCTCTTTACCCCAGTAATGTGCCGCCACATTTTAGCTAAAGTCCAACGCAATGGCGGACTTCCAATGTGGCAGGTACATTGACAGTGTTACCTGCCAATAGCTAAATTCACCCACATTTGGCAGGTGGTTGGGTGTTAATTTCAGGCCCTATGTATATCTATATATTATATACAGTGTATTATGAAAATTTATTATGGCTATTTATTATGAAACAAAATCAATAACTTCACTGTTTTTTGAAAAAAATAAATAAATACAAATAAAATAACTTCACACTATACAGTATAATGCCATCAAATGCAGTAAGCAAATATAATGCAATGGTTGTAAGTTAAGGTTAGTTAGCCTATACAATACTTAGTTTGATAAGAAAAGCATCAGTGTTATGGTTAGGCTATTTATTATGAAACAAAATCAATAACTTCACACCGTTTTTAGAAAAAAAAAACATTAATAACTTCACACTATTATACAGTATAATGCCATCAAATATAATGCAAAAGCTATGGTTCTAAGTTATAGCTGCAATATCATTTGTGTAAAGAATAGGCCTACTTATTTTTTATGTGTTTGCCAAACGTTTTAAGTAATTTTTTATTACTTGCCAAACAGTGTTGTGCCAAACTGAATTTGTGACACTACAGTGTGTAACACTGACGACGTTAATTACTGAAGTTTTACATTGCACTTTGCAGACGGTCCCTTCGTCGGACGTGTCTCTCGATCGCCTGCTCATAGTTCAATTTATAAGCTCGTTAGGAATTTTGGGTTGTAGCTCGTTGTCTACGTTACTGCGAATAAGTGTAATTTGTGTTTTAACAACCATACACGCTAATCTGTGAATATATATCCAACGTTACTGAACTTATTGAGTTAAGCACCGACCCCATTTCTTTATATTTGTGTCCAAGTTCAAACACAATGAAAAGCTCTATTAAAGGGGTCATCGGAAGGGGCATTATTTGTTCAAAATCGCCGAATTATTCAGGAACTCTGAGCTTTTTGGAACTACTTCGGAAATATTTTGACTTGCTGGTGTAAAATGTAAGTTATAGCCTACAGTTTAAATTTCTTGTTTATTGAACTACATGTTTCTTGTATAAAAGTAGCGTAACATCAAGCTGCATTGTTACTCGTTTTCTTGTAAGCCTCCTAAGTCATAATTTTTAGTTATAACGTGACAATTTAGAATCATGAATCCATAACCCAAAAGAAAGTAGTTCCACAAAAAGGTTATTTGAAACACAGTTTAAACCTATTGTTTAGATGTTCGTCATTCATCTGCTTGAACTATCATATTGGTTGTGATATTGGTTCATATTAATTGTGGCCTAAAGTCAATGTTTCCCAAAACCACTTTGTCTAAGAGATAGCTATGACATTGAGTGCATATCAAACACATGTTGAAGTTTTCAGTATTATTTGCAAATCATTTAACTTAAAAAAAAAAAAAAAAAAGTGGTTTCAAATTTCTGAAGCGACAGTGTCAGTACTATTCTCTTTCTACTGGAGTGAAAGCATTTCTCCTAAATGTAGAAATATTAACGTTACTGATTGAGTGGCTGACTGACCAAGTCATATATTTCATTTAATTTCTGTCATGTCAAAGCAACTTGTGAGAAAGTGCATGTATTGTGTTCTTGTGATTGCCTCAGCAGGTGGATAATGAATATGTTTACATCTTTTTTTGTTACAACAGAAACTCATTTTTCACCGCTAGGATTTGTCCGGGCTACAACACACCAGCTATAGCAAGCTTCACTTCATATCCAGCGAGAAAGGTACAGTTTTCTTGATATACAGCTTTGTAATGTTTTGTATGACATCTGAAACTAGCTGCTGTTCCAAACCTGTCTAACAGAAATTGCGAAGATGGGAATTTTTCAGGCGGGCTTGTAAATTGACAGATTGTTGGTGAGGCCCTCGGTCCATAACAATAAAAAGATTGCAATGATATTGCAGAAAGAGGTGTATTAATTATGTTTGATGCAGCGCAGAGTGCCCTCTCACTATGAAAGGCAAGATTTATTGTTTTACCTATAGGTCAATAGCCTATTCACATCAAGGAACAGTGAGTCTGGGCAAGCTGTTACTCGAAATAGTATAATTCATCATAATTAAGAGAGGCTTTACAAATCCGAGGAATAGCATCGAAAGTTCTATTGAACATTACATTGAGCTATTCACAGTGGCTGCCACTGGGTTAATACTTAAAAAAGTAGGACAGGTTTGTTACTGTGCCAATTTTGACAGCAGTTTTCCAACTTTGAAACCATTAAAAAGCCTTATATCTTTGATTTTTGGGTCTTGTATAAGAATGGTGATGGACCATGCTTTGAGCCAGTCTGCTTCAGATTCAGTTATTAAATTAGCGCCAGATGAAAAATCGTATAATGAGGCTTTTTTTTTTGTTTTGTTCTGGCTTTTGAAAATTTGTCTGTCTAGTAGCTTCAAACCTCTGGCGTTCAAGCATAGATTCATTGCAGTCGTGCTAAGTGTTGCCAGTTCTGGTCAGCCACACTGGTTGGCAGTGATTGTATGACAAAGAGAACAAAACCTCTGTAATGCTGTTGAGCCTTAGACATTTAGAAAATTGCTTTGAAACAAGTAGTTAATGGGTCCACACACAAGGTGTAATACACATCGGCAGTTTGTTCGAAATTGGGAGGATGAGAAATGTCTCATTTAAAGAGCAGAGTTCAGCTATCAATGTCTCTATAAATATAAAATTTATATTAAATATAAATCGGTCTGGCTCTACATTGAGGTGTTTGGCCAATCTTAATGCACTGTCAGCTGGCCAATCAGAGCCCGCTGGGCTTTTTGGAAGGAGGGGCTTTGTCGAAACCGGAACTCAATCACAGCATTTCAGACAGCCTGGGACTAGAGGTACTGCAATAAAATTCAGAATGTAAAAAAAAAAAAAAATGTTTTCTGAACATTAAAATATACCCTATTCTACCACACACAATATAAACTGAATAATTGACTTTGAAAATAGCATCATATGACCCCTTTAAGCTAGTTGCATTCAGATATGCCTCCATTCCAATTCAATTGTGTGTTTCTTTTCTTGATAAACCATTTCACTCAGAAAAACGACACAACAGCAGTAAAAGTCAGTTGAAACTTGATTTATTCTGATTTTAACACCCTTTTAGAGGTCTTTTATTTTGTAATGAATTTTAGAATGCTGTTGAGATGGAGGTTTAGAGACAGCTCACGATTTAGGTTTAGTACTAGATTAACACCTCTAAATCTTTATTAGAAGTTTTAACCGGATTCATGGAGATGTGTGTTTTTTCAAGCAATGGTCTGTTGTGCCTTTATCAAACACATCCTAAAACCATAGTATTTATCAAAACAGAAAATCTTATCTGATTATTAAGTTCAGGCAGCTTTTCTGAAAAAAAAAAAAAAAAAAAAAAAGACCTATACTAATCACTAGCCTGCGGCTGCTAGTTGACACGCAGCTCTTTAAACAGACAGTGATTAGACAGACTGTGATCGTTTGCTGTTTAATCTGTCAGTACTGATCACTGTCAGATTGATTAATTTACGATTGGACGCATGTGTGATTTTTACCATTGAAATTACATGTACACAGGCAAGCCAGAAGTCAAAATATTGCTTTCCAACAGCACAGATGACAATATTTCAATAGCTCAAATTGTACCTAGTTTACCCTATATCCCCCTTACATATATTATCTCCATTATTTGTTAACCGCCTCCTTCGGCACCATTTAAGCCTGATAGTCACTCTTTTAGATCTGACAGTTTCACTTCAAACGTACATTTTTATGTTGTGGTATAACATCAAAAATACATTCACGCTTCTATCATTCCATCATCATTATAGAATATTAATAGTCAAGTGGAAAGTATACAAGTAATTTCTTTGAAAATCTATATTTTTTTCTGTAATTTGTGTGTAGATTTATGCTTTGACTCAGCTGAATGTGAATTCTGCCAAAGTTCTGACTGATGCAGCTGAAAGCAAAGCTGGCAGACAAGCTGATATCTGAAGTCCTGCTTTATAATTTACACCACACAAGCTAGCAAATATGTTTATGTGGCTATACTGATGCAACGGGAGCCAAGTTGAGAAAACAAAGATGTTGTGGTAAAAGAAATACAGATATTAATGAACAAATACAGATTTTAAATAAAATGAAAATTATGGGAATTCATGTATGTACATTTATTCCCATAATTTTCATTTTAATTCCCACTGCTTTAATCTATAACTAGTGAGCAGCCTTAAGAAAACTCACAAACAAAACCTATGGTTGGAAAGTACACTTCCGTTCAAAAGTTTGGGGTCAGTAAGACTAAAATGTTTTTCAAAGAAGTTTATTATGCATATACACTCACCGGCCACTTTATTAGGTACCCCATGCTAGTAACGGGTTGGACCCCCTTTTGCCTTCAGAACTGCCTCAATTCTTCGTGGCATAGATTCAACAAGGTGCTGGAAGCATTCCTCAGGGAGTTTGGTCCATATTGACATGATGGCATCACACAGTTGCCGCAGATTTGTCGGCTGCACATCCATGATGCGAATCTCCCGTTCCACCACATCCCAAAGATGCTCTATTGGATTGAGATCTGGTGACTGTGGAGGCCATTTGAGTACAGCGAACTCATTGTCATGTTCAAGAAACCAGTCTGAGATGATTCCAGCTTTATGACATGGCGCATTATCCTGCTGAAAGTAGCCATCAGAAGTTGGGTACATTGTGGTCATAAAGGGATGGACATGGTCAGCAACAATACTCAGGTAGGCTGTGGCGTTGCAACGATGCTCAATTGGTACCAAGGGGCCCAAAGAGTGCCAAGAAAATATTCCCCACACCATGACACCACCACCACCACCCTGAACCGTTGATACAAGGCAGGATGGATCCATGCTTTCATGTTGTAGACGCCAAATTCTGACCCTACAATCCGAATGTCGCAGCAGAAATCGAGACTAATCAGACCAGGCAACGTTTTTCCAATCTTCTATTGTCCAATTTCGATGAGCTTGTGCAAATTGTAGCCTCCTGTAGCTTTCCTGTTCTTAGCTGAAAGGAGTGGCACCCGGTGTGGTCTTCTGCTGCTGTAGCCCATCTGCCTCAAAGTTCGACGTACTGTGCGTTCAGAGATGCTCTTCTGCCCACCTTGGTTGTAACGGGTGGTTATTTGAGTCACTGTTGCCCTTCTATCAGCTCGAACCAGTCTGGCCATTCTCCTCTGACCTCTGGCATCAACAAGGCATTTCCGCCCACAGAACTGCCGCTCACTGGATGTTTTTTCTTTTTCGGACCATTCTCTGTAAACCCTAGAGATGGTTGTGCATGAAAATCCCAGTAGATTAGCAGTTTCTGAAATACTCAGACCAGCCCTTCTGGCACCAACAATCATGCCACGTTCAAAGTCACTCAAATCACCTTTCTTCCCCATACTGATGCTCGGTTTGAACTGCAGGAGATTGTCTTGACCATGTCTACATGCCTAAATGCACTGAGTTGCCGCCATGTGATTGGCTGCTTAGAAATTAAGTGTTAACGAGCAGTTGGACAGGTGTACCTAATAAAGTGGCCGGTGAGTGTACATTTATTTGATTAAAACAAACAAACAAAAAGGTTTTTAATATATATTAAAAATATAATTGATACAATTTGAAAATCTGGAATCTGAGGGTGCAAAAAATTCGAAACATTAAGAAAATCGCCTTTAAAGTTGCCCATTTATTGTCGCAATTGTGCTGCAATCACTCACAACAATAAATGTTTTATATATTTACTGTAGGAAATGTACATAATATCTTTATGGAACATGATGTTTAATTAATATCCTAATGATTTTGGCATAAAATGAAAAATTGTTGGCTGTTGGCTATCGCCACAAATGTACATGTGCTACTTGTGACTGGTTTTGTAATCGAGGGTCACATATGCTTATTTAGTTTAATATTACTATTGAAATACATTTTGTATTTTATTATTATTTTGTTCTTTAATTACTTTATTCTACCTATTAGACAGGTGAAATGGCTATAGTGGACTTAAATGTCTTAAACGTTAAACGTTATGTAGGATTTTTGCAGTAAAATCCAAAAAAAAAAAAAAAAAAACAACACTAGGCCAGTGTTATATATATTTTGTTAAGTTAATTATTTACAATATCCCAAATGTTTCAAACTATTTGTAAATCGTGAGAAAATTGCGATTTTTGGGACGTGTGAAAACGGGGTGCGTGAGCAGGGGTCAGTTGCCGCCAGTCAATGGCGTCATATCCGCATTACCGCACGGTTTGACCTCGTACTACCATAGTAACCATGGCGACAGACGTTGACTACTGGGTTATGCCCGTTATGCCTAGCAGGACGCTCACGCTGTTGTTGTTTTGAGACAAAAAGGACTAAAACGAAGATCAACATCTTTCGAGATGCCGAGAGCTCCATGTCCGCGACTAACTTCGACTTAGAGACGCGAGTGTTGCATGTACGTTACTTTATTAGACAGGTGAGCAAATGTAAATAAAACTAATCAATGTTATTTAGTTCAACATGATGAAATGTTAGAATATGATCTGTATGTTTTTCTAATGTTGACCTAGCTTAATGAACTTAGTCTCACACAGCCAACCCACAACCTAACTAACAACATTCAACACACTCAAATGGCATTTAGTGTGATAGTATAACTGTTAGAGCAAGTGAAACAGCGCTGCGTTACCTCAAGTTGAATTTGTCTGATAAACTGACCAGTGTGAGTAATCCAGCAATTGTGTGCAGTTCTATTTATCCTTGTATATCCGTGGGACTCGCATAGCGTGTGGCGCTGATATCTGTTTCTCATTAGCAATTGCGCCCTGCTTCATACCACAGTCATGTTAAAAACATCACTGTATTCACTCATCCATAAAAGATCCATCAGCCTGATGACAAGATCCATAATTCTGCTTAATATACGTCATCAATATACGCCTTTGTTATTGTAAGAGGTTAGCGATCCCTGGTGGAGAAAAATCCTGCATATTGTACCTTAAAGCAGAGCTGTTCATGTGCAGTTTAAGATTGGATTATTTACTGTGCAATAGTGGTCATATGAGGAGAATGGAAGATGTCATTTGAGATCTTGCTTGGCCGATTTTCTTCCTTCAGCCACCATCTCTGTGGGACTCCGGGTCGAATCTGTTGGACCGTATCTCAACAGTTGAGACAGCCTGTCTGATGAGATTGCATGTATTGGCATCCCCCTGTCTTATTGCCCCATGAAGTACAGAAGGTCACTCCTACTGTATGTTCCCAAAGGGACCTGGGAAATAGAGTTATCTTCTTGGACATTAGCATCCACCTCATGTCTGTAGACTTACTTTAGCTGGTTGATCTGACACCACTCAACACAAATTGAAAACCAAACCCCTTTATTCCTCCTCCTTTCCCTCGGAGTGATTGCAGAGCCGTCTGGAAGCTTCTACAGATTGCATTTCTCAGACTTATGCTTGGAAATCAGGTGTGGAGATTGTACACTGGAGCAACAGTAATGCTTACAAACAGCTCAGAAACACAGTTCTGCAGCTGAACAAATTGTGGCCTCCAGGTTAGATGTTGTCCACCTGTCAGAAGTGTCCATGCTCTCCTTTTCTTGTCTTGGGTTGTATTAAAGGGCTCATACACTGTCCGCCTCTTCTAAATGTAGTATCCAGCAGTAGATGATGTGTGACTCATAGATGAACCCTATAGAGGGTCCAAGAAATGATGGAGAACAGGGTCAGGTCTTGGCAATGTAGTTTTCACATTTCACATACTTCACACTGCCTGTCCTACATGGTCCTCCTGTAGACAACCTCACCCCCATCACCCTCAGCTACCTCTATTTGTGTCTTAGTTCCTCGTTATCGTGTGCCCTTAAGGCACCTCTTCCTCTCATTCAGAAGCGCTTCCAGGTCGCAGGTTGCCCCAGGCGTTTAAACCCCAGCTGATCGTCCCTTCACTGCTCGCTGTGGTCACTGACTGCTTGCACGAAGGTGAGTAAGGTTGTTGGGAGGTGAACACATCCTTGACTCCCATACAACATGATCTGGGGCCAGTATATGGCGAATCTGAAGTGTTATTGCACCAGGAAGGACACTTAATGAGCCGATGGTGGTTAAAATAGAGTTTGTATGTGCAACCTGTTGTGAGTCACATGACATGTTGAAAGTGTATCAGCAGTGGGAGTGACATTTACCACTGTTGGAGTACATTCGAAAACTTCCACGTGCGCAATATTGCTGCAGGCTAGCCTCAATGGCAGCTCAGTGTCTGGTGTGAGTAGTTGTTCTTTGGCTGTTTTACCTCTCGTTTCCCACTGTTCTTATTAGGAAACCTTCAATGATATCAGTATCAGCGGGAATCTGTCTCTCGCCGACCCAGGCTTATTGGGAAAACGTACCTGTGGCGACATTTTTGCAATATTGCTTCGTTCATATTTTGCCGCATTTCAAATGCCCGTGAGAGGCGCTAAAAGCGCATTCAGTTTTCCTCAATGTGAATGTGGAAATGTTTTATAACGGTTGTCAGGGCCGGCCTGAGGCATATTGGCCACCAGGGGGCCCCACAATCGAGTCGAAAAATCAAAAATTATTTTTTTAGATGACTTTAACAAGTGACATAAATGAATTAAGAATGAATGAAAAAATTAAAGACAAGAAATTTCTGATTTCCTGATTAACATACCTCCATACAACTGCTGCTAAGTCATGCGCATATTCTAGACCAGCGGTTCTCAAACTGGGGGCCACTAGATGGCGCTAGGGGGGCCGCAAAGCAATTCTAGAATATGAAATTTTTTTTTAAAAAATTATTTTACCTGTATGTAAGTTTGGATTGTCCCATGTGAAATCTGCATTGCATGATTTCTTTTATATTGTAAAACTTGTATAAAATTGTATGTCTTCTATATTGAAAAAGTATTTCTTTAAGTAGAGTAGAATTTTTTTTTTTTGTTTCTTGCTGAAAAAACAGATTGCTGTTCAAATTTGCAAACCAAACTTGAGCCACTGTCATTTACTACCTTAATGTAAGAAGTTTAATGCACTTTTTTACAATCAGCAAAATAATTTTTCAGTGTTTATCTTTTACTATGAACATCACAAATGTTCAGTATTCAATACTTTTGTTGCACTTTTCAGACAATATTACTGTTAACTGTCAAAACCATTTTTTTTATAAAAAAAAATGTTATATTTAATGAAATGTACAATTTAACTAATTTTGTATATTCAAAGACATAAAGCTAAAAACAGAACTCTTGTTCCAGCATTGTACAAATTCATTTGTTTTTGGTACAATCTAAAATTTGTAAGTAAAATTGTACGTTTGAGGATGTTTTCGTTATGAGTTTTCTTTTGGGGGGCCACAAAAGGATTCACCCTACACAAGGGGGCCTCCTCCTGAAAAAGTTTGAGAACCACTGTTCTAGACACCTCGCGTGTGCATAGAAAAGTCGCTCACGGTAATGTTAAGCCACGTCACAAAAAAGGACGTATCCCTCTGGTGCCGAAAATAGAATGAAGAAAATGACAGAGGAGGAGAAAAAAAGAGCAAGATAAAAGTATGTTTGCATGATTATTTATGGTATTTTTTGAGCAGCAATTGAACCATTCTTATCTACGGCAAGCCCAGAGGGGGAAAAATACATTGCACACACGCAGATTTACAACGAGCACCAGTACATCATTACCGGTATTATAGTAACAGACTCTGTCATGTACAATCTAACAAATAATAGTGTTGCATGTACGTTACTTTATTAGACAGGTGAGCAAATGTAAATAAAACTAATCAATGTCAATGTCAAAATAATAAATAAAAAAATAAATAAAAAATAAAAAGTCTTTGTAAAAGAGTAAAGAAAAATATATATATATATATATAGGTAGGCTATCTATTTTTTTATTAAGTATTTATTTTGTACTTATTCATAATATCACTGTATTAATTTATAATGTATCATTATTACGGGATATTTGTGTCTATAATCGTCAAGCACAGGTGACTCCGTGTAGTCAAATTCAAGTCAAATTCTGCATAGGGCCCCCAAAAGGCTTGGGCCGGCACTGACGGTTGTTGAATACCTATCACAGCAGTTCGTAAATTAAATTTCCGGTGAGTGACACTATAATTAACGCTCTCTCATTTGAAAATAATCTACACTTATACAGACATTCTACTAACTATAAGTAACATTGCATCTACATGTTGACTAACTTTCATTAGTAGACCGGTATGGTAGGGGGCACTATTATGCATCTACTGAACGGGTACAGTATCTCCAGATCAAAACACAGGACAAGAAGAAGCAGAAACAAGCAATCTCATATCTACGCAGAATAGCAGATGCATATGATAAATATGCCATGATCAACAATTAACTTCATATAAATCAAACTCCTAATACTACAGAATGAAATGACGGCCCGGGAACTGCTCAAGCTTTGAGGGTTTAAATGAACTTGATCTACTCCTCTATGTTTTGATCATCGTACTGAATCTGATCCAGACGTAGTCTTTGACAAAAACATTTTCTCATCTTTTTGCTCAAAATGTTGCTTTATGAAACTTAGCCACATAAAATAATGCATGAAGCTAGAATAATAAGATGGTCTCTTCTTTCTTTTGATATATTGCATGTTCAGATATTCATACAATAGCATATTCTAGAAGCCATGAAATGTCAGATGGTGGGTGGCAACTTTTTTTTTTTAAGAAATGCTGTCAGGGAAAGAGTTAATCAGTAATCTGCCCTTGTAATCCTAATTTGTGTGAAATGGAATATAAATTGTTGGTGTTGTATTACCTCTAGTGTTCAACTGGAACCTGCAGTGAATTGTATGCATAGGTACGTTTTTGGAGTTTGCAAAAATGTTGGCAGAGGCATGTTTTTCCATTAAGCCTATTGTGGCACTCGCAGTACTCCCACTGGTTCCTCATTAGCATCATTAGCTCCTCTATTTTGTTGGCAAGGGATCTAACATTTCTGACCATGAGAGAAGTTGCAAAGGTTGTAGTGTTTTTGCATTGTGGTCATGGCATTAGCAATATGAAAATCATGCACTTATTATGAAATATTTCTTAATATGAGGGTCTGGAGCAATGCCAGAATGAACTTATGCCATTGGCAGTTTTTCAAATTTGAGCTATTATGAAGTTTTGTTTGGTGGTTGTTGTAATGGCATTCCATTTTGGCTAAATCTCTCTTAAGTTAAACTGCTATATCACATTAACTTTTCGTCTTGAGAGAAATACTGATCCTTACCACAACATCAATATGGATGAGCTGTGTGAAACAACTGCAAACAGAAGGGTGAATGATTCAATATCATGCCATGTCCTTTGCGTCCTCCCTAGGAAGAGAAGAGCTTTGTGAAGTTAATACCTTAAAATAAATTAACCATCCTTTGCTCAGCTGCTTGTTGCTTAGTAACTTTATACCATCTGGGAGACATATATTTCCAACAAGGGAGTGAAGGAGAGAGAAAGAGCTCAGAGAGACTATCATTGTGCATGTATTAATTATCTGTTTTATACACTATTTAAGCAGAGAATTAAATGCCTTTCCCATTAGATTAATTTCCGCTCCTGCCCTTTCACATTGACTTGTGCAAACGGTGGCATTTCTTTAGGCCCATTGTCTAGGAACCATGAGATAAGGCCTCTTCCACAAGCAGTGATGTCATGCATGAAAGTTTGTGGAAAGATAAATAGTGCTGGGTATGACAAGAGATAGGCTAGTAAAAAATAAATAAATAAAAAAAATGAATGGGAACTATTGTGACGCAATATTTGTCCGCTGGAATCAATGGGACGTTCTTTTCAGATATTCAATATATACCATTGATATACAAAATCAGTGTCAAATCTAAGGAGCTTTCACCATTTTATTGTCCATTTTGAAAGTAGTCACCATTTTTGCATTTCTGTGTGATGGTGGTAAGGGTGCAGAAATAGCACACTTCACTTTTAATTGTTTGAACATCTTGCCGGTAAGGGTGCAGAAATAACACGCTTCACTTTTAATTGTATTAACATCTTTGTTATTTTTTATACAGTTATCTGTTATTCTTGACTCAAACTTGACATAATAAACAGAATGGCAAAATATATGATTCTTAAGCAATCAGTAAACATTTAAAAGTGACATAAATCAATGCTTTTCAAATGGATTTGCTTCTGGATGGAAATATGGGACGTATTCTACAGTTTATTTTGGTCTTCTAACCACGTATGCTTATTATTTGAGATTGAGAACCACTGATGTGAATGACAAGTTCTTCTCCTCACGGAAAATTAATTACACATAGGAGTTTTTTTTTTTTTTTTTTTTGGTAAAGATACCATTTAAAAGTATTTTTATAAGTAATGGCCGTACTATTTTTCTTATGTTCTCTCATTTTAATGCTCAAGTTTTTTGTCCTTTGAAGAGTGTGAACATTAATTTCAAATTGAGACATTTGAAAAATGAATCATGTTTTTTTAACAAGCATCTTACTTCACACATCTGTCATAAAGACATTGATACATCCTTGCACATAGTGCTGTCACTAAAATCACAACACATATTAATCGAACTTAATAGTCACAGCTAGGGCCCATCCATGAGAGTTTATGATGAGGCATCGACAGAGTCGGCATTTTAGGGGGACCATACTGAATATGTCATAATTTTCTCAACGAATGCCGTTCCTACACTGCCATTTTTTTTAAAAGAAATTGATACTTTTATTCAGCAAGAGCATATTAAGTTGTCCCCCCCCCCCCAAATGTATTTTAAATAAATGCTTTTCTTTTTATTCATCTGTGAATCCTGAAAGAAATTTCACGTTTTGTAATATTGTTTTTCAATATTGATAACAAGAGATGTTTCTTGGTCTTAAAAATATATTAAATTACAAAACAGTTATTTTATGTTGTTGTAACATTTCACAATATTACTCTTGTACTGTATTTTTCATCAAATAAATGCTGCTTTGGAGAGCATGAGGCTACTCATTTTCCAAAGTTTTGAATGTGTTGTACACTAACCTAAAGGGTTATTAGGAACACCATACTAATACTGTGAACCAGAAGAACTGCCGTAATTCTATGTGGCATTGATTCAACAATGGGTGCTGTAAGCATTATTTAGAAATGTTGGCCCATATTGATAGGATAGCATCTTGCAGTTGATTGAGATTTGTGGGATGTACATCCAGGGCACGAAGCTCCCGTTCCACCACATCCCAAAGATGCTCTATTGGGTTGAGATCTGGTGACTGTGGGGGCCATTTTAGTACAGTCAACTCATTGTCATGTTCAAGAAACCATTTTGGAATGATTGGAGCTTTGTGACATGGTGCATTATCCTGCTGGAAGGAGCCATCAGAGGATGGGTACATGGTGGCCAACTGGCCATAAAGGGATGGACATGGTCAGAAACAATGCTCAGGTAGGCCGTGGCATTTAAACGATGCCCAATTTTGCACTAATGGGCCTAAATTGGGCCAAGAAAACATCCTCAACACCATTACACCACCACCAGTCTGTACAATGGTAACAAGGCATGATGGATCCATGTTCTCATTCTGTTTACGGCAAATTCTGACTTGACCATCTGAATGTCTTAACAGAAATATATATATATATATATATATATGAAATTCCAAATGCACCATAAGTAATCCATCCTTGTGTCGACACTGGCCTGAGAACGCTGTGACTTCCCAAACAAATCCAATTTGCTGTTTTCCCACTTGATTTCAAACTGACTCGGCTGTTTCCACATCCTCACAGCCCATCTTAAGCATTCCCATCCATCAGTCTCTCCGTCCAAGATTTCTCGAGTGTCTAAACACCCTAAGGGTGTGTAAGACAACAGAGAGGGAAATCGCTTAAATTAGTAGTGAGTAGGGATGTCCCGATCCGATCCACGGCATCGGTATCGCGCCGATACCGGCCCAGAACGCTAGATCGGAGATCGGAGGGGAGAAAAAAATATGAGCGATATCCAGTTTAGCGGCGCAGCCTGTCACGTGATGATTGTTGTGTTTACGCACACGCGCGCAGAGAATCACTCTCGCTTTGCGTGTCAAGAGCGAAACTGGCGCGCGTAAAGTTTGAAGCGAAATTTACGCGCGTGACGCGCGTCAGAATCAAAATCCGTTGGCGGTCATTGTTTTTATGTCGACCGAGCATTCATCAAGAGAGTTACCGCTCTGTATTTACTCTGGATAGCAGAACAGCGGCGTGGGGATCATCGTCGCCGTATATTTGTGTCCACCGGACCCTACGGAGCCGAACCGTTTGGCGAGTTTCACCATTTGCTCGCTCCAGGAGCTGCGCTGGATGACGGCCGCTGTCAGCGGTACTTCCGCCTGTCACGCGCCCAGTTTGATGACCTGTTGTCCCGCATCTGAGCGAGGATCACCCTCGCCCTCATCCATCTAATCTAGCTGTCATTTATTTTTGTTTTGATAATAAATAGAGCCAGCCTTCAAAAGTTATTAACCTGTCCTGTGATTTTTTTTTTCTCTCTCTCACGTCCAGACACGAATTTATGCACATATGTTGATTGTCTTTACAACATAATACTATTTCTAGATATGGAATGAATAACATTCAATACAAAATGAACATGTCTCCATATAGAAATAATGTTTTAAGTGATGAAACATTTGCTTTGTTGTGCATAATCCCACCATGCATTTAGTCATATTAACAAAATAATTTATTGAAGCATCCAGACACTTCACCACGTGAGCAAGCAGCTAGGCTCCTGATTGGTTAACGCGGCGCGAATTCACGCCAAAGTTCAGCCAACTTGACGCGCGAATGAGGCGTATTCGCGTCTTCCGCGCCGCGCTCCACGCCTCATTCGCGCCGCAGGAATTTTTCTTGCATTGACTTAACATTGAAATCATTCGCGCCTGACGCCCTATTCGCGTCCGGTGTGAACGTAGCATTAGTGCGTCGAAGTTGTGATAGCGCTGTCGGCTAACGCGAAATGCTACTATTTACATTCCATGGATGTTTATTCATATTGTTTTGGACTAAAAACTTCTTCAAATTGGATTGTATGGACGCTTTACAGTGAAACCAAACCATTTTTGTTGGAATGTGGACTAACAGATGGCTAATTGGTGAGTTTCTTCCAGTTTGTGTTGGTTTGTTTTGGCTGTTGGTGGTCTGACAAAGAGACAGATTGTGCCCGCTGTGTTGATTGTATCTTAAAATGGTTTACGTCGTTCGAATCACGAGTTTCTCAGCTTTCCAAAGATATGTATTATGTTTACTTTTGTGTTTGTTTTGTTTTGTCTTTCACAAAGTTAAACCTATAAACCACCCTGTGGGCCGTATACGGCACGTCGGACCACGAAAAAAAAAATATCGGACTAATATCGGTATCGGCAAAAGCCAAAGGTGCGGCATCGGTATCGGTATCGGAAGTGAAAAAGTGGTATCGGGACATCCCTAGTAGTGAGTGACGGATCAAGAAGTCTTGACCTGATTCTTTTTCATCACACAAGCTTCTCCTCTGAGCTCAGTCACAAATGTGACCTGTGTCCATCCTCTAATCCGACACAATTTTCAGCATCCGTTTTAAAAGAAGTCAAACTTTTGATAAACGGGGGGATGTACAGATCATTGATGTTGACATTTTAAGTGCTTTGGTAGTATCTTTCAAAAATGAACTTACCAGAGAAGCTGACACCAGATATCTGCAATGGACACACATATAGAATTAAAACACGACTTTCTCATTTATCACACCCATGAAATGTACATGAAGGGCTGTCGGATTGAATTGATATTTTTCACTGGCCGATATTTTTATTTTGACCTACTTGGCTTTCTCTAGTGCAATTTGTTGCATTATTAATTGACTGAAACATTTGTGTTCACTGCCATCTTTCTGGCTGACATGCCCACTTTGTCACACAGATCTCAGGAAGTCTGGATAATAGGACAAGCAGACACACACACACACACGGTAAATGGTTGAGCGAATCCGAAAACAAACACACTCGGCTCGGTTTGATATCCCACTGTCCGGCGCTCTGCTAATCAGTGCAGGAATATGTGGCGCACGGGTGTCAGGTGATTTATTGGCTCCTTCTAAGGTACCGCTGAAATGGCTCAGAAAAAATGACTTCACAAACTGATTCCAGACCAGTTTTTACTCTCACAAGAAGGTTAGTCCAGGATATTTTTAGTCGAAGGAGTCAGGAATTGATTTTGTGTCGTGCACCGAGAGTTTGGGCCGCTTTCAGAATCAGAACTAGAGGTATTGTGTTTGGCAAGTATAACTATGTGCTCCTCTTTATTTGGTTAAAGGATTAAAGGAATAGTTCACTCAATATTAAAATGCCATTTACTTACTCACGTCGCTCCAGACTTGTATTACGTTCTTTGTTTTGGTGCGGACTTTTTGGGCAGGTGTGAATACAGCAATCGAACTCGGGTGCGGACCAAACAACCAAACCGAGACCCAGCCGAATAGGTGGTCTCGGTACGGTTCGTTTACGGTGTGACAATGAACCGACCCAATTGCAAGAAAGCACTGCGCCTTTGAGTTAACAGGCTTCCGTAGTCAGAGTTGCGTTATGGGAAAGTGATCTTTTGTAGCCTACTACATTCTCTATGAATGAAAACTTTATACCTTATCCGTCTTCTGCGCAGTGCCACTGTCAGCATGCCATGGTAGGCCAACACGTTCTCATCCTAGGGCGTCATGTAGTGACACTTTTGAAATTTTGTCTAAATCCAACACACATGCCACCCTTTAGCGTCAATATAACACGCACAGAGCTTTGTTTGGTTATGGTAGGTTTAGTTCTGGGTGAGGTTTAGGGTTAGACCACTAGGAGGCGCCTTCTGGCCCATATATATTTGCGTCTCATATTAACGCTAAAGTTAACGCACATGGGGGCCATGTGAATTGGATGCAGACAAAATGTCCAAAGCCTTAGTATGTGACGTCTTGGGATTAGAACGGGCTGACATGAGAGCATGTTCAAAATCAGTAAAAGAACAAATATTGCAGTACGAAACATCTCCATGCTGAGCCTTTTTTGCACTTCCTGATTTCCCTACTTGAGAATCCTTGTCAAATGAATAGACGACCTTAGCACAAGTGTGGTTTTGTTTACAAATTTTGGTTCAAATAATAAAAAAATTGGTCCGGACCAAAGCAAGTGAACTATCGGACTTTCCTGGTGTGAATTAGAGCCAGACCGATATATCGTTAGGCCGATATTATCAGCCGATATTAGGCATTTTCCAAACTATCGGTATCGGCAGTTATAATGGCCAATAAATGAATATTTAAAAAATAGAATAAAAACGGACGAAACATGCTTGAACCATGTCATGAGTGTTGGAGTTGTATAGTTTGTCCACCACAGGGCACTCTACACCGTTCCCGTTGGCAAGCTAAACACTCATAGACTAGCTAACCATAAAGCTAGCTGATGCCAATATCATCAGTCTGTTCCGTGTGACAATAAAAGAAACAAGTTTCTTTTTAAAATGCATTATCATATTATTTTAGTTAAAACTCATAAATAACTACAAATAACTAATGTTAGGGAAATCTGTTAATGTTTTGTTGCGCGTTTCTGAAATTTAAAATATATATATATCGGCCGATATATCGGAATATCGGATTTTAAAACCAAAAAATATTTGTATCGGTATCGGCCTTCAAAATCCTTTATCGGCCGGGCTCTAGTGTGAATACACCCTTAGATTCATTTTGTAGCAATACTACATAATGAGACCTGAAAGTAGTTGAATTACTCTTCCCTTTGCTGGGAGAAAGACTTCAAAACCTAATGTGTTGTTAATTGTATTATACATTAATGGCCTTACTCGTATGGAACGGTCAGTTTTGATATGCATAATCAGACCATTCACATGCAATCTACCTTTCAACGAGTGAAAACGTATTGAACAGTGTGTGTCATTAATCCATACCATCAAGTTTTATAGAAAGCCGAGTCCTTGCTGCCGTACGTGGCGCAGCTTCTCTCTCCGGTTTGACATGCACAATGACGCCGAGTTTCACCGCTAAAACCCATTACGGCACTCACCGTCGTAAAACTTGCATGATCCTGTAAATCTTTTAGCAATGCTAGTTTGAATTTCTGCTTGTGAAGGAGAAAGGGAAAAAAAAAAGGTTAGGTACTGGTAAGCAAGTGTTAGTGCTCTAAAAGGTGCAGATGTGATAGGACCTAATGTTTATTAAAGCCGAAGAACATGAGAAACACATCATCCTCGGAGGCCTTGTTATCCAGTCCTCTGCTCACTTCAAAAACTCCCCGAATGAATCCATTTTTTAACGCGGAGCGAAGATAATCCGATGTCAGCGTTGAAATATTTAGAGGGGTTCACCTCTGTATTTGCATGAAATAAGAGTCCATGGCTTCCCAAGTGGTGTTGGAAGCTAAGACATGGAGAAGCACGTTGGCCTCAGCGAATGATGTTGAACAATCACTGCCCACATGTTGCTCGGATTCAATTCATAAGGATGTATACATGTCCTTTGTGATGCATTTAACATGAGCCATGTATTGCTTTGTTCACATTTTTATAAAAGTGATGGTAGAGTTGGCAAATAATTAATTGATTCACAATAACTTTTGTCTCACTGGTTTCTTTTATGACACATAATTGTTACCAAGGATACAAATGGTTATATCTAACAGAGAAGACTTTTTCTTCTAGGGGCAAACAGGCTGACAGTATGAATTTAAAGTGAAGGGAGAATGAACAGAAATTTGGTATGGAAAGAAGGGGAGAGAGAGGCGACGAGAAAAACAAAGGGCAAATCCAATCCGTCTCTGGTGGGCTTATTTCCTGGCCAAGGTGAGATGCATCAAGTGTCCTAAGCAGTTAATTGATAAGAACATTCTATCTTTAACTGAGGACAAAGCTGTGCTCCTGGGATCGAAAGCATTCAATGCTGTAGAGATGCTGCAATTCACCTTGGTAAATCAGGCGAGTTTTTCACCAAGACTAGAAGTATAGCACCCACACCAGTGGAAGATATCTCATGGTTTATTCTAAGTGTGTGCTGGAGTTTTGACGTCTGCCGCTTTAAATGATTGAGCTCATTAAAGTTGGAATCTGATTGGCTGTCAATGTTTTTTTTTTTTAACAAAATTGTTCCTTTGTGTTGCTAGTTGTGATGTTTACACTATAGTATTTTCTAGAATTTGATTGATTTATTATTACAACTTTATAGTTCTCGTTATAGTCGTCGTCCTTAATGTGAACAGCCCTTTAACCAGTTGACAAAATCTTACTATATGTACAGTACAAGTGCACTTTAATGTCTATTACTCCAATTGCAACACATAGATCATTCCAACCATTGTTGCTAAACCCCATAGCAACTCTTAAATTCCAAAAAAAAAAAAAAAAAAAAAAAAAGATTTTCAAAGACTTTGAATATAGACCATTTCACAAGATGTAAACAACACTGGTCCAGAAGCACTTCCTGTTTCAGTTTGTAACTGTTTTCTTTATTTCACATGTAAATAAAAAATCTTAAAGATGTTTGTTTAACTTTTTGATTCAGTTTTATATGTTCTGTTGGTTGTATTTTATCCCAGCTTTTATGTAGTGTTAAAAAACTGAAACAGGAAGTGCTTCTGGACCAGTGTTGTTTACATCTTGTGAAATGGTCTATAGAACGATTTGTGAATAAATAACTCCTAAAGTGAGCAAATGATGGAGTTTTTGGCAGGCTTCACAAATTAGTGAAAAACAGAAAGAAAAACAACTGTATAAAGAGATGAGGGATAAGCCAGAAACATAACCAACAGGTTTCATTTTATTTTATTTTGGATATATAAGAATAGAATGTATTGATAGCAATAAGAAATGTTTCCTTAAAAGCTAATCCTGTATCATATTGATGTATTGTAATCACATTTTATTGGTTCGATGGTTGGCTGATGTTTGTCATTGTGTGCAAGCCATGTGTATTCTTTCAAGTCCATTCGTTTTGCTAACTACATATCTTGTATTGATTTTTTTATTCAAGTTTTATAAACTTATACAATTTGCAAAGCAGTCTTTTACATCTGACTTTAGCCAACAACCAGATATGTCTCCTTTGCTTTGACATTAAAGGGATAGTTCACTTTGAAATTAATTTTTGGTATGTTTTAGCTTACCCCAAGATGTAGGTGTCTGTATTTCCGCAGTAGTTTCAATTTTGATATTTTTAGGTCAAACCGTTTGTGTCTGTTAGTCATATAATGGAGGTCTATGGTCACCACCTCAAAGAGCATGCACAGAGAAGACCAAATTAAACATGTTTTAATGATTCGTAAATGTAAACTTACACATTGATGGCGTAAGACACGAAACGAGCGGATTGTGTGAGAAAACGGACAGTATTTATACAGTTTTTACCTCTTGTAGCCACAGCCACGTCCAAGTGATCTGAGGGTGCGGGCACTTTGTGGCTGTGATTACAAGAGGTAAATACTACACTCTAAAAATTTGGTTAATTTTTTTTTTTTAATTACAGTACATTTTAACCCAATGTTTGGGTTTGTCCATGGGTTAAAACAACCCAGCATTTTAGTGTATGTATATATATATATATATATATATATATATATATATATATATATATACTGTCCGTATTATATTATATGACTGACAGAAAAGAACGGTTTGACCTAAAAATTTCAAAATTGAAACTACTACTGAAACAAAGACACCTACATCGTGGATGCCCTTGAGGTAAGCTAAAACATACCAAAAATGAATTTGATCAAAGTGAACTATCCCTTTAACCCAAAAGAAGTCTGGATTTGATTAAAAGGGAATCAGGTGCTTGATGCATATCAAAGTGCTGACTGTGTTACTCCATACTTAGTCTGACCTCTTCAAAGTACAGGTGGACATGACTTCTTCACCAGAAGTTAACACTCTCAGGCATCTCATTCAAAGATAAAACAATACCTGTTCTTTTTAAGCACTCGGTTTAAACTCTCTACACGCAGGAATCCCCCGAACAAGTTTGATATGCTTTGACAACCCACTCATTGTATGTGAGGAGTTACAAAATGAGACAAGGCAGCCGAGAAGGTTTTCACTGCACTTAGTGCACCATATTCCAAATCCATTTTATACACTTCTCCCAACGTTCATGTCCTCTAATGGAATTGCTGTCTGAAGGCAGGGTGTCCTTATGTGTTTTGGCCACTTCCATTTGTCAGGCTATGCAAAGAAAGCAGCCAGACATGTTCTGTAATGGCCGATGCATGTTACTCGTCAGTGTGATCAGCGTGACTTGGGCTGAACGGCTCCGACCACGAACTGTTACATTCTCCATCATCAACAGTGAGAGAGAAACAATGTCTCACAATAATGGGACCAAATGGAAACAAGAGCGTCAATGCATTGCCTCTTTAATTTTTTAAGCTCTTATGAAAGAACACTGTGACTGCAGACGCAGCAGCATATGATCAGCATCTAAAGGGTCCATGGAGCTTTTAAGGATTCAAGCCTGAGCTTTGAGAGTTGCTAAAGTAATGTTTTGCAAATTAAGAAAAAAAAAAAAAGTCTTATTTGTATCAGTAATGTCTCTGTTTCATTGTGCCGCTTAGGGACAGGTAACAAGAGGGCAGACAGCTGAGCTGAGAAATGCTTTCTCTCCAATGGTTCATGAACACTACACAGGCCTGCAGTGTAATGTGCAGATCTAGAACTCCTGAAAGGAAGTACTTTATAGGGAACTGCATCCAGTGAATTGAAAGCATTTTGTACAATAATGTACAATTCGTTTCAAAATTCCAAGACCACATTAAATTAAAAAAAAAAAAAAAAAAAATTGTGGAAAAGATGAATACATATTTTAAATTCAGCTCTATTTCTTGTTCACGAAACAAAATGTGTGATGTAAATTAATGTTATTTTTTTTTTTAACTCTGGAACATTTTAGATACAATGACCACCAAGTTTTGTTAATTCCAGCTGAAGTGCTGCTGGTGTCATCTATGCAAAAGGTGGACATGCCAAATATTAAGCAAGTCTGAAATTGTTGACCATTACACTCAGTTTGGTATGGTGATTGTATCCAACATGTATTTGTTGAAGAACAACATGTATTGCAAGTTTTCTGTAATTATATGTTTAAATATGCTTACCAGGCTATATTTAAATATGCACTATTTGCACATTTTTTGAAGTGACGAATCTGACCATTGGAAAAAAAAACAAGGTTAAAAATTATGTTTGCATTTTGTTGATATAATCAATGATAAGACATTTTCAGTGGGGATTATGAATATCTCATTTTGTTACCCTGTAAATCAGAAAATAATGCCAATAGCCTTAAAAAATAGATTCCCACCCTATTTTTAGGCATAAAATGTCATATAAATCATGCCAAGAATGATACCAACAAATCCTTCTGAACAAACCTTCACAATATAGTTAGGAATACGGCTGCAAAGTTTGTCTCAAGTCTTTTTTTTTTCTTTCTTTTTACTTTTTGTCAGCGCAGTCTCATCCCAAGAAGTCATATAACTGATGTCTTGGGACGTCTTTTGACCATATCCGCCTTTTTTAGGGCCCCCTTAAACGTCGGTAGATGACGTTATCGGATCCTAACTCTACCCCCGGTTTACCTTTAACTGACGTTAAAGGTAAACCGTCAGTTGTATGACGGCCCGGGATCGCCATCTACCGACGTTTAAGGGGGCCCTAAAAAGGCGGATATTGACATATGGTCAAAAGACGTCCCAAGACGTCAGTTATATGACTTCTTGGGATGAGACTGTGTTGTTTTTGTACGTTTTTTTTCTTGGTTTGAGATGTACAGTCCTTTGGTCTACGCCATAGTTGAAAGGGCTATATAAAAAAATGAGACTTGAGACTTGTGTGAGCCAACAAAATGATCACGTTTCAGCTATGCTTTATAATGTTTAGGCACATGGTAATGTAGAATAATCCATGATATGACTTTAAATTCTTCAAATTCCACCCTTGTTGTGAAAAGTTTTGCATTAGAAAGAGGTCAATACTCTTAATAGATATACAATTGGGTATTTTACTCGATCAATTATTAAAGTTGTCTTTTAGGAGGTTTTTTTTTTCTTCATTCAAATAAATTTAGAGCGATAGCTCCGCTGGAACCATCTGGGGTTAAATCAAGGTCACGCAAGGTCACAAAGGCCAGTCCCTTAATGGGAGACTAAACCTTCAATGTTCCACTTATTTAATTACCACACAACCTGCCTTTGAATCAATATTTTACACAACATGCTTGTAAGAGCATACATGGAGCATTGTGGGTAAAGCACCAGTGAGCAACATAAAAAAAATAATGGTCTTTATGGTGACACATAAAGAAAAGAAAATATGAATGGATGGAAGTATGATGGATGATAGATGCTCAAGCGTAGAGAAAGACAAACAATAGATAATGATACAATGTAATTGTGAAATAATTGAATGGCCCACATGACTGAGAGCCAGGAACATTAACTATACAGCCATGCATGACAGCGGAGTGACAGAAAGACCCAAAATAACATGATCCAGGTCAGTTCCCCATAAAACGCCCTCTAAGCACAAATCCAAGGGGACTTTGAATAAATTACTACAGGAAGAGCTTAGCAGGAGATGAGATGTGTATGTGTGTGTGTGTTTGTATGCTTGTCTCCTTATGATCCCTTAGCCAAACGACTGAGAATTCTCAGGAAGGGATTGGTCAAACAGGTTAATTCGTTGGTAGGCAAGTAATTCACATGAGACTGACAGTTTGAGGCCTCTAACCCTCTGATAGGCAGATTCCGTACACTGTCAGGTGGAGACGCACATCCTCCATGCTCACACTGCTGAGGAGCGAGAGATCACAAGGGAACAAGAGAGACAAAGATTGCCTCTGCCGAAAGTGAATTGAAAGAACAGAAAAAGGCTGAGGGAGGGAGAGGGAATTTCTGGGTCTCTTGAGACAAACAAAACACCCGGGTTGCCAATCAGAAGACGGTCCCCAAGTGATGCTCTAAATCTGGTAGAGAGCTCGGTGTGTGTGTGTGCTTGCGTGCATCAGTGTGAGCGGTTGCATCTTATTGCGTTTATCAGATGATGACTCAACTTCCAGGTCTGTAAACAATGTAAGAAACAACATCCTTGTATTGTCCTTTACTGATCATTCATGGAGAATGAATTTGTGTATTCTTTGGTGAATGATTTTACAGTACGATCAGCAGGGTCATTCAACAGGTGTAAAACATTTGAAACATCTGTTTGGAAACAAGTGAGTCAAGGCAGTGAGAATAGGTCTACAGTTTTTGAAAAATATATTTTTATTAAAAAAAAAAAATTACTAATAATATGAACAACGTGGATTGTTTTACATTTCAGTGGGACAAAAAAATAAAGAAAAAAAACTTTAGAAACCCATTGAGTAAGAAAAAAAGAAAAATGTTTATAATTAATTTTAATTTTAAATAATTAAATTTTACTTGGAATAATATAAAATTATTTTATATTTGTATATTATTCCAAGTAATGAAAATTAATTATAAACATTTTCCATTTATATATTATATATATTTTATATATTTTTCATATATATATATATATATATATATATATATATATATATATATATTCTTCATATTTTCTAAATAATTTGTATATTATTCCAAGTAATGAAAATTCATTATAAACATTTTTCATTTATATATATATATCGCACTGCTGTCACTTTAAGGCCTGATGCTCAGATCCATTATACTGTTACACATGCATTTTCTTTCTCAACTGCTTACCTTCACTTAAAACATAAATGTCTGTGTTTGCGTGAATACTCACTCATGTGTGTATGTGTATTTTATACTGTTTAAGTGCAACTAGCAAAGAAAAAGAACTCTATTTAGTGTTAAGAGACAGCTTTATGAGTGGATGTGAGTGAGGAGAGGTGGGTTGTGTGGGGGAGAGAGTGTAGCTGGTATCGTGTATATATTTGATATGTATTGAGAATTTTTTTTTTTTATATATTTTTGCACTTATAGTTTATTATTTCAGATGCCTTTTCAAAAGACTACATTTGAAAATTGCATTATATATGCAATTTAAACCACCAAAATGGTTAGGAGTTGGCGGGTTGGTGGATGTCAAGCCCTATTTATGGTAAATATAATTCAAAAAAGAAAACTAATAACATGTCAACCTGAGCAGCATACCAAGTCCAATTGAGTTGTCATTTTCAGCTTAATTAAAACTTAGTTTGTTTTTGTGTTTCAATAAAAACTTTTTTTTCTTTTTGTGTGTATCTTAGCACATATAGTAAAAGTCAGCATTAGCTAATTATTTTTAAAGTCACCTGTTTGTAGAATCACCCACATCTTTATATATATAAAACACAATGTTGTAAACTGTGTTGTAAGCTGTTCCGTGCTCTAATTCAAGTGTCTTGCCATAACAACATGCTGTGCTTTACCCAGATGTCACTGTAGAGCTGAGAGAGAAAGCAAAACGACCTTGTTTTGATATTTTCCTATTTCCATCTTTGTGAAAAAACAGAAAAAAATGTACTTGCCTGCTTGTGCCTAATAGTTCTGCATATAATTTTTGGGAGATTTTGCATTTCTGCCCACGAAATAAGAGTACAATATGGCACAAACAAATGTGCTTTCCCACTTTGCAAGCAAATTTGTTCTCCTCGCTATCTCTCGGTTGTTTTTCCTGCCTGTCTGATGTAATACCCGAGAAGGTGCAGTGCAGTGCGAGCCTAGCATTACGGGAGACAGGGGTGATTTCCTCTGGGTCATGGCATTGATTTGGAGCGGCCCTGGAGGCCAGGCGAGCAGCAGGTGGCACACTGACCTGAATTAGGTGATATGGAGCAGTGGTAATCAGACAACTTCCTCAGCATTTCTCTCAGTCCTAAAACAGACACTGAGATGTGAACATCACTAAATAACCATGCTTTGCTGGCTGTTCACACCTGCTCAGGTAACAACCGACTTCGGCTTACAAGAAGCCAAGCAAAAAAACTAACTTAACTAAAATAAAGGGGACCTTTTATGTCATTTTCAACATCTTAATTTTGTCGACTACTAGATTTTTAAACTTTAATGTTCAATAATTGTCATTTGTGTTGCAGTGCCTCTCTTCCAAGATGGTCAGTAACACTCTGTTTAGATAGAAGCTACCCAATTGAAAGGCGGCATCCTTTGAAGGTCAGAACGAGTGTTGGTAAATGGGAAGGTCTTGCCTATGGAGGATTGTCACCTGGCAACCGTGACAGCTGCCATTGATGAGTGACAGTAACATTTGTACTAGTTTTTTTTATTTTTATGTTTTTTTTTTATTATTAAACTATCTATATGCAAAACCGGGTTCACAAACTGTCTAAATACGTTCACCATGGTACATTTATGTATATAATAAAGACTAAACTTTATATAATTGCATCTTAGAGAGATATATGAACATTTTAACTGCTTTATTTTTTTTTATTTGTCTCATTAGATATTTTAATAAGTTGAAACCCAACACTTGCGTTTAAAAGTTTTTTTTTTTTTTTTTTTAAAGTGTAATTTGACAATGTCTCTCAATAAATGCTGTCGACACTGGCGTGGCGTTCTGGGTTTTTTTCCCGGGAAATTGATACCGCATTTGCAGGAGCATTTGAAATGGAACAGCCTTCGTCGTGCAGTCATGACGCAATAGACCTTCGAAAAATGCAGCTTTTGAATTGGGACAAAGGAATTGTCTCTTTGAATACCTTCCTTCTGAAAGTGCATTTGCTATGATTGGTTGGCTGGACCAGTGGGTTGTGATTGGTCAACCACTTGCAGCAGTTTTGGAAAAAATCATTCAAAGTTTCTGAAGTTTACCATAACAGACTCAACAAGTCTTTTTTTTTTTTTTTTTGTATATGAAAGAAGCAGGAATTGTTTTGATGAGGGATATTGTTACATGTCCGTTTCCCAGAAGAAACCTCCAACAACAATCAAGGCATTTTTTGAGTTACAGAAACAGTGACACTGATATAGAGAATAACTCCCTTTGGAGTGGCTTTGTAACTTTACATACCCTTTTATATGCTCAAACAGCAACATAGCACACTGAAGAGAGTTGAAAAGCATATAAGATCCCTTTAAGAAATAGTTCACCACCAAATTACAATTCAGTCACCATTTACTCACCCCATGTCGGGAGAACTGCACACTGGACATTGCATTCCCCTGTTTTAGAAAAAAAACACCGTTATACTGAAGAGCATCCCTGAGAGCGTTTATGATTCTTAAGAATCGAGTGTGCACTTGAGCAGACCACACGTGGCAGGTCAAGCATTGATCACTTGCATAAAGAGCACTTGGCTTACTTTAAATTGGGTCTTACCTGAAGCAATCTGACTAACTCAAGTTAATGCACAAAACAATTATCCTTCTTAGCGCCCTGATTTAATCAGGTTCTGTGTGTACAGGGAAATAAAGGTATGCCTCTTGCTAAGAAAGACAATTTCACACGCATGCGACCTCCCTCCCTTTAGACAAATTAAAGCCAATGGAGATTACATAGAGAATTAAGCACTTAGCTCTTACACACAAGTGTGTTGCTGTGCTAATGCTGGTGCTATTGATGGCTCCCTGTGCAGAAATTAGACGCAAACACTTGTGAAGTGAGATGTGAGCACAATATATTTTTGCCAGAAAATGACAATGTTGGAATTGCATAATGTAAAATCCTGAGAAATGCTGAAAGAGTGCATTTCATGGTCCTATTTTTAAAACAAAGGACAAGAATTGGTTCAGAATTATATATGTGTGTGTGTGTGTGCGTGTGTGTGTGGTATTCTTCTTTTTATTTATTTTTTGAAATGCCGTTTATCATTTGTAGCCCTTTTTTGTAGCACAGTTATTTTTTTGCATAATTTAATAGGATGCATGAAAGCCGAAAACGATGTTCAAGACCAAGCAACATGGTAACAATGCATTATGCATAACATTGAACGCATATTTACACAGGCCTAATAAAGAATATTGTTACAGTCAGAAGTGTTTACAGTCAGAAGTGGGTTCAGTGAGGCTTTAGGCAATCCCAGGCAATCCATTTGAATGTTAACGGTTTCCTTCAAGTGGACCATCATCCTTGGAAAAAATCCATTGAATTGAGTAATAAAGCATAAAAAAAGTCTCATGGGGCCTTAAAGCTAGATGGACCATACCCTTACTGAGTAATTCTGTGTCCATTACATATACAAACCCCGTTATTCACTGTTATCCCCACTTTTTTGACAGTTTCACTCTAGCCTTTTTGAATCTGTAGTCATAAACTTGCTCTGTGACTGAGATCAATTAGCATATTTTATATAAGGTTTTCCTGTAAGCGATGGTGTTGTCTTACTTGAGCTGTTTCCAATTTATGAGCTGTCCACGAGCTAGCTTTATTTTATTTGCATAATAAACACTGCTTGCTATATTGTGCCGTTGATATTTTTTTTACCTCATAACCAAGATACTGAATTTGTTCTGTGTAACTGATTCTTATACAGCCTTTCTCTCACGTGTTTTAGTATTCAAACCCTATTTAACTAATGTTCACTGTGTATCCAACATAAATCTTGCAAACAGCAACTCTCTCTATTCATCAAACACAGTTTCCACAAAATATTAAATATATTAGAATGATTTCTGAAGGATCATGTAAAACTGAAGACTGGAGTAAAAATGAGATTTTAAATTGCGTTCAAATATAACCAAGTTATTGTAAATTGATATAGCTATTGTAACACTGTAACATATTCGTTTTTACTGTTTTTTTTTCAATCAAATACATTATTTGACGAGATTTGAGTGTGTTAGACCTGGTAAACCCTACATTATGGGGAAAAAATGTCCCCACAAAGATTGCAATAACCAAAAGTCCTTATGGTCCCCTTGAGGAAAACAGCTTATAAATGTGTGTAAACAATTATATAATTTAAAATACATTTTTTGGTTTATAAACACTCACCTAAAGGATTATTAGGAACACCATACTAATAATGTGTTTGACCCGCTTTCGCCTTCAGAAATGCCTTAAATCTACGTGGCTTTGATTCAAGAAGGAGCTGAAAACATTATTTAGAAATGTTTGCCCATATTGAAAGGATAGCATCTTACAATTGATGGAGATTTGTGGGATGCACATCCAAGGGACGAAGCTCCCGTTCCACCACATCCCAAAGATGCTCTATTGGGTTGAGATCTGGTGACTGTGGGGGCCATTTTAGTACAGTGAACTCATTGTCATGTTCAAGAAACCAATTTGAAATGATTCAAGTTTTGTGACATGGTGCATTATCCTGCTGGAAGTAGCCATCAGAGGATGGGTACATGGTGGCCATAAAGGGATGGACATGGTCAGAATCAATGCTCAGGTTGGCCGTGGCATTTAAACGATGCTCAACTGGCACTAAGGGGCCTAAAGTGTGCCAAGAAAACATCCCCCACACCATTACACCACCACCACCAGCCTGCACAGTGGTAACAAGGCATGATGGATCCATGTTCTCTTTCTGTTTACACCAAATTCTGACTCTACTTTAACAGAAATCGAGACTCATCAGACCAGGCAACATTTTTCCAGTCTTGAACTGACCAATTTTGGTGAGCTCTTGCAAATTATAGCCTCTTTTTCCTTTTTGTAGTGGAGATGAGTGGTACCCGTCTAGGCCCGTCTGGCACCAGCAACCATGCCACGCTCAAAATTGTGATCACCTTTCTTTCCCATTCTGACATTCAGTTTGGAGTTCAGGAGATTGTCTTGACCAGGACCACACCCCTAAATGCATTGAAGCAGCTGCCATGTGATTGGTTGATTAGATAGTTAATTATTAAAGAGAAATTGATCAGCTGTTCCTAATAATCCTTTAGGTGAGTGTATATCCCTAATAAATGCAGTCCTAAAGTCTGAAACCATTACCGACACTACTTTTTATTTGCATTTTTGTTTTTAGATAATGTAATACAAGAATTGAATCTTTCTGCACTGCATCTCAGTCTAAGTGATCATATAAGATATGAGAGGTAATTGTTTCATGTGTTCCATCTAGACCTCTATCATGTGGATATCCCTTGGATTGGTTTCCCATTCAAGAGAGGTAATTCCAGCTGGTCCAGGTCAGGATGAGTTCAAGATCTCTCATGACCGTAAGCCCAGAGATCCCCAACAACCACAACCGTCTGCAGGCTGCAAAGATGCGTGTCGGCTCCCAGGTTAGCACCTTACAACTTTAATCAAGGGGAGAAAAGTGTCCCACGCCAAACCCCCGCACCCTTGCGAGCACGCAGCGTCTCCGTTACCGCACGTTTGCAGAAAGAGAAAAATAAAGAGACGTATTCAGCCTCTCCATCTTGTGCTCCAAAAGATCCATTAGTATTCTGAGCAAAGCTTAGCCAGTGACAAGCCATACATCACCGTCACAGCAAAACGCTCTCTCTCTCTCTCCCTCTCTCTTGCCGCCCTGCAAATATGGCGAGCGCATGCTCTTTTGTTTGTATGCCACCCTCTGTCCTGCAAGTGTCCTCTAATCTGTGTCCGCAGACGGCGCACGCACACGTACCGCTTTTACAGCTCAGCCATTACAGAGGACGTGCTGTTGCTGGAGGAGAGAGATGCATTCTGGGAAGGTTCGTAAGAAAGGGGCACTTTCACTGTCTCGCCAAACGTTCGTCCTTGACTAACCTTGTCCTTTTACGGAGCTTTTAAAGAGCGCTGTAAATTACGTTGATGGGTCCCTCAAAAATGGCCTCCGGTTTTACTGTTTTCAGCCTGACCGACGAGGTCCAATAATGCAAATTATTGGAAAACTTGAGATGCTGAACCGCAAACACTACTGGTCTGTTGCATTCTGAATAACGCCTGCATTGTTATGCCGCTTTCAATGGCCAGGTAATACGAAAATTCACCCAGCGGAATCATTGTGATGAATAAGACAACAGTTTTTGCCTCTAATATGTTTCCATGTGAACAAAACATAGACATTATCATATTTATTACTCTACTCAGCTTCGTGGAGAGATTCGTATCATGTAATTTACACTGTATGGGACACAAACAAAAGCAGCCGACACTCCCTCTGTCCCCTTCACTCTGAAAAGACACGATGATTGAGCTCCGTATGTAAGTGAAAATGTCCAGCATGACTCAGCTAAAAAAAAAAAAAAAACTGAATTCACATTAATAGCTCCTCAGCATTGACTTTTGAATCTATCTTTCTTTCTTTCTTTCTTTCTTTTTTTGTGCTTCAGGTGAAATGGTAGATTTCGGATCTCGTCTGCAGTTCATCTTGCAAGCATTATTGGAATTCCTGTTTGAGTTCTTCCTCTAGATATTTGAAAAATGAGAGAAATGCATTGGTCGGAAGTATTGAATAGGTTTTTGAAAATAGAAAGAGGTAGTGAATGCTTGGTAGAAAATAAAAGGGCTATTGTACCTCGAAAAAAGTCTCAAATGTGAACTTTGGTCTCTGTAGGAACAAGGCGCGGTGGGTTTATTGGCTTGTTTGTTTGGATCAGATGCTCCATTTGTGTCACGGCAAGGCGATGCATAAATCTGGGTTGCGTTTGCAGGTGTGTGTTTATGTCAGACAGTTCTGGCCTTGTTAATGGTCGGAAAGACTGATTAGGGATATACTAAAGGTGAATCGAGGCAGGTGTTAAATCTGGAGCAAGAGCAGGGGACAGGGACTCCTGTGCTTTAGTCGCCCTGATGGAAGTCGATTGGGTCAGGCATTGGCCCGGTGAAAGGTCAAGGTGACTAGACCAAACAAGTGTCTTTTTGACCTCGACTTCAGCTGTGAGGTCAGGATTTGTAGTATTTGAGCAACCTTGGCATCCCAAGTGCAATAAAGATGTCCAGGTGATTGTACACTATATCTTAGTCAAAAGTAGTTCAGTCAAAATGAAAATCCAGTCCATTTTAAAACACTATGAGAGTCTTTCTCCTTAAGAACACAAATGATGATGTTAGGTGCTCTTTTTCATAGAAAGGAAAGGGACAAATTCGGTAGATCTCTAAATTGGCACAAAACACCATGAAAAAAGGTGTGAATATCGGAGGTGTGAATGATGTGAAGTGTGGATGATAGCTTTGTGTGGAAAGCTATCATTCACACTTCTCGAAATGTAACTCGTTATTCAGTCATTGATTCTATATAAACTAACAATATACCAATATAACAGGCAAACAACACTCCCTAATATATGTATATAATTTATACATGTAATACATTTATTTGGTGGTGATATTTGATATATATCTGGTATGTTTTTACAAACACAAACCTACTGTGTGACTTAAGAAAACGTATAGCATACAAACTACATGGACTGTTTTTTTTTTTGTTTTTTTTTTAAGTCATTATGGAGATCATAGATGTTCTTCATAGCATCTCATCGTGATCCACTGCAGAGAAGGTCATACGGGTTTGGGACGACCTTTTTTATTTTTATTTCGGAAGAACCATTCGTTTAATTAGGCCAGTGTGTTTTTGAACAACCCGAGATTCAGTAAGTAATGGTGATAAGAGGACTGAGAAATACACTTTTTACTGACATGTAAGATTGCAACACGAGCAAAACAAGGAGTCTTTTTTTCCCCTGCATGCTTCCTCATTTGTCCACTAGTGGGCACTCACACTACACTATGCCATTATGCAGAAACACCGCTGTTGTATCTCTCTTCTCCTGCATTAAAGCCGCAGGCACCGTTGCTACGCAGAGCCCCGTGGAGACCAAGCCGTAACCCGGCTCACTCATCAGAGCGACAGGGAGAGAAAATGTCAGCCCGCTGAAGGTTGGTGAGGTGGCGACGTAATTAATTAATGTTTTGATTTGGTGGCGTTTCATTTTGGCGCAGCGCGAGAGAGTGGCATTTAAAGGGGGAGATATTAATGAATGCAGCGCTGTCGTTAAAGCCATCATATTGTGGATATTAATGAAAGAAGAGGAGGAGGGCATGCTGAGACTGAGGAGGAAGAGCGAAGAGATGAAATGACAGGCGCACAGGTGAAGATAGCACCTTTCTCCCTCATTTCTGTGAACGGTTCAAAGACATATTCAGTGCAACATTTGCTGTGCAGTGTGTAAATATCAACGTCGGTAAAGTCTTTCATAGTACCTCTTGTCGGGTTCATCTGCTAGCTTGCGCCTCATGTATCCTTCTCAAGGCCGTATCTGTATGTTTAAGCCCCGGGCTGAAATCATCGCCTGATGTGCTCTTCACAAGCACTGACAGGCCTGTTTGAGGCATCATGGCATGGAAGAACCTCTTCGGCATTGACGTTTTTTGTCATCTCTTCTCACCGCGTACGGATGCCCGGCCCTCACGTCTCTCCTTCCGAGCTGCCTCTGCTATCTATTCCGATCCAGCATTTGCTGAAATGTCTCCGAGCCCTTCCGCAGTCTCAATTACCAGTGATGGCAATCTGCTCGTGCAACCAGAGGCTGCTGCAGGTGGCTCGCCCCCGGGGAACAATATGGAGGAGGCAGGCTGTGTGGCAGCAGCGATTCTGTGAGAGAGAAATGCCTACACCGGTCCAGAGATTCAAAATATGTGGAAAGAGTGGAATTAGTTTTTGCTTGTTTTGCACCGATATTTTCACATTGAAGACCGATCCACCTGTTTGGCGTTGTATTTTAGTGATGTACTGAAATCTCTGCAACACAAAATGTTCACATTTTAGGTGTTGGCCGAAATTACGTTTAATCATCAATCCTCCAATGGCGCATTTTGACTGTGTCAGTGACTATATTTACGTGCACACTTATAATGCGATAGTAATGATATTTAGACAATATTGCGATGCTACTAAGTTCATAATCATAGTAAAATGTACTGTAGCATATGGTAGTTTTAATTGCATAGAATCTCCACTTTCAGCCTGCATTTGCCATGAGTCTGGCCTGGTAATACCGATCTCTGCTACTTCGCTTTGCTTCATAGACAGAGTCTGGAATGGCATAATTAAAGAGTGTTTTCTTTCTCGCGGGGGTGGCACTTGTCTGAGGTAAAAAATCATTGGTTGCCTGTAAGCCAATCACATAATTGGTTATAACGTGTTATTCACCAGGTCAGTTGCATCGAAGCTCCACTGTAAACGCATGTATGATACGAGAGCGAAATACCGGAGTGAACATGGCTGACCGAGTTTTTCTGCCTCCTTAAAGGGTTAGTTCACCCAAAAATGAAAATTAAGTCATTAATTACTCACCCCCATGCTGTACCAAACCTGTAAGACCTTCGTTCGTCTTCGGAACACAAATGAAGATATTTTTGATTAAATTTGAGAGCTGTAAAACTACCACATTGGCTCCTAAGGGACTGCCTCTTGACGGCCCAGAAAGTCAATGAAGAAAATGTTTAAATATCCCAAGTGACTACCGTGGCTCAACTATATGTTTATCAAGCGACGCGAATACTTTTTGTGCGAAAAAACAAACAAAAATAACGAGTTTATTCGACTATTTCTTTTCTTCCTTGTAGGCCAGAACGAGACTTCCTTAAAGATTTCCACGACGCATGCGCGAGAATTGCGATCTGAAGTAGTGTAAGCGGTGTAAGCAGATCGCAAATCTCGCGCATGCGTCGTGGAAATCTAAGGAATTCTCGTTCTGGCCTACAAGGAAGAAAAGAAATAGTCGAATAAACTTGTTATTTTTGTTTGTTTTTTCGCACAAAAAGTATTCGCGTCGCTTGATAAACATATAGTTGAGCCACGGTAGTCACTTGGAATATTTAAACATTTTCTTCATTGACTTTCTGGGCCGTCAAGAGGCAGTCCCTTAGGAGCCAATGTGGTAGTTATACAGCTCTCAAATTTAATCAAAAATATCTTCATTTGTGTTCCGAAGACGAACGAAGGTCTTACGGGGTTGGTACAGCATGGGGGTGAGTAATAAATGACTTAATTTTAATTTTTGGGTGAACTAACCCTTTAATCTGATCCTCCATTAGTGCAACCAAGGGGGACACAATCACAACTATCGCCTTGCCGGCCTTTGGCCTGCCCCGTTTCTCGCTGACGATCGGTAATAGTTGATAAATTAACCCTTTTTTCCCCAAAACCTGTCAAAAGTTGGGCCACAACATCACCTCCATTCAAAATGTTTAACAAACACTCTTCTTGATAGGGCTTCAGTTTGCAAATGGCGGTAATATTCTCCACAACAGAGCGAATTGCATCCCCTGTCTCCATTTCCACGGTCGTTTTCGATTTCCCTAACCTAAAATACAATCTTAAACTTGGTGCTTAGTCTACGTCACGGCTCTCAGCCTGCCCTCTGTTCGTTGATTGGTTGGCTGTTTTCAGGCCGGAGGAAACCTGAGAGATAGGTCGCTATCTCAGACTGAGTACAGAAGCAAACTGAAATGAAGTGTTAGCAGCAAAGTGTTAACAATAATGGGATAGTTCACCCCAAAATGAATGTCATCGTTTACTCACCCTCATTTTGTTCCAAGCTGATTGGCCTCTGCTGATCCTGCAGCCATTGAAATTGCTTGCTCAACATTTAAAGGGGTGATGAATTGAGAAATCAAATTTTCCTTGAGCTTTTGACATCTAAGAGGTCATCATATTATAAGAATATCCTGTAAGAACTGAAAACGTCCTTGTTAGTCCAATAAAAGCTTTTATTGACACCAACCCCAGCAAACGACTCGTTTTTCAAAGTGGGGAACTATGACGTCAAACAGGATAAAACACTACTCCCGCAGAAGAAGATCAACGCCTACTTATTTACGGCTGTGTTGCCCCGCCCACCGACTCGCACATTACACGCATAGCTAAATAACATAGGCCTACCTTGTGATGACAAACCAGATCGAGCTACCGAGCAATACAAAATATCCTCTGGATTCCAATAGGACTGCATGGATAAACTTTATTTTTAATTACGTTCCAGCTGATGAGGTAAAACATTGTCCGTCTGTTCGCTTCATTTCACTGAGGATTGTTTTGTAAACAAGACTGGATTTGCAGACCGATTAAGAGTAAAGAACTCGTCTATATTGGATCTGACAGGAATTGTGCAACACACAGACTTTGGGTCGAACGTGTATGGGCGAATCATTCCGGTTGACATTTTACAACATTGGACGTTTTCAAAACAATTTCCCCCAAGTGCATTGACGGGTGAGTTGAAACTCATTATAATATGCAAAACTGTTATCCACAGCAGTGGGCGTTTACTTCCAAGTCTTCAGTGCGAGACGCCCATAAAACCGAGCGTTTTTGAGCTAGACTCAAAATTAGAGTAGAAAATAGCCTATTACTTATTCATTTTGATGTTTTTGAATGCAAAAACCAAGCGAACGTCATAAGTTGACCTCAGACAACAATATAATAAAATTTAAAAAGCCAGTTCATGACCACTTTAAATAGTCTGGTTCAGTGTTTGCTGTATTGGTCCTACATCAGAGTTGCTCTGAACCCCTCCACCTGACTAGATCTGCTACGGAATGTATGTCTATTCATGTTCAGAGCAGCATCTCTGTGAGCAGAAAGTACATACTTGCTCTGCATCCGCACCAACAGCAATAATTGACAGTAGCAGCAGCTTAACAGATGTAGTCTGCCAAGACCAAATACATTAACATTGCCATATTCAATAAGATCCAAAAACTATTCGAAGAGTTGTCATGATTGATCATTTATTTCTTCATCTAATAATAATAATAATAAATGTATCAGCACATTGGACCTGTTCTAGTTGTAAAAAAAAATGTAACAAACCTGGAGAAAAAAAATGAATGAGAGCTTTTTCAGAACTTCCCAAAATCCAATTTTTATATGATTTTTTTCCACATAAACCAGTTTTGTAATCAGGCTCTGAGGTTGGAATATAAATTCTGTTTCTGTTCTGTCTCCTTTGGGTGGAGATAAATGTGATATCTATATCATTTTTCTTCTGCTATTAGATGTAAATTGCACAGAAACTATACAGATGGCCTTTTTATAGACCGATATTTCTTATCTGCCCTTGACAGACCCTCTAAACTTAATTTACCTGCATTTTACAAAAATCTCCAGCATGTTGATGTCATTGGAATGCATTTCTTCTCCATTCTTCCATGTTCTTAAAAGCCCATATTGCACTGCTCGCCATTACAAATTTGAACCCTGTTACGGTCGCAATCAATTCCATTCTTCTGTGCATTATTGCTCTGGTGTAGGAGACTGGAATCCAGAGATCTCATTAGGCTAAAACAAAGTTATGCATTTCCCTGCCTGGTCTAACGATCCATGTCAATCTGTGAACGCTAAAGACAGGACTTTGACCGTAATAGTACTCGAAATGGGGAAAAATGTGAGCAGAAAGCTGCTCTTTCTTTGATTTTATTGAATGCTCACTCTTTGAAACTCTTGGAACGCTGCGTGAAAGCATGCTAATAGAATTACATTTATAAATTTAGCCACCCTCGCTCCAAGGATGTCACTCCCAAAACTAAGAGAAGTGGTTTGGATGTGCTCTTTGAAGAATTTGAGAATTAGGAGACAATGCCCAGTGATCAAATTTATTTTGGTATAATAAGAGGACACTTTAAAAGCCTGAAGTTATTTTTCACGACAGGACCCGTAAAGCAAATCTTCACTGCTAAGCAGAAGCTAGGGCAAAACTGTTGAATGATTCACCCACAGTCTTATAATTGCTTTTAACGAGATGACATTGCATCATAAACATTGGCATATTTGTCCTTAAAGGCTATGAGAAAGAAGCTGAGAATGATGTAAATGTATACACAAAAGTCAGTTATGGTCCTCTAATCTCAACAAGGCTGAGAGCCTTTTCCAGCCATGCAATATTGTACTAATATCACACAGAAACCGCTTCACAATTTGGATCACTCCAATAGATTCTGCCAGACATATACTAGCAAAATTTTTCACTCACCAATCCTACAAATACAGCAGTTATTGTGTCACATAATGTAGTTTTAAGAGTTTAGGTGAGAATGTAGTTGTTTAGAACTCAAAAATGTGATATGAACAATAGTGCCTATTGGAAAATTTGTTTAGACGTTTACAGACCATCGGTGGCCGTCAAGAACAGCTTGATCTCCACCAGTCCTTTGGGGATTTTTGCTCTTGGTTAAACATGAGATAGATTAATAAGACCAAACGACTGCTCATTTGATATACCCAAAATTAATCAGAGCAAAGTGTCAGAGCAAAACGATTTGGCTAAGGGAAAGTTGAGTTTCATAACTTTCTGTTTTCAATCAATTTAAAACCTGTACTAACTAGAGTATTGCTTTTTAACTGTTTTGTGTTTGTTTCCTATTGTACAAACTTCTTATACTTTTATAATGGTTATTATTGATCCTTTTAAACATTATTCTTCAATAAATAATATTAGTATTAAGAAAGGGTCTGCTAGTGATTGTGATTTTGGCTTGACATTTTAACGGCGTTAAATGGAAGCCTTAATGGAGGCGTTTAAACAAAGCCTTACAAGATGCAACTGACATGCATCGACTCGTGCTGTCATGGGAAATCTTCTTAACTGTTAAAAGGATACTAGACAAAATATCTCTTTCCTCAGCAGACATTCAAACTGATTTTTTTATTATGAAAATAAAGCCGCGTTTCCACCGAAATTACCCAGAACAATTTGTCCTGGAACTTTTTCCCCCGTCTTTGCAGTCAAAATTACCGTGAAGATTAGGCAAATTAATCCGATGACGTAGGACTGCGCTCGACTTTCCTGTTCCCGCTGGATTTCGTCCTTTATATATAAGCTTAATAAAGCCTGAACCTCGTTGTCGGTCCATCTGTCATATTTTTTAAACTACACTGTTGATTCGAATAGCAAACAACTCTTACTGCACAGCCCGCACCACAACAGACTTGTAAAAAAGTTGAAATAAAATGGAGTCAACCAATCAAAATGCTGCATGAACTCAACCAATCAGCATGTTCAACACCCAAGTCCCATCCCCGAAAGTACTGATGGTGCATTCTATTATTCATCCGTCTCGGAGATCCGAATCGGACGACAGACGTTGCCTAGCAACACACCCCATTTCCTCGGATTTCTCCTCTCGGACGTCGGACAACCGTGAGGACACCGAGCAAGAATTCAGTTTCGGAATTCAATATGGCTGCGCCCTGTGACTTGTAAGAATGAATTGTTTTCATTGTTTTTGAACTGCTTTGGTATTTTTAATGACAATTATAATAACTCGTATTACTGTGTCCCCTGTAGGTATGGGAATTGGTTGTTTTGAGTGCAATTACTAACGTTGCTAACGTTGCTAGCGTTGCTAACAGAAGATTAACATGAAAAACATTAAATAAAGTGAACATTTTCAAGTTTAAATGGCTGCATTTTGATATTTTTATTTTTAATATTTTTTTTTTTATTTTTTTTATGTAAGTGCCTGGTACTCGGCCCGTGCTACCATTATAACAGCTTTCCGGGTGGCGTCCATTTTTTCTCCAACTTGGACACGCAAAACATAATAGAATGCTTGAAGTGTGGACGTGGACGTCAAATCCGAGGTCCGAGTCGGTTCGTTGGCTATAATAGAACGAACCATACCTCATGAAGCCTGTTCTCATCCTAAGACGTCATCTAACTGATGCTTTTGACCATACGTCAACATCCGCCGTTTTAGGGCACCCTTTAACGTCAGATAGATGATGCTATCTAACCCTAGACCTAAACCTTCTAACGTCATCTAACTGACGCTAAAGTTAAAGCGTCAGTTAGATGACGTTCTAGGATAGCGTCATCTAACTGATGTTAAAGGGTGCCCTAAAACGTCGGATGTTGACGTATGGTCAAAAGCGTCAGTTAGATGACGTCTTGGGATGAGAATGTGTTGCCTCGCGAGCTTCATTTAAACCCTGGTCCCTGCGGGCTAGACACAGAGTTCCACCCCAAAGTTCCTAGTTCCTGGGGAAAGTTCCTGGGGTGGCTTAAGATTGACCAGAAGAATAAATGCTATATCAGATGCAGGTAAATACACTTGCTTATGCTGGGTTCAGACTACACTGTTTTTGTCTGTTGCAATAGTAAATTCTAAATTCATGTCATGTCACGGACAAGAAACATGTCAGACTAAATCGCTTGCCGTGCTGCTTTTGGTCAACATTACAGATGTGACGGAACCGTGGTGGAGGACCGGTACAAAATTAAACATGCTTGTCTTTTTGTCGTGACATTGTGAAGTGTCGCAGACTCGACATTAGTTTGCGCCCACTTTGACACACTATACGAGTTGAACTTATCGATTCTGATGTCCCAGTGCCCATCATCGTTTACGAATCACTACGACACCCTACGTCAAATAGATTGTGTCAAAATCAGACTGAAATCCTGTAGTCTGAACCAGCATTAATCGATTTCTCTCATGGTTCTTTGTAATAAAATATGTTTTATGAACCTCGTTGCTAGTTCTAAAGTGACATTTCTAAAGTGTTGTGTGATATAGCTGATCATCAGCATATAGAGCAATATCGTACTCCTACTCGTGTGATATTGCTCATATAGTATAATGAAACTGACCAATGATATCTCCTTTAGTATGTAGTATAAGAACCGCAATCAATCACATTCTACTCCAATGACCTGGCCAATTCTTCACAATTACTTTGTCCATTGGCAGGTGTTCTGAACCTTTGGTTTGATAACCAAATGTATACATTTCAATCCCCTGGCTTTGGAGACAATTTAAAGCCTCATTTATTTTTCCCCCCCCAATAAGATTGGGCTTTTTGCCATTTCAGAATACATACGCATCCTTCGAGCAGATATGGGAACATTATCTCATAATAATTCAGATTTAGTATCATGCAAATTTGATTTTATGAATTTTTCCCGCATTTATAAAAGCACACAGACATTATCTGCCAGTCATCTGTGTTTACTGTATTTGAATTTCCGTTTCATAAGTTATAATGTCATAAATATGCATATTTCTTATTGGATCAAAACAGTGCTGGGATGGGCAAGGTGCTATTGTGGATACAGATGTCTTTAAGATTCTGAGAGGATGTCTGCTGATTCCAGTTTTTATGCATATGTATATACATCTGTACACCAAGCTCAAGCATGCAAACAAAGACTGCAATCCCTTCTGGGAGGAATGCTTGAGAAAACAAACTCCATAGCTCTGTTTAAAAACCTATTCGGCTGTCTAACTACACAGCATTTTAGGACTCGAAGGCTGTTATTACAGGTTGTTCCTTCTAAGATGCCTTCTTTTGGCTAGAATCTAAGGCAGCATCATGCATATGCTTCACAGAAAAGGTAATCCCATGATACACTGCTTTCAGAAATGTTCAATTAAATATCAGACGTTTATTTAGTTACTTTTCCATGTTGAATGAAAACAGTTTTTGTGGCGTGGTAATGTGATGCGTTTGCTTCTTACTTGCTGCTTATGTAGAGATGGAAAAATATCAAAGGTGGTTTTAAGCTTGCCTGGACACCAACTAGAGTGTGCTAAAAACTCCATTAAAACCTACCAAAAGACTGACACAAGCCCTATTTTCTTCAGCAGGGTCATTTTCTAGCTGGTCATGAGCTCTAGACCATGTTGGACCAGCAACAAACGAGCTACCAGCTGGTCATACTATCTTAAGGGGATCGAACTAAATTTTGGAACAGGGATTCAACTAATTGACTGGGTAATAGCAAACTAGGGATTTTCTTGCTGAGTTAGAGGACAGCTGCAATGTATGTAATAAAACTACATTGGTATGTAAATTACTGTATTTTTCAGTGTCTACTATAAGCAGTGGGGATGTTGAATGGATTTGTTTTGTGTGTGTGGAATACTGAATATGTATGGGTGGTAACCACCATAGACATTTAAAAGGACACATTCCACTCAATTTTCAGGCTAGTGATCTAGAACCAAATGCTAAACTCTTAATGTACCTAATTTTTGTAATATTTAGTTACACCTCTGAACATATGTGGATTAGAGAGCCAATACGGATAATGAGGGTCCCTTCAAGTGTTTTGAAGGGCCAAAAAAAAAACCCCCAAAGAGACCACAAAGGAAAAATCAAAAGGGAATTATCAAAAGGCTGCTAATCAGCAGGCACACCGAGACATTTGAATTCATCCAACACACTTCTATAGGAAATGGTGACTAGAATTACAATATCTATTCCTGTTCTTTTCTGACAAAATAAATAAGTAAATAAGCTCTAGCAAGCTAAATAAATAAAAGTCGATTTCCTCCCTCCTTCACTGTGTGGATGAGCAGAAGTGAATGTGGTGCCAAGCAGACCATGAAAGGAGATTATCAGAGAGAGAGTGAGCGAAACGCTTCGCCTAGTGGAGAACACTTCCTCAAACAATGACGGTGAAGACTTAACCAAACAAACAGCGGAAGAACAATACGAAATATGAAGAGAGGACACTTTTGAGACAAGGAAAGGTTTCCTCTGCACAGCGTTATTTGCTGCTCGGCTGAGTCCGTGGCTCGCCAGTCAGAAGACACCGTGCAATGGGCCTGTCTTTGATTTATTGTACTTCATAACTGAGATTTGTTGAGCCTTATACAACTGACTGGAATCTTACAAGCTCCCATTTTGCTTGCGTCACAGATTCAGCCGGCTCCACTTTCAAATTGAGTTGTGTCGATCAAAGGGTTTTTGAGGATAACAATTAACTTTTATTTTAAGATTTGCTTTTGTTTATAATGTTCGAACTTTCTGATGTTGCTGTTGGTTCCTCACCTTTTCATCTAAATGTGGCATAGATTGATATGTCTAAACCAGACCAAGCTTGTTAACTTGTTTTCCAGTAATCTCAAATTTACTCGGAAGCAACACTGTGTAAGATGTTAAGTCTTGTTTTCATTCACTTCATTTTATCGCATGATACTGAAGTTGTTCAAGCCATTGTTCAAATTGTCATTGATGTACTATTTCAAAGTGGACCTATTATGCAAAATTTACTTTTACATTATTGCAACTAGATGGGGAAGAAGGAGGCGGAAACCGGTGAACGTTTGAACACTTTAAACCAAAAATAAACAAACAAAAAAAAAGGTAAAACACACACATAAACAAAACATAGTCCAGGCCTGGTCCTCTCTCATCCTTCACTGTCATCGCTACTGCTTTTATGCTATAAGATGATTATATCATCTCCAGTGTTGGGAAGTTCACTTTCTACATGAATTAGTTCCAAGTTCAGTTCACAAATTTTAAAATTAACTAGTTAAGTTCATAGTTCATATTCAAGTTGCAAGCTATTTATTATTATTATACAACCACAGACAGCAATTTTTTTTTTTTTCGGCTTACAGAAATGTAAGATTTTTTCCCATCCTCACCGTATCATAAGATAAGATGCCTCCTCGCTGCTTTGTCGACTACATGCTGCTTTTTGTTCACGCATGCAGCAGCCGCGGTGCAAAACTGGTGTCTGGTGTTGCCAGATTGGGTGCTTTTTTGCTGCATATTAAGGCCTGTTTACATGTGTTTAGCCGGGTTTTCGCCTGGAAGGCTCTATAGAAATCTGGCATCCAATTAAACGAACTTAAACTCTTTTAACGGCTCTGGTTAAACTGAGAGAGCTTACGTTCACAAACACCAGAATGAACGCGTACAACGTTCATCAGGCAGTAATACAGTACGTTCAGTTCACGGTGTTCAGTTCCGTTCCCCAAAATATGATGAGTTCATGAACTATCGTTCAATGAACGCATTCAGGCACAACACTGGTTGTCTCTAAACTGGACTAATTTGGCCAGTCAGGCTAAAAGTGTTGTTTTAGGCTCTCTACATTTAATCCGGATACATTTGAAAATAGCCTTTCCATTTTTAAAATGCTCTCAATTCACACGTTTTCAAGCATTGTCAGGTTGTAAAGGTTTCTCATCCACATTGAAATCAGTCAGAAAACGCTAAATCCACCTTACTACGTATGCGTCAAACCTCATAAAGTTGAGGATGAGATGATCCAGATGGAACAGGGATAATAAAGTACTCATGCTATTCTTTTGGCGGGAAAAATTTATTTAGCAAAACATCTCACCATTCACCGATGTCACCATTCTCAGTGTACACAGAAGGCCAAAATAGAGAGAAAAAGATGCTTTGTTTTCAAACGAAAATGTGTTAATGTGGACAAGGCTTTAAAAAAAAGTAGTGTTAGGCTTTTTGTCAGTAAAAGAATAGCCTCCATTTACTGTGTAATAATGACAGCAATCTTGTAGTTTTATAATCCCAGCCCTGTTTTGACTCCATCGACTCCTACAGTGGGAGATGGAATCAAAGTCGACTCTGGAAAATGGTCAAATACACAGAAATGTGTCAGAATGCCTCAGTGAGTATTCACGTAATCACAGTCGACATAAGCATCGTGTGTTCTTGTTCTGCACACACGCACACACTTTGCCTTGACTTTGCGTCTCAGCTCATGTCACTCTTTTTAATGATGATCTGATGCTAAATATTTCAAAATTAAGCTAATTTTCAACCTTGTCGAGCAATTCTATGAATTTATGTACATGAGGGTCATTGGTTAATTGTAATTATATGGCCAGGTCACTCTTGCAGCATAACCCTTTAGTCGGTTTTAATGAAGCTTTAATTATGCATTGTTTAAACACCAATGTTAGATTTAGTTCTTTTTCAGCCAAAGATTAAAAGAGTGAGACATGCTGTAGAGGCATGTTTATATCGTGCCTTATTGCTTTTTTTTTATCGTGGGTTATATTGCACCATTTTTTTCTTTCTTTCTGAGGAACACGTCTCGTAATTACTGCGCATTACAGTGTAAGCTGAGCCGTAGAGAGAGTGGTTTACTAATGTCGTTAAAATGGCTGCTCTACCACAACTCCACAATAAATAAAAGCTTGCTGCATCTCTGTTACTGCACATATTGTTTTGTGGTTTGTGGAAACTAATCAAGGTTTGTTTCAGGACATATATTGATGCCTCAGAGTTTGGTCTTCAACAAAAGCGAAAAGATCAATCTTTCTAAATCGCCTTCTCGCTGCACATTGAGTGGAACAAATAGTACACATTACTGGTGATAAAATAGACAATGCCATGGCGGCCCAATTCTAAATGCTCCCAAGCCAGCTGTTTTTGCTTCCTGCCTTCAAATGCAACCTTGAATTGCGATCCTCCCCGTTTATAGCTACTTATTTGTTCCGATGTAGAAACTGTGCACCTTTATGCTTGCATTTGGGTCACAGTGTCATTCCCATATTTTTACAACAAAGATTACCATTATACCACCGTGTATGGGCCGTGACCTTTGCCTCTTTGTTTTTTTATTTTTTTTTTTTTCTGAAAAGCAGCCAGTTCCTCGTCCAGAGTTGCTGCCTGGAGCCCGAGAGACAATCCCTGCTAGACGCCAGATCGCCTGGAACTGCTTTAGTCCAAGGCTTCCAATGAACCGCTAGAGGAACAAAGGCAAGCATCCCGCCTTCGTGTTTGCCTCGGAGAAGGCAGCACATGTGGCACGTTGATAACTGCTTGCTTGAGTGTTCATTTTATTCCAGCGTGTCCCCATGTGCATTTAGAGGCGTGTGAGGGCTGGCGGAAGAGGCTGAAAAGGTTTCAATTTAATTAAGGTATGCTGATTTGTAATTTTACACTGGACAAATAACATTATTGTTTAATCCAAAGAAGATGGATCCTTTTCAGCAAACTCAGTTAGGGTAATAGAGTGCTGCAGGGATGACCTGTTTTTTTTTTGTTGGCCAAAAACCAGGAGAAAAAGTAAGCATTTTAGCACTTCTAATTCCTTCCTGGAGTCAAGTTTTTTTTTATATATATATATATGCTTGAAATAAGGTCTGTGATTAAACAAGCTGAAAATATTTTCACATTTTATTCTACGACATAAATACATCAGTTATAATCTCATGTGATTGTTTTAAAGCTTTTACTGTACACTGTAAAAATGAAAATGCTATATCTAAGCAATACAATTGTGGCAACATATTACAAGCAATATTGTTGATTAAATTTAACAAAGTAGAATTGAGTAATAATTGATTCCTTAAAATTTAACCAGTAATGAATAAAAGTTAACCAGTCAAATGATTGTGAAAAAAAAAAAAAAAAAAAAAAAAAAAATATATATATATATATAAAGCAACATAATATATATATATTTTTTTTATTTATTTATTTATTTTTTTTTTATATGTTGCTTTTTCTATTTGTTCATCTGACTGTTATAACTCCGGTATATCAACCAAACAAAACTTAAAGTGAATGACATAACTTTAAGTCACCATTTTGGTGATCAATGTTTGTTTTAGTTCGGCTCTTGACCCAACTAAAACAAACATTGATCACCAAAATGGTGACTTAAAATTATGTTTTTTTCTCCTTCAGTGATTCTGCTTGTTTACATCAGGTGTCTTCAATATTGGCAATATAAAATAAAGAGTTCTTCATTCATCTTTGACATTTTACTTATTTTAAATGGATAACTTTTAAGGAATTAATTTGATTATTACTCAGTTCTAATTTGTTACATTTAATTAATAATATTGCTTGTAATCTATTGTCACAATTTTATTTGATTACGTGTTGCGTATTCATTTTTACAGTGTAAAGGCTAAAAAGACAGGGGTCTATCTTTTTGTCGTGATGACATTTAATGTCACGCCAAAACTTCCTCTAAACAAAGTGTTTTGAGTGATCGGATTCTCATTCAAATAACTTAAACACCTCTGACACATTTGAAGCACAATTAAACTCATGTGACAAGACGAATATAACAACCAGATCGATTGAAATTACTTGCTTTTCTCGTTTAATAAACAATTACAAATAATTTGGTACCCATAGTAATATACAATATAACTCCTGCAATGCAACTCCGCCATACCCAATTGGCGTGTCATCTTTTCCCTTCTCTTTTTTTCAGACAGACTAAAATAATGCAAGTTCCAAACACCTTCCCGTCAAATTATCAAATGCAGGCAACTTTCATGTTGCAGGAAACGCCGTTTATCAGAACTCGTGTTTTGTGTTTTAGCTAGGTCTCAGGAATGCAAATGAGACTCGTCCCCAGATAACTGTGTCTAGTACGGGCACACCTTCTCTCCCACACATCACAAGAAGCGCTGCAAAGCATGGCGCTTTCATTTATTAATTATGCAAGCTGGGCTCCGCATTTGTCAACGCCACCATCAATTACTCCCTGCAAATGATGCCGACGGATGAGGCGACGGCAAAATCAAGGTGCCTGAGTCCTCTGCTGAGGATCATGGGAGGTGACAGGCAGCTCTGCTTTACACCCGCGCAACTTGAAACAGTTGCCAAAGGCGATATGTTCCTCATCACTCCAGTCTTGTCCACATTGGTGGAGGTGTCGGGCGAGCAGGCCGAATCGGGCGTGTTGCAGCGGCTGAGCTGTGATTGAGATGATGAGAGTCGGCTTCCAGCGTTACAATCACTTTACGTAGCCTTAAGTACATTTTTGCGTTGTTTGCGACCTGTTGAATACCTTGATTAATGGAGGCTTGAGTTGGATGTAGCATTGCTTTCTGCGCTTTGTCTGCCCTGGTTTTGTTTTTACCAGTCATTCCAAAGACTGTAGGTTCCTGGGCCTAATGTAATAACAGCTCAACATAAACCAGATCCTGATGAGGTAAACATCTTTGTCATCCCGTGGTGCTTCATATAAGTAACGTGATTTGCTTTTTGCTGGCTAGTGTAACTTTAAAAAAATGTGCCATTAAAGTAGAATGCTGTTCGCAACCTATTTTACTTTTGTTATCATTGTGTGTTTGAGTGTAAAAGTCTAAGTCTATATCAGGATCTTGATGATTAGTAGTTGAACATGAAGGAAAAAAGAGAAAAAGGAAAAAATATTTCAAAGAATGCAATGCAATGGCAGTTCACATCCCTGTTTGGCTTTTTTAAAAATATTGCAATGTTAAATATGTGGGACATGGGATTTATGTATCCATATTCATGCAAAAGGGCATTGCCAACACAATGTTATGAGATTTGTTTGATATTTAGAGAACTTTTGAATATTTTGGCTTGAATATTTAGGTCGCAATGATGGATAGATGGATAGGTGTAGCACCTTTATGCTTGCATTTTTCTAATAATCAAATTAATTCATAAGATTTAAGATGGTTACATTTTCCTGTGAAATTTGAGTTGGTGTTGCATATCAGAGGGGAGGTGTTGAAAAGTAGAAGAAGAAAAAAAGAAGGAAGGAAAATTATGAAAAAAAAAATGAACCGTACTAATCTTATTTGTATTAAACACTGCACAAATATTAATGTAACATCTATTTTAAAAAAAGTCGTTAAAATCACAGTAAAATCACAGCCATTTTGTCGTATTTCTTAGTGCAAAAAATATATAGGCCTATTCAATGTTAAATATCTGAGAAAATAATTCATTTTATCTACTGGATCTTGATAGGGTAACAAAAATTGATATTGAAGGCAGGCGCTTGGAGAGAAAGAGTTGAAAAAGTAAGACTTTTTTAAAAAAACACAAAAAAAAACAAAGCCACTCAAAACATTTTTAAAAAAATAAAATAAATATGAACTGATGAATGAGTGCACAGTACTAACCAAAACTTTAGCAGTACATTTATGTATTTTACTCTGACATTCCAATCCAAACCAATTTTACTTCCATGATATGAAATATATTTCAGTGTGATATCTTGATCTTTAGGCTTTATTAACACATTCTTTAACTTGCAAATCAGTTGTGGAAAATGGAAGATCAAGCATGTACGCTTGATGTGTGAGAACCAATGACATTCATTCTCGTGTTACGCAGCGTGTTTGAGCTTCTGCAACAACCAATGGCTCATTTTAGTGTTACGCAGAGGTTTGTTCTTGTGCCACAAGCAGGTTTGTTTATGTCCGCGCTGATTGATGTTTAAATGAGGAGAAAAGCCTACATTCAATCTGTTCGTCATGAACACATGAGAGTGAGTAATTAATGACAGAATATTTGACATTTAATGACATTTTTGGGTGAACCGTCCCTTTAAGAAAGGAAACAAAGCCAATCTTAATTTAACGTCAGGAAGATTTCTCTTGCCAGAGAAACAGTTAATACACTCGGAGAAAGTGTTTTTACACATTTGCGTCTTTCCTGAATAATTAAGTGTGCCATAACGGGAAGGGGAATTAGACGGCGTCGCTTAGGGAGAAACACTGATGGAGGCTAACAAGGTCAAGACCTAATCATGCTAATAAGACATGAAAGAATCTGTTTAACACACAGCCCAGACAGGCTCTAATTCCTGGCTTCTTTCCTTAAAGATGCCGCAAATGTCTTAAAAATGTCATCCTTGCCACCTCATTAGTGCTTTGGCCATGCAGGCTGAATTCCTACATTACGTCCAAACGCTCAGGGTGCGACGGAGCTTTTGGTGATTATTTATGCGTGACGAGTTGAAATGTGAAGGCGTGCGGACACGCTCGCACAGAAGGGGGGAGAAGGACAGGAAAAGAAGCTGCAAGGAGAACACACTGTGTCTTTAGATGGGCATGTCAGCATCGGGCTGTGGAACTATAACTCAAACTTACTGATTATTCAGAGGATGTTGCTTAGCAGTGTCCAAGGACGGAGTCCTGCCGAGTGCCTCAGGAAAGAGCCGGAGGAGTGAGGCGGTGACTTAATCAAGGAATCAAAGGCCTCTATTACTTTAGGCCTCTCCAAAGAGTGAATACTAGCGGAAACTGGGCCACTCTGATCACAATAAGCACTCTCTGCTTTCAGTCTGGCTCTGCGTAACGTATTCTCATCACTGCTCTCGGTTTGAGAAGCAGGCATGTAACGGACAGAAAGGAAAAGCGGGCCTCTGTGAGACGAAACTAAATATGAGATTAAGACCAGACCCCTGCGGAACATAAAACATTCTTAGAAAAATTAATTAACTTCCGATTTTCAGAGACTATATCTTGAGCATGATTGATAAGTTAGCAGAAATCTATCAACTGCAACAAAATGCAAGAAAAGCAAACGTGTAAGTTATATAATGGTACTGGCATCTTGCACTTCTGATAACAATAATAGTCCAAAAATCCTGCTATTACTCAAGGATGCAACCATCAAATGATTTTTAAAGAAGTCTCTTATGCTTACCAAGGCTTCATTTGTTTGATCAAGAACACTGTGAAAAATGTCATATTCTTATAATTCAACATAACAGTTTTCTATGTGAATACATTTTTAAAATGTAATTTATTTTTGGGATGCAAAGCTGAATTTTTTAGCATCATTACTCCAGTCTTCAGTGTCACATGGTCCTTTAGAAATCATTTTAATATGCTGATTTATCTTTACAAGTTAATTCAAAATGTATACATTTTGAAGCCTATATAAAAAAATAAATAAATAAAAACACAGACACAATAAAGTTTAAAAAAACACAAGCAGGTTATAACCGTGTGTTCTATGTCATAGATCAAAACGTGAAAATATTTAGAGGCTCTGTTCACCACAGACCTTATTTCAGGCGATTTAGTAAAAACCCATTCAAAAATCCCATAGGCTTTAGAGCGAGGGAACCGTAATGCTAAAATGCTAACTCACTTCCGCGTTTTGGCCTACAGAGTGACGTCGTAACTTCGGCACTCTATAAACTTTAAACATTTGATTGTATTCTAACGGACTTAGAGTTAAAAAGAATAATCAAACATTGACTTACATTTAATGATGCACATATATCATGGAGTCAGATGAAATAATGAGTTAATACATGACCAAAATATATTTCATTTAATCAAATTACTTTGCCACATGGAAAGACAAGTAACACGCAGAGACCTTCCCCGACCTGGATCGATTGAGCCGGGCTTACAAAATATTTTATAAAATTGTAAATGTCTTTGCTATTATGAACACTATATACAGATATATGTTTGACCCAGTATTTGGAGGGCTCTTAACAGCTTGAAATAGACTTTTAATAGATGTTTTTACCTGTCTGCTGCCTTTCATGTTCCAGCTCGTGCTGGGAGGATAGTGACAAAGGGAAAGGGAAGTGAATGGGAATACTAACAAATAGTGCAATGTGAAGGAAGTCCTTTAGACTTTTAGTGTGGGGTTGGAGTTGGTTCAAGTGAAAAGACCATTATCAAACACTTGTATAGGAAAAAAACATTTATTAAAAGCTTATAAAAGGAATAAAAGACTGAATCTTGTACAATGTTTTACAATTGGTAGATGGGCACCAATGGCACAGGTCATGTGGAAGGTTACAGATCCAACACGTAAAAGATAAGCTAAAAACAGAAATGTACACAGCCACGTCTTCACTTTAAACTAAACAATAGTTGAAAACCTCATGATCCAGAAGAAAAAAAACACACAGAGTGATTCACATGTTTTAGGAAACAGAATGTAATGATGAAGGTTATCTATTGAGAAATGTGGAGATTGTTGATATCAGAAAAAAAAAAATCGACACTGAACGCTGTTCTTGTAGAGCTTTTATAATTTTTGCATGGCATATGTTTCTTCTTATTGGTTCAAGGATTATACACTTTTTTTATTTGCACAAATCCTTAATAATATGTCATATACTGTATTGAGACAACAATGATAAGTAAAGGACTCAATCTTGCAATCTTGAGAATAAGGCTCATGCAAAAATACCAGGAAAATGTTCACATTTGTGAATTGGTCACATGTTTTGCTCTGGTCAATGAATAAGACTTTTTGAATGGAAAATGACCTTCAACTTTCTTCACCATAGACTGTTAGAGTGTTTAGATGGTGAAGCCTGTCTTGAATAAAATAACCTGTAAAGGTCTCTGTAAGACGCTACACTGTCGATGTCCTCAATACTGCACAGCTTGGGCAACGAATATGTAATAAAACGTTGAGGACAAACTTATTCAAGTTTTTAAAGCTGAAATGTATATAGTTTGATGTAACTGTTTAAAGTGCTTAGTAAATGATCGCTGTTAAGTTTTGTGTAATGTAATCATTTAACAACACTTGCACAGTTCGGCCACATGACATATCTGATGTTTTATTTTATATATAGGGCTGCATGACATTTACTTTCACATTAAAAGTCTGATTTTGCTACTGCTGAGACAAACATACACAACAACACTCTTGTTCACTCTTTTGAAAGACCAACCAACACTATAATTTGCAATACAAATATTTACTTCTTAATTATTCTTCACTTCCAAATGTTCAAACCGTCAAACTTTAACATGTCAAATACTCATGCTTTTATTTTGGTGTATGTAGAGATGTTTGTTTTCATGGAAGAAGGAGGTGGGAACCGGCAAACGTTTAACACTTTAAAGGAATAGTTGACTTAAAAATTCAAATTGTGTCATCATTTACTCCACCCTCAAACAGTTGATGAGCCCCATTGACTTCCATAGCATTTATGGAAGTCAATGGGGATCAGAATTCATCAACATCTGGGTTACCGACATTCTTCCAAATATCTTCTTATATGATCTGAATAAAGTGAACATTGCATTTCCAAATCAAAAGGGGCAGCATTTGATTCATTTGATTAACTGTTCAGCCACATTTGATTTGTTTCATGCGATTTGATTAATTTGTTAAGGTTCCATCAACTCACAAACCCCCCCACAAACCACCAATCAGAAGCTAGGTCAGTACAAAGCAAATTAAAGCTCATGTTCTCAGAAGTAGATATATGTCTAATTGTAGCGTTTAAATTTAACACTTGTGCAATTTGCACCACGGTAATAATTTATTGACATCTTTAGAAGTGATGAAAAGCGTCCTTTATGTGTTTGTCCTCGTTTCTCAACTCAGGGTTGGGATTTTAATAGCATGGATGTGTAATAATATTCTACCTATTAAGCCTGACTGTGCTTCGGAAAAGCCGGTTTAATTGATGTTCCAGTGTCTCATTTTAATGCCTCGTTTCTTCTCGTCCCGGCAATGACGCCAGTCTCGAAGCGGTACGGTACCATCGTTTACCGACTTTTCAAGGGGAAAAAAAAAAACTCAAGTTTGTCTTTCCTCCGCTCACGTGAGCACAAGTCCCACCCTTCATCTGGGAGAAATACAGCAGGCCAGGAAGACAAATGAAGAGAACCTGCTATGCTAAATGGGTTCAAGAGACTGCCACTGTCACCCATTACAAGGTCACAGATGCATTTAAATGCTCCGGAGACAAGAGGGAGGGAGAGAACGAAAGAGAGGGAGGCAGAATTGATTGAACAGTTCCAATGTCCCGCTCTCCTCATTAGATTCATTTCTCAGCCGCCCGAGGTTAATCACCACACACACTCACCTCACACTGTTGTTCCAGTTACATCATAATTAGTGCGGTGGGGAAAGCAATCTACAGCTTATGAAGCGATAGCCCCCTCCATTCCTCCCTCGACACCATCAGCGTGCACACGCACGCGCTCCCAATCGCTATCGTGCAACCTCTCCCCTGAGCTTGCTGCATTTTGGGGATTGATTTCATTTCTTAATGACAGCTCTGGTAATGACCCTACGTGCCAGAGCTGCTGGTGTCAGCCTCCAGACGGTGTCTCCGGAATTGAAGAGGAGGACACACGAAGAGTGAGGGAGGGGTGCGCGGGAAGAATGGAAAACACCTCCGCGGCATTCGCCTTTCCCAACCAGCAAGGACGGCCAGGTGGAAATTAATAACGTAGCTTAGTGGGCAGTTTCGACGTAAATGAGCAGATTTAATATTATTACTTTTTTCTTCAATACACTGTCAGAAAAAAAGGTACGAAAGCTGTCAATGGGGTGGTACCTTTTCAAAAGGTACACTTTTGTACCTAAAGGGTGCATATTGGTACCATAATTGTACAATTATGTACCATTAAGGTAGCAATATGCACCCTTTAGGTACAAAAGTGTACCTTTTGAAAAGGTACCGCCCCAGTGACAGCTTCCGTACCTTTTTTTCTGAGTGTGGATGAATTGCACGCCTGCTCTGTGGATCGTTCTCGTCCCTCAAAGTTTGAGTTCCCTTAAAGATTTCTTACAAAAGCTAAACCTGATAAAGGAAATACATCGTAACACTGGTTTGATGGTATTAGCCAACAAGACCAGCGCAGTCCCATCCCAAGACGTCATATAACTGACGTCTTGGGACGTCTTTTGACCATACGTCAACATCCGCCGTTTTAGGGTACCCTAAATGACGTTATCGGATCCTAACCTTACCCCAGACCTAAACTTACCCCGTCACCTAACTGACGTTAAAGGGTACCCTAAAATGGCGGATGTTGACATATGGTCAGTTATATGACTTCTTGGGATGAGACTGTGTTAACAAGACAGTAGAACACTAGAACTGCACTCGGGTCCTAGTGTTCCAGTAGAACACTAGTTCAACACTAGAACAGCATTTGGGTCCTATATGCTACGTTCACACCGGACGTGAATAGCGCGTCAGGCGCGAATGATTTCAATGTTAAGTCAATGCAAAGACGCTTTACGCGCGTGAAAAATTCCTGCGGCACGAATGAGGCATGGAGCGAGGCGCGGAAGACGCGAATACGCCTCATTCGCGCGTCATTTGTGCATTCACGCGTTTGACGCGAATTCGCGTCTGCCGCCCGAGTTGAAAAATCTGAACTTTGGCGTGAATTCGCGCCGCGTTAACCAATCAGGAGCCTAGCTGCTTGCTCACGTGGTGAAGTGTCTGGATGCTTCAATAAATTATTTTGTTAATATGACTAAATGCATGATGGGATTATGCACAACAAAGCAAATGTTTTATCACTTAAAACATTATTTCTATATACAAGACATGTTCATTTTGTATTGAATGTTATTCATTCCAGCTAGATTATATTAAATAGTATTATGTTGTAAAGACAATCAACATATGTGCATAAATTCGTGTCTGGACGTGAGAGAGAGAAAAAAAATCACAGGACAGGTTAATAACTTTTGAAGGCTGGCTCTATCATCAAAACAAAAAATAAATGACAGCTAGATTAGATGGATGAGGGCGAGGGTGATCCTCGCTCCGATGTGGGACAACATGTCATCAAACTGGGCGTGGGACAGGCGGAAGTACCGCTGACAGCGGCCGTCATCCAGGAGCGAAATAATGGTGAAACTCGCCAAACGGTTCACCTCTGAAGGGTCCGGTGGACACAAATATACGGCGACGATGATTCCCACGCCGCTGTTCTGCTCTCCAGAGTAAATACAGAGCGGTAACTCTCTTGATGAATGCTCGGTCGACATAAAAACAATGGCCGCCAACGGATTTCGATTCTGACGCGTGTCACGCGCGTAAATTTCGCTTCAAACTTTTGTTTTTACGCGCGCCAGTTTCGCTCTTGACACGCGAACTAACACAAAGTGGTCAAGCGTCAAACTAGACGTGTCAGGCGCGAATTTGATGCGCGATTCGCGTCCGGTGTGAACGTAGCATTAGACTGCCTAAAGTAAATATAGAACGACTCTGCCACTGTGAAACTAAATCTGCTTGTAACCTGACATGGTTGGATATTAAATACATTTTATATCCAAAATGGTAACTGGAGTGTTTAGGACTGCGTGTGGAATTGGAATAACTCGTGTAAATACATGTTGTTACAAAATATAGTTACATAATTCATGTTACACGTGCACTTACTCAAGTGAAAAAGTGCTGTTACCAATGCAGCGCAGTCTCAGTTATATGACGTCTTGGGACGTCTTTTGACCATACGTCAACATCCGCCTTTTTAGGGTACCCTTAAACGTCGGTTAGATGACGTTATCGGATCCTAACCCTACCCCAGACCGAAACCTTCCTCCTAAACCTACCCCATCACCTAACCGACGTTAAAGGTAAAGCGTCAGTTGTATGACGGCCTGGGATCGAGGCTACCCTAAGGGTACCCTAAATGGGTGGATGTTGACGTATGGTCAAAAGACGTCCCAATACATAAGTTATATGACTTCTTGGGATGAGACTGTGTTGACCAATGTCCTGTTTCACATTTGTACTAACACATAACATTCGGTGGATTGTTACATATGTGTAGTTACACAAATATTACAGCTGTAGATGTAACTAAGTGTACTTACACTGTAGTTAAATACTATGTGCACATCTAGTTACCATGTAAGTTCATTAGAACCACAATATAAAGTGGGACCCAAAAACCATGCCCTTATTGTTAAGCTAGGAATAGCCGAAAGCAAGGTGAGCAAAACTTAAGTAGCCTAGCTTAAGTTATTTTCAGGAGGGAATGCTTTACTCTTGTATAATTAGCATGTCTGACATCAGTATCATCTCTTAATAATGTCCCTGTGCCTCTTGCATAGATGTTGTACAGAAATCCAGTTTGCATAATAATCTTACAATGGCCCCTGAATACAACACGATCATTTCATTAATAATAAACACACACCACAAGGTTTCTGCTAACGCACCTTACATGTTTAGTCGGTGGAAACACTTAATCGGAATGTAATCAGCCCAATGAGCGCTTGCATAATCACTGGAGGTATGAATTCGGCAGGCCAGTAGCCCTTCGCTCTCGGGCCATCTTCACCATTGAAGGGAAGAAGATGCATTTGTGCATTTTACCTGCACTTGAAAAGGAATCTCAATGCCGTAAAGTCAATTATTGTACAATTTCAGAGGCAGAATATCAAAAGAGGAGATCTCATTTGTTATGGATAGCTTGAAATTCAACATCATTTTTTGCTTTTATCTTTGTTATAACTGGTTTAGCCTTGAGCCGTGCCCGCGGCAAAAAGCACTTCACTACGCTGGTTTCATCAATAAATCAAAAAGCCTCTCATTTATAATTTCTGAGTTAAGAGTTGCAGGGAGTAATGACAATACATGCATATTCTTTGTTCCTCGGTGGTGTACGCAGAGGTCTGATTAGTCTGGCAATCATTGCAATACATTAAATATTATGTGTCCTTGTAATGCTATACGAGTGTGTCTCATGCTGCATTGTCTGATTATATTATAGTATTCCAGGCTTGTGAAATAATGGTAAACAAGAAAAAAAAAAAAAAAAGGGAGAAAAGTGGAGTTATCAACACTGCAGGGCCTTGAATTTGAGACTCTGGCATTGGGTCAATACTACACGTATTGAATTTGCATTGAGTTTGGAAGTGGAGTTTGCTCAAAGAGTGAATTACACTGGATTGATGGGTGTCTCCATTGGTTGGGTTTCTCATATTATGTTGCTGTTGAACCTTAATGCACTTCCTCTCACTTTGCTGAAGTGGTGGCCAGAGGTCAACACACTGCGGTTAACAGTGAGAGCTGTTTAAGAGAGCAGCCCGGCCAGTCAAAGTTCAGTATAAACAAGTTTGTGAGCAAAGTCGTGTGGTTTGTGTTGACTAAATGTATTTATTTCCAGGAACTCAACTCATGCTTTGAATTGTACTACACCATGGGGTTAAGGTTTGACTCGTTAGCTTCGGCAGATAACCGGCAGTTGATTTTTGAGTTGATTTTTTCTACCAGGACCCTAGAGAGGGTTTTCGATGAGCTGAAGTCACACGTATCGTTGCAGACATCCAGCCAGTTTGGTTATCATCTGTTTTGGATTCTCTGCAGACGACATTAGGCTAATCATCTAGGACAAACCAGTCATCGATAGTGCCGGGGTCATGTCTCCCTGAGCACAAGCAGTTAATGCCAAATCCAGTCGGAAAGCCCTAGAGCCTTTGATCCGAGTTTGCTTTGAAAGAAAGTGCTGACATTTCTGACCACAGGGCCCTAATCAGATTCAATATTGTAGCACCCGGTCTGTTTACTTATTAAAGCTTGTTTACATAATTGGGGATATCAAAGACTTCGATGGGATACATTAACTAGTCAGAATCTCATTCCGCCAAAGATTTTGCACATGAAAGCGGACCCTTATATTAGAGGAGAGGGATAATAATGCAGCCGAATATTTTTTGGAAAGACTTTGACTTGCTTGATGAGATATATATATATATAGCAATGAGAAAATGCTACATATTGACACAGGTGCTGTAAGTAATCAGAGCCTGAAGGAACATTGTGTTTTTACAAAGACAATTTCTCAATTTTTATTTGGTGGAAGTTTGCCCTCAAACAGATGTAATGCTTTTAGCTGGAATATTTTCAAGATTTGTTATCACAACATATTTTCTTTTGTCAAATCAACTTTATAATAATTTATTTAGTTGAGATAACTTATTATTTTGAGTTTCTGATTAAATGAATCTCCTTCATTGTATTAACTCACTTTTTCCTGTTCAATCAACTTAAAATTTTAAGACAACCCAGGTTACTTTTTTAAGTTAAACCAACAATATTTTTTTTACAGTGTAGTAATCACATTTTTTTTCTTTTGTCAAATCAACTTAAATAATTTATTTAGTTCAGATAACATATAATTTTAAGTTTCTTATGATTAAATCATTCTCCTTCATTGTATTAACTCACTTTTTCCAGTTCAATGAACTTAAAATTTTAAGGCAACCAGGTTACTTAGTTTTTTTTAAGTTAAACCATCAATATATATATATATATTTTTTTACAGTGCAATAGGCAAAAGCATATGCATTGCCAAACACAGCAGATATGAGTTGTGGTAATCAAGTTTCAAAACAAGAGATACACTAGATCAACTTTTTTTTTAAGTTTTTTGGAATAAATAATAAAAGATGCATAGCAGCAGGACATCCCAAGTGCTTTGAAGAAACAAGCTTTCATTTGCATTTCTTTTGCACAAGCGTCTATGAAAATGATTAGGCCCAGAGAGCATGCCCAATGCCACGGATGTGAATTACTTAGGAAATATTAAACATATGAATGTCTTGTTTGCAAGTAATATTAAAATATAATTCCGTGTCAGAGACGTATGTGGAAATATGATGAGACAAAGCAAATACAATTAATTTGAATGTGCATGGAGCTGGTGTGTGTGTGTAAATGCAATCAGGGTTTGGATTGGGTGTGTTAACTGTAGCTGAGCTGGCATTTTATAAATATTGCATCGTACATTTTTTCCCTCATTTGGAGAAATGCAAAGGAAGTTCTCAAAAAATACCGTGAGCTTAATATGTACACATTCCACAATTAATAAATAACCCTTGAGGATTATCTGTGTTTCTGTATATATATTACTCCTAAATGTGGATTGACCTTTACAACAACAGTGTTACAGTACATATCAAAGACTGTATACAAAGGAATATTTTTATTGACAGTGTCACGTTCAGTTTTTGTTTAAGTAAAATTTTCTAGGCAGCGTCACAATCAACTCCCTATCTCTAGGTGGTGAATCACTTTATCTTGTTCACAAATTTTAGTATTGATTCGCTGTACATGAATTGGTGTTTATGAACAGCAGCAAAGATATGAAGAGTTCAGATGCAAAAGCCTCTAAGTGTCATTTGAAATTTTCTTCTAAAATGATCATTTTTATCAAGCTTGTATATTTAAGTTCAGTAATTTCACTTAAAATGCAATGAAGATTACCTATTAATTGTCATTTAAGTGAAATTACTGAACTTGAATATATAAGCTTGATAAAAATGATCATTCTAGAAGAAAATTTCAAATGGCACTTAGAGGCTTTTGCATCTGAACTCTTCATATCTTCCTGATAGTACATGTTTATGTAATTTAAAAGTATTTTATGATAAATACTTTGATTTTTATATATCCCTGCAGTATTTCAGCTGTAAATATTTTATAAATGTTAGCTAGATTATGTAATTAACTGCATAGTGATGTATGTTTGCACAAAAATATAATTGCATAATGACATGTCTTTAAAAAAATCTACTGTGTGTCATTATTGGTGTTCACAGTTCAGAATTTCCGGGAAGGGAACATATTGAGCATTGATGCTCATGATTTTAAGTGTGCATTGTGGCACTTTTTATAGGGAGCGAAGGTTTCAGTGAACTCGAAGGATTTGAGGATTGAGACAGACCTTAAAATGGCCAACTCCCTGATCAGTGCTCTGACCACTGAACTAGCTGATTGAAACACATCCTTAGGGTACTTGTACATGACAACGATGTACTTAAAATGGAAAGGGTTTTTTTTTTTTTTTTTGGCTGTATAAAATGCTTTATTAATCATGCCAGGCTAGTAGTTGGCCATGTCAACTTGTAAAGAAAGACCACGCCCTCGCGCCCATACGCATTCTTCTACAGCTAATTCGCACCAAAAACTTCCATGCGTCTGAACACATTTCCGGTATCATTTAAAAAAAATCTTGCACTTCGAAACCATTATATCAAATATCTGTTTTTCAGGCCCCCAAAATGCAGTTGTCGTGTAAGTAAATGGCAAAAATTGCATACATTTGTCTGTTTTTTTTTTTTTTTTTTTTTGTGGTGAAAATGTTGCAAACTGTTGTAGAGTGTTTGTCTACAGTGTGTTGCAAAGTACTGTATGTTTTCATTGGTTGTCATGGTTATGGTTCAAATATCTCATCTTTCTTGCCTGACTTGACAATGGCAGACAAGCAGAGTCTTGATTGATTGAGTGAATGTGTGAACTTAAAGAAATTACCCCTGTTAAATAGTAATTATAATTTCGCCTAGTTTGGCCTGGAGTTTACATTAGTTCGGATACCTTTTGTTAAGTCTGTAGGAAGTAGGACTGCTTAGGATATTTACCCCAGTGAATAGAACATTTGCATGAAGATATAGTTGAACAGTTGGATATAATTAAAACTCTCATCAGCATGGAGATGATTAACACTGCATCAAAACCTCCTACAAAATCACTCATCAATTTACATATTCAGCTCACATACTATGCATACACAAATGTATACCTCCCTAAAATGCACACAATAAAATATCCAAATATGTTTTTTTGTTATTTTTTGTTATTTTTTTACAGTGCTTTGCATTGTTATATAATGTTAAATAATTACAGTTTTTTGTCTTATTCTTATCTTATTTTTAATAACTTGTATTTGTATGCTTTTAGTCTTATTATTAATTGTTTTGTTTTATTGTAATTTTTTTTTTTTTTTTTTTTTTTTTTTTTTTGTGTGTGCAAAATATAGCTTTAGGTTTAATTCATTTTTATTTCGCTTTTAGTTTTTGTTAATTTCCAGCTCATAATTTTAGTGCTTTAAATTAAATTTATTTCAGTTTATTGCCAAGACAACATTTCTAATTTAGAACTAGTTTAAGTTTTTCAATCAATATGTCTATTTTATTTTATCTCAGCTTTATCTAATTTTAAACAAATTATTTAAATAGTTTTAATAGAGTTAATAGAGTTAATAATAATACTAGTGCTTTATAAAATGATGCTAGGTTGTTGTGACAGGTTTTTATATAGATGCTAAGGTGGTCTAAGTGGTTTGTAATGCAATTTTTTGTGGTTTTTGTGCTTGTTATTTACAAAGTGAAAATAAATTCTAAAATATTATTTACATACACCCTCACCGAACATGCTGCTCCTTTCAGCATCCCCATGTTCACATAGACTTTAACTGATAACAGCCTGATCGCAGGAGATTTCAACGGACCTCAGAGGAAGATATTCTGAAGCTCTGAAGACTGCAAAGTATTACAATAGGGTTTATGAAGAATCAGGTTTCTATCTGTCCACACTTTACAGATATCAGAAATGCAGCGCTACTTCTATTGCGAGTGGGCATCCCGCTAGCAGGCCAAAGACTCTGTGGAATCCTCTAACAAGCAGACCTACCTCCAATGACGGCTGGAGATTCATAACATCCACATCAACTCCCAGAAGAAAAAAACACCAAACAGTTGAACTCGTGCCATGGGACTCTGGTCATGTCAGGTTTGCTAAAATCATTGAGATCTACACTGGGGATTTGTTTTGTTTTTTTGTTTTTTTTCCCCACCAAGGAAATATATGTCTAGACGTCGGTCTGATATAAACCTTAAAATGTTATTTGTCAAGTTAAACTTTCTTTAGTTATTATGAAAATCATATTTGAGGAGTCATCCATGCAAAAACACAGATCCTAAAGGGTTCACAACTGTTTTAACAAAATAATTGCCTTAAAATTTCATTTGCCCCAGACTCTTTCAGTTTTCTTTTTTTTACCTCAAATAATATTTCTCCATGTATTCCCTCTGTTTGTGCAAATGAAAAAAAAAATATTGATTACATTTTTACATAATTCATAAATGCATACAATTGTTGTTTCTTAAAGCTGACAGCTTGAGGAAAACCAGCACTTATCCTGCAGGTTTGACATCATTTGTTCCTGACATGCATGATTGAATTTCATGAGCTCGCTTTATCACCCCTAGAGTAACGAGGAATATTTCATGTTTAATCTTTCAGTTGAAGCTGAACTGTTTAAGATACAGTTGATAGTTAGTTCAGATCTCGAACAACATCCAAAATATGACTGCGATTCAATGCTGTAGCAAAATCAAGAAAATAAAAAGTCCAGGATTCAGTGCATTAATGCTTTTCATTGACTTATAGAGAGAGAGAGAGACTGTATCTGATCCATCTGATTGTGATTTAATGATAGAATTATTTCTCTTTAGATAAAATGTGTCATGTTTAGATTTGATGCAAGTAAATCCAATGTAAGTGGCCTAAAATGGATTTTATTTTAGATAAAATTGATGAGAAAAGGAGGAGCAGACAAAAAAAATCAATTAAGCCTGCCAACTAAACCCTGATATGATCCAACCCCATTTGACTACCATTGTAGGTCATTAGTTCTCTAATGATGCTTAAATGCAGAAAAATAGTCCATTCTAAACCATAAAAACAATATAGCTGTAAATCTTCCTTAAAGAAATCACCCAAAAATGGGAGATTTGTCCAAATTTGACCTGTCGTTCTAACTCCCTGTGGTTTTCTTTGTTCTGTGATAAAAGAAATCCTACCTAACATCTATTTTTGATTTTCAGTGAAGAAAGGAATATTGGATCAGAGCCATGATGGTGAGTAAATGATGGCAGAGGACCATCTTTTTAATTGTCTTTAACTTCTGTTTACTTAACATTTTAATTGAATAATTCGGTACAATGTGCTTATTCTGTACATGCATGTCATTTGTGGTGCAGTGCTTACCAGCTTCTTCTTCTTCTTCTTCTTCATAGACCACTTTTGTATTGATCCAAAGTGCTGTATATTGTACAAATCAGGTCTACACAATAAAAAAACAAGTACAGGTTTCCAAAAGCTGCAATAAAAATATGATTTAAGAGATTTAAAAATGTCCAATGAAGGCCACCCACAAGTGGTCTATAAATAGGCTGTCTTTGAGTCCACTTGAATAAGGGTTAAATTACTTGTCAGGCTACAGAATAATTCCACAATTCCTCTGTTCAATTAGGCATAAGACATCAAGAGTCACACAGACCTACAACCCAGCCACAATACATAATTGGGAATAACCAGCGCGCTCTCATCCCAAGGCGTCATATACTGACACTTTTTGACATTTCATCTATATCCAACGCACATGGCACCCTTTAGCGTCAATATGAGACGCAGATATTAATGGGCCAGAAGGCGCCTCCTAGTGGTTTAACCCTAACCCTACCCCAGACATAAACCTACCCATAACCAAACAAAGCTCTGTGCGTGTTATATTGACGCTAAAGGGTGCCATGTGCGTTGGATTTACACGAAATTTCAAAAGCGTTACTATATGACGCCCTAGGATGAGAATGCGTTGGAATGACTAACACAGTCCCATCCCAAGAAGTCATATAACTGACGTCTTGGGACGTTTTTTGACCATACGTCAATATCCGCCTTTTTAGGGCCCCCTTAACCGTCGGTAGATGGCGATCCCGGGCCGTCATACAACTGACGCTTTACCTTTAACGTCAGTTAGGTGACGGGGTAGGTTTTGGTCTGGGGTAGAGTTAGGATCCGATAACCTCATCTACCGACGTTTAAGGGTACCCTAAAAAAGCGGACGTTGACGTATGGTCAAAAGACGTCCCAAAACGTCAGTTAGGTGACGCCTTGGGAGTGAGAATGGGCTGGTACTAAACAGTATTGGAATTTGCACCGCAGCGCCACCACACCTTGATGCTCATAACAAGAATAACACGTATAGTTATCTTTATTAGGTTTAAATCACCATCATGCATGCATGAATTGTATTTTTGCTATTTTACACATAATAATCCACGATGATCACATTCCACAACACTTAAATTGCACGTCAAAACAAAACATTGTCGATATTTTTGAGACCCCCAAAATTTCACGAATCACATTTTCAGGGTTGCCCATGTCTTATTAAGGTAGTTTGCACCGTGGATACAACTTTGTGACATCTTATCTCTGCATCAGAATGTCGTGGAGAGGGATTTGATTATTTCACTTGGCCTAGCAAGCAGCCAATAAATCGTGACATTTCGACTTTATCGCCATGCCCAAGTAACCATTTACGTCACATTAGCAACCACCCCATAGATTTCCATTGAAAAAAAGATGAGAGGGATATCTGTGAATCAGAAAATCATAGAGACGATTGGATGGCACTCTTTAATTATCACCCTGGAAACTGTGTAGCGACATCCCAGCAACCAATAAGAGCGCCTTTGCAGTATAAAAGTTGGGGCATACAATTTTATTTATTTAGGTGAACTACATGCACCTGCAAGACTTGCTTTCGACTTTAGAATTTCTTGTCTTATTTAAAGATATCTGTTTGCGCTTTTACACATCAGGCATTGGCACAGAGCTTGACAGATTGGTTTAATCAATCAGCATATGGCGCAAGGGCACAGCGAGGACGCAAGATTCTCAAAAACTTAACGCAGTCCAGACGGTAATCAAATCTGACCACTGTTGTGATTAAAATCAACAAGTGTTCTCTGGAGATAGCATTCTGTCTGCAATTAAATTCCCACCCTTCAATACTTTCTGCAGTTTGGCATCTGTGTGTGTGTGCGTGAGAGTGTGAGAGAGTGTTTCTCCCATAAGCAGGTGAAGTTAAACACAGTGTAATCTGTCAGTCTGTATGTTTGACACATGCCAAGCAATGACAGCCAGACTGTGTGCTGGTGAAAAAAATAAGCCGTGTTGAAGCCGAGTACGTTTGAAAAGGGCTGAATTCCATTTCCTATCTATCCTTCATCTTAACATTTTCTTTCACCGATTGCATTTTTTGCTTCATCAGCATGAACAAATTGAAGCTGAAAAGAAGAGCGAGGAAAGGGCCATGTTTCGACAGAGCACTCGCTTCCGTCCTTTCTCACATATTCCCACATTCCCCAAAATCCCAGTTTGGTTAATGGGGTCAGAGCATATATATGTAAATACAACTCCTCTTCCATCATGTTTCTAAAGATGGCTTCTATCCCCCCCTCCTTCTTTTCGAAAGCTCAGTCAAGAATGACAGTCTCATTAAACAGTCATTTGGCTCCTGTAGGCCGGAATTTCGTCCTCTGAAAAGTCCTTAATTGAAATGCCCAGTCTCTGTGACCTTGGGATGTTAATCCACAGCTGTAACATTTATCTCTTTCTCGGCAGCTCTCTACCTTCTGTCTCCTAATCAAACACTTTGGGGAAAGCCGGGCATCAATCACGTCGCTTCTGTCATGCAAATTCGATTTATGAGGGGGTATCAGGGGAGCGATGTTGTTTTAAATGTTTACAGCCTGTGCGTGCGAGTATGTGTGCACATATGTGAATGTGGCTCGCACAATAATTATTATCCTCTGATATTTCCGTCAGAGAAGAAACATCTGGGGTTGGCCAGAGAGAGCGATCCAGCTGTCTCTGTGTTTTGTTCTGCCCGGAAAATTTGTCCATGAATAGATTAGAAAATAACAAATTAGATCTGAGGGTTTGCAACACAGGCGTAGGTTTGAGTATGGGTGGTAGGGACATGTCTCAAGGAAGGAAGGAAGGAAGGAAGGAAGGAAGGAAGGAAGGAAGGAAGGAAGGAAGGAAGGAAGGATGGATGGATGGGTGGATGGATGGATGGATGTTACAGGAAGGGAGTGAGAAGGGAAGGAAGGAATTTAGTTAGTGAAAGGAAGAAAGGAAGGAAGGAAGGTAGTTAGTTACAGGAAGGAAGAAAGGAAGGAAGTTAGTTAGTTACAGGAAGGAAGGGAGGGAGGGAGGGAGGGAGGGAGGGAGGAAGGGAGGATGGATGGATGGAGGGATGGAAGGAATGATGTTACAGGAAGGGAGTGAGAGAAGGGAAGGAAGGATGGATGGAAGGAAGGATGGATAGATGGAAGGAAGGAATTTAGTTAGTAACAGGAAGAAAGGAAGGAAGTTAGTTAGTTGAAGGAAGGAAGGAAGGAAGGAATTTAGTTAGTTGAAGGAAGGAAGGAATGAAGGATGGATTGATAGATGGATGTAATGAATGATGTTACAGGACGGGAGTGAGAGAAGGGAAGGAAGGAAGGAATTTAGTTAGTTAAAGGAAGAAAGGATGGAAGTTAGTTAGTTAGGGGAAGGAAGGAATTTAGTTAGTTAGAAAGGAAGGGAGTTAGTTACAGAAAGGAAGAAAGGACGGAAGGGAGGAAGGAAGTTAGTTACAGGAAGAAAGGAAGTTAGTTAGCTAGTTAGTTAGTTAGTTAGTTAGTTAGTTAGTTATTTAGTTAGTTAGTTGAAGGAAGTTAGTTAGTTGGTTAGTTAGTTAGTTGGTTGGTTAGTTAGTTAGTTAGTTAGTTAGTTAGTTACAGGAAGGAAGGAACTTAGTTAGTTAGTTAGTTAGTTAGTTAGTTAGTTAGTTAGTTAGTTAGTTACAGGAAGGAAGGAAGGAACTTAGTTAGTTAGTTAGTTAGTTAGTTAGTTAGTTAGTTAGTTAGTTAGTTGAAGGAAGGAAGGAAGGAAGGAAGGAAGGAAGGAAGGAAGGAAGGAAGGAAGGAAGGAAGGAAGGAAGGAAGGAAGGAAGGAACTTAGTTAGTTAGTTAGTTACAGACAGGAAGGAAGGAAGGAAGTTACAGGAAGGAAGAAAGTAAGGAAGGACAGAAGGATGCTACAGGAAGGAAGGAAGGAAGGACTGAAGGAAGTTAGTTAGTTAGTTAGTTAGTTAGTTAGTTACAGGAATGATGAAAGGAAAGTTAGTTAGTTAGGAAGTTAGTTAGTTAGTTAGTTAGTTAGTTAGTTAGTTACAGGAATGATGAAAGGAAAGTTAGTTAGTTAGTTAGTTAGTTAGTTAGTTAGTTAGTTAGTTAGTTAGTTAGTTAGTTGTCGCTTCCGAGTTGGATTCAAGAGAGAGAGGTTGGTTGCTTGAAGCGAATAAGGGCTTGAGTCTTGTTGCACGTTCACACAGAGAGTAAGTTGTTGTGTGAACATTTTGAGACTCACACCTGTAAGTTAATGACAGTGAGAACGTAGCCATATTGTAGCTGACTTGAATGTAGCTGCATTAAATGCAGAGTGACTGTACAGATGTGTGATAAACAGAAGATACAAAGAAAGAAAGGGATGGCAAAGTCATCGGTGCTGTCACAGTTTTGGTCCGATCAGAGGTGACAGACAGTCTTTGATTAGTAATTGTTCACCAAATGCTTTGTTATCGAACACCCCAATCCACATAATCACTGGATCTTACAATAGAAAATCAATTGCCTTATTCATTCATCATTGCCTGGTGTTTGTGTCACTATGTCTTCCTACATGTCTGCACATTCTACAGTACCATTGATTCAATGACATGAAAAGACACTCCTGACATCATGGCTATATGATGGCTGTTTGTGTGTTGTACACTCTAAAAAATGCTGGGTTGTTTTAACCCAATTTTGGGTAAAATATGGACAAACCCAGCCATTGGGTTATATTTTTAAATGACATTTTTAACCCAATGGCTGGGTTTGTCCATATTTTACCCAAAATTGGGTTAAAACAACCCAGCATTTTTTAGAGTGTACGGATAAGATACGGCTCACATTGTTAGCGTAGTGACAAAGTATAACAACTCTATAATAATGGCTGAGCAAATGTGCCAATTTGAGGCTTTTGTCGCAAGCCAAGCAATAAGAGAAAAACATAAATGTCTGTTTTATTAAATGGGGTCATGCGTATATTCAGCAGAGCCCTTTCTAGAAATTATATAGTTTGATTGTTGCTGTCTTATAACAGCTGTAAATGAAATGCAAGGCACTTTTTTTCACTCAACTACAGGCATTTTTTGTGCTGATTTAGAAATTAACATTCACTCAATGCAATCCACGTTTCTTTTCAGTTCAGTTAATTTACTTAACATATTTTTTTTTTCCACAATTGAATTCAAATTATCTCTCTTCTCCATAAAATAGTAACTTAGAATTGTGCACTCATGTGATGGAGTAACGTGATTAAATGGTTACTTTAGTAGTTAACTGTTTGGTATCCATGAACAGAACTGTATCACATAATGAGTTATGACTGTGAATACACTAATTGCTGTCATGCAATCTCTTTTTTTTCCCATGTCAGTCTATAATTGTGTGTTATTTTATATGATAAACTATTTTGGATAAACCCACACTTAAATGGCGCACATGAATAAAACGAACTGGGTTGCTTGTCATATCAAGCTGAAAGATGTTTCCCGTATAAGTGGCAGTTCTTGTCTAGAATAAACTGCAAAGTGAACGAGACTTTGTTGCAGTTGTCAAAAAGTCTGGCTCTGACTTTCTTCTGCCCAACAGTAGAGCGGCAGAAAAATGTTGCTTGGTAAAAGAGACCACCCACACATCTCCACCGTGGAAGGGTCTGGGCGTAGGTGCAGGAAAAAGATTAATGTGTCATATATCGAATTAATTAAGCAGGTAATATGTCTTAGGCTCCATAATACAGATTAATCATCAAAAGGTCTCAAATCATAAAATAAATAAATAAATACAGAAGCTCCCCTAAATGCTATTTATTGGGAAATATTAATGACGGTGCGGCCACAACAAAGGCACGAAATGAATGAGACGAGGAGCTTCTCTTTGGTGAAATTAAATTATGCAATGACCCTAATCTGTAGCTTTTCATTTCATCGTTTCTTGGGAATTACTCATTCTGTCTGAGCGTAAAGCACACCGTTTAGGGCTTATGACAAAGTTGACTAAGAAGCAGAAGATAATAGTGGCAATGTAATGTATGAAATGCAACACAACACAACAATTGACCAGATTTACATTATGGTACAAGTTCAGTCATGAATATATGCACGATTAATCAGTGCAAGGTAATTTGTAATAATCATCAAAATTGTCTCCGCCTCTCACAACTTTTTTTGCGCAATATATTCTGTGGGAACAACATTTCTGAAAATATTGTCGTTATACCATGTGTTAGTATGCAGATTACATTTCCTGGCAGAACTAGCAAGTGTACTGTACCTTGCAAAGTATTGCATGTTATTGCAAAGAACTCCAAAATGCATTTGAGCCACAATTATGTGTTGGATATCTATATGTGCATCTGAAACCAAATCTGCAATCTTTGCAACCCAGAACGTCAACCACAAATTCTGTGCTAGCAATTTCTGAAAGTGCATATCGCACATAAGAACACATTCTATTGATATTCCCCTTGCATAGAGTCAAGGTGACATTCAGAGAAATTAATTAAGCACCATTTTGTAATAGTTTGAACTCCGACCTGAGTCCGTTGCAGCGAAAATATCTGCCGAGATATAAACAGCAATTCTGAGGTCACTGTCACCTGGGTATCCTCATGCATTTAATGTTGAGCACTAAATAAACACCTCCAGATGTACATATATCACGGCTCGCCGTAAACATCTCCAGCCTCTCATAACTTATGTGATCTCTGAGTTCTAGCATGCTGCTGTAGTGTACTCAGAATACCCTTATGGCCCTGAATCAATACGCACGCAGACACAGGCGAGCCGATAAACATCATTCTGACTCCACGCGTTTTGTGATGAAGAAAAAGCCACAGATTGGTTACATTTAAACACAGTGACCTATAAAATGTTTTGCACACTTTAAAAAGTCAACAAAATATCAAATATCTTTCTTTATATCAAAATATCTTCTTTTTTTTTTTTATTTGAATAATATTTTGTGAAATATGTGGCTTGGAAAATGTGTCTGTGGCATATTTCTAAAAAAAACAAATTGGTTTGCTATTCTTTAAAGGTGCCCTAGAATGTTTTTTTTTTTTTTTAATTATTATTATTTTATAATGTTTCCTGGGTTGCCCTTATAATGTTAGTATGTTTTTTAGGTCAAAAATAGTCATAATTTAGAAATAAAGGGCATTTTTCCTAGCCTGATTTTAGCCTCTGATTTAAACGGGTGTGTCTACTGTGGGATTCAGTGTAACCCCCCACTGCTGTGATTGGCTGACATGCTTGAAACGACCTACGCTATCTCACGACCAATTCGTACGAGTGATTCAAAAGTGGCTAAATCGTACTAATTCGTACGAGTGGGGTCGCACGAATTGTTACGAATGAGCCACCTCGTAAAATTCGTACGAATTCCCGTGAGATCGGATTGAAATAGCTATGTATTACATGTGAAACTCTGTCGAATACTTTTACTACATCTATTATACGTTTTTACTCTTACAGCTATCGAGATTAACGAATCTTGAGAAGTTTTTAAAGTATTTAGATCTATTCCCATTACATAAAATGTTGCTGTGATAACATTTTGACAGTCTGTCGATCGCGAGGATGAAGATCTTCTCATTGCAATGCAGTTTCTGCACTCGCTCTATTGCGTTCACCAATGCAAACACGATGATGTAAATACAGTAAGAGCTTCGTTGTGCAGTGTAACGTGCGTCATTGAATTCATAAGGAGTTTGGCAAGTGCCCAGGTAAACTCGCGCTGTGTGGAAAGATTGTTCTTTGATCGATTTCTGTATATAGCCTAATTTATTCACAAATTTAAATACGTTTTTTTTTTTCATCCTACTAAAAGAAACGATGTGAAGTTGATATTTTAGTCACTGGCTTGACTTATTGATGCATGAACAGTATTGAACGATTTTGAGTGAACGATTAAAGTTACCTGTCTGAACTTGAACAACAATTACACATCAGCTCGATCTGAGGCCAGCTCTTGGCCCATGTTGAGGAAACAGTCGTCGGTGAAATGTTTGGAAATTTCCAGAGAAAAATAAATTAACCCATTGTTTCTTCAGAGGCTCGGATGAAGGAACTAAAAAATACTTTTGTGTTCATGTGTACATCCAAACATTGAGCAACTGCCATGCTTCGTCTGCGCAGTTCCGCCTGCCATTGAACATGGGCTGGCATATGCAAATGTTTGGAGTCGTGCATATTAATGATCCCGACTGTTGCGTCACAGTCGGTGTTATGTGGAGATTCGCCTGTGTTTTTCAAAAACGAGAATTAAGTGAAGGAGAAAACAATGGTGTTTGAGACTCGTCATGTCCATGTACTGAACTCTTGTTATTTAACTATGCCAAAATAAATTCAATTTCATATTCTAGGGCACCTTTAAATAATCCAAAACCATGCATTTAGCATGTTTAACATTTTAAAATGTTTAATAATTTATCAGTCCATCCGTCCATCTATCCGTCCACCCATCCGTAATGTGAGGTTTGACATTTTGCACACACTAAATTTAAAAGTGGGGTTTTCTGACCAATCAGCTGCCAGTGCTCTGCATGTCAAATCAGGTTGGAACTCCTTTTTTTTTTCCTTTTGGAAACAGACAAGTTAACAATACCATGCATTTACAAGTGGACAAAAAAGACAAGTGTCAGCAGAAATAGTGTGACTATGAATAATAGAACTACATATGAAGTGAAAGAAACATGATGTGTGCATTTACATCATTGCAGCCTGTCCTGTCTCAGTTTAAATGCCTCTCATTTTGTTACTTGGCAAATAATGCAATTCATAGTAGATATTGCCATAATATATATCAACAAAACTGACTAGGGTAATATACGGCATTCTAAAGGCACATTACCTCCTTTTCTCTCCAAAATTTAGTTGAGAAATCAATCTTAGATCATTTAATATATTTCTTGACAGAGGGTTTTAGCTCAACTATGCTCAGATTCAGTGTAAAGATTGTGACAGTTACTGTGTTTTATCTTTTTAGGGCTATAAAATATATAAATAAAAACACGACTCATGATGCAGGATGCTAGAATGCCTTGTACAAGCAACTGACAATCAAGGGCATAGCTGTAAGCAGTGCAAGTGGAACAAATATAGGCAACTACATCGTAAAAAGCACAATGCAATGCCTATTTTTGATATCACATGATTAGTTTTATAGTTGTTTTGGTGTTTTTCAGTTTTGTTCGGCAGCAAGATATAATGTGCTGGTTATTCAAAGACCGCAGCTGTTGCTATGCAACAAATGACCAGCCAGATGCAACAATTCAAGAGTGGACATGTATGCACAAATAAGGACAGTTATTAGTTGGACACATTAGTTATTATTTTGCAAAGATGCTTGAGAGGGTTTGAGGCTGGCGATGAATTAAACCGGATTTGCATTTGCAGAACAGCACAGAAGCCCTGGTAGATTTCATCAGAAGATTCGTCATTCACAAAGTGAACATCCCTTGTCCCTTGAGTGTACAATTATTACATATTTTGCCTAATTTGATCATCCTCTCGGCTAGCAGTGATCCTCTCAGAACTGGTTAACACATTTTACAATGCTTAAATTCATTTTGCTGCTTCTGCAAAAAAAAAAAAAAAAAAAAAAAAAAAAAAGATGGACATTATCTGATACAACAAGTGTTACTAAATAATCATGAGATGCCACTTTTCCCATTCCTTGAACAGGAAGTATTTCCCCGCAGGACACTCACGATCCACTTCTGTCTACTGTGGATCATTGACACTTACATTTATACATACTGGGCACTCAATTAGATATTTCCTACCTGGAGGATGTGTCGTGCACAGAGAGCACATTATAATTGGCTGAATGAGCTGTCTCAAAGTGACATGCATCAATAACATGCCCGTTTCAGGTCACAGCATAGTTACATAGTTAGATACAGTATCTCACTCACGGTTAGAAGAAAAGGTTCCCATTATTTTATGGATGTAGTTTTAATAATGTTTTTTTAATGAATGTTGAATTAAATAGCTTGTAAACATACTTTGACTAAAAAAATAATAATAATAATAATCTGTTAAACGTGACAGTATTATGCAATCATTTAACCCTTATGCTGCATTAGGGACATTTTTGGTCTTTTGCAGTTTAATTTCTTTGACCATTTTGGCTGTTTTAATGCAAATGGTATGAAATTTGGCAAAATTGTGACTTTTTGGATACATGTAAAAAATGTGATCCCATTTTGCAAAATATGTATAACACACAATGTGTAGATCAAATAGTAACACTCAGCACCATAAAGACCAAAAATGGCCCATTGAAACCCATTAAAACGTTGTTTAAATCTGAGGCTGTCAGTAATACATGAAACATGATTTTTGCACAAACATCCTTTCATTTTGAAGCAAAAGCATTACATTTGCATTATATAGTGTATTCCACCAGATGACGTCACTACATATTTATTCCCTATGGGTGGAAATGCACCTTATTTTAGGCAATAGGCAATGTTTAATAGGTGGCCATTTTTGGTCTCTAACGCGCTAAGTGGAATTTTTGGCAAAGTGGGACTGTGATAATCCAAATCTAAAGTTTTCTCTTTGCATTTAGTTTATTGAAAATAATTGAATTTTTGTGTTTTTTCCTCTTATACAAATCGATGGTTTCGCAAACAAAACTGGTAATTAAAGGGTTAAAATCTTGAAATTGAATACATTTTTGGTAGTTATGATGAGGACTGATGCTGGTTAAAAGATTTAACTTGGTAAAAGTGGAAAATAATAATAATATATAATATTTTAGGCAATGTTTAATATGTGGCCATTTTTGGTCCTTAATGCACTCAACGGTGTTAAAAATCGAATGCAGCACAAGGGTTAAAAGACCCCCTTTATTCAATAATGCTATCCCTTAAAACTCACTAAAATTACTCATGCCTTAAAATCGTTTGAATAGTCAAATAAAGTCATTATTTTTGTTTGTTTTTTGCCCACAAAAAATATTCTCAGCGCTTGTTAAACTTAAGGATCGAGCCACTGTCACTTTGACTATTTTAACAATTTTTGTATTTACTTTCTGGGGACGCAAGTTTAAATTATAATAGAAGCCTATGGAGGAGTGATCCCGCTCTCAGATTTAATCAAAAACATCTTAATTTGTTTTCCGAAAATGAACGAAAGTCTTACGGGGCTGGAACAACATTAGGGTGAGTCATTACTGACAGAATTTTGCATTTTTGGGTGAACTAACCCTTTAATGCCAACTGCATACATTTTTGATACACAATGGTCAAATGCAAATAGATACACTTCATTCTTAATGTAACCCTCTTTCTGTTTGTTACGGAGCAGTGATGTATATCTACACAATTATATCTCTGTTGATCCATGTACTGTATTTCAATTTTTTCTTAAAGGATGCCATTCCCATTATCTTTCCAAATAAAACTCATGACAATCGATAGCCTGTTTGCTTTAAAGCGATGAATGTGCGAGCGTTCTTCCGTCCAAGGTCACAGCTCTGCTGTGCCGTGCGGTCGGGTGCCTGGGATGTGTTGTTTTCCCTCCGACCCAGTCGCTGTATCCTGGATTACATGTCATTTCTCCTTGTGTCCCGCTGGTCCGGCTGTTGTCCCATCACTAATCGTATTATGTATGCAGTCTTTTTCTTTTTCGCTGTCTGTGTTGCGGGCACCCCCTGTGTACCGGGCCATTGTTTTTCATCTTCTCCGAAACACAAAGACACCGTTCTGTTCGGAATGAATATTTACACTCTCTCATCAGATGGCCCCTGCTTCTTTTGTTAGATACAAACAAGGACTTCAGGAAGATTTATTACAGCTGGCAGCAGGACAAATGTCTGTCCTTAATCAACTGTATTCTGTCCTAATTCACCCAAAGTGTTTGCTTTTTACAATCTTAAAGCAACTTAATGGGATATTTTACAGACCCTTGTTGTTCCGGACCGCTACGACTTACTTTATTCTTGGGAAAACAAAGGGAAAACTATTTTTTTGTAAGTATATCCAGACAAGAAAGTTTAACAAATTGCACCAGATTTGACTACCCTATGTCACGACCAATTCGTACGAATTCGTACGAGTGATTCAAAAGTGGCTAATTCGTACTAATTCATACGACCTCACTCGTACAAATTTGTACGATTTGTCTAAACCCACGTGACGGTTATGTTTAGGGGCGGGGTCAGGGGTAGGTCATTCGTACGAATTCATACGAATTGGCTAATTCGTAAAATATGTACGATTTAGCTAAATCGTACTAATTCGTACGAGTGAGGTCGTACAAATTGTTACGAATTAGCCACCTCGTAAAATTCGTACGCATTTAGTTTAAAGGAGTAGTTCACTTTAAAAAAAAAAACTTTTGCTGATAATTTACTCACCCCCATGTCATCCAAGATGTCCATGTCTTTCTTTCTTCAGTCGAAAAGAAATTGATGAAAACATTCCAGGATATTCTCCATATAATGGACTTCATTGGGAACCAAAAGGTTCAAGGTCCAAATGAGAGTTTCAGTGCAGCTTCAAAGGGCTTTAAACGACACCAGACGATGAAAAAGGGTCTTATCTAGCGAATCGATCGGTCATTTCCAAAATAAATGAAAAAGTTTAAGTTTTATAAGCTCAAATGCTCGCCTTGCTCTGTTCTGTGATGAGCATTCGTGACTCTCCTGTTCAAACTCGTTCATCAAAATGAACTAATCTTTTTTCGAGTCATGACTCGAAGGGTCCTACATAAGGCCCTAATTCATCGTCTGGTGTCGTTTAAAGCCCTTTGAAACTCTCATTTGGACCTTGAACCATTGGGTTCCCATTGAAGTCCATTAAATGGAGAAAAATGCTGGAATGTTTTCATCAAAAACCTTAATTTCTTTTCGACTTAAGAAAGAAAGACGTGGACATCTTGGATGACATGGGGGTGAGTAAATTATCAGCAAAAGTTTTTAAAAAAGTGAACTACTCCTTTAAGCAAAACAATAATTAAAAGTGTAATTAGTGTGATATTGGCAGCCTGGTGAACCCTGTATTATTTTTCCACATAAGATGGAAAAATACAAAATACTTGACCTGAAAAGTTTTCAAAGCAGAAAGTTGTCTGTGATGGTAGAGTTAATGTAAGGAGATAAAGCACAGTAAAAACTTATTATGTCCCCATAAAACATGGCGTTGAGTGTGTGTGTCCGTGCGTGCATTTATTATTATAACATAATCATTGAAAAATCAAAGCAATAATGATGATTGACAATAATAATACAACTATCCTGCCCATATAGATTCTCGAAACAAACTGATGTGTGGCCAAAAGTGTCTCAATCGATCTAGTTTTAGAACTGTAAGCGTTTGTTTGATTATCCACGTTCACTAGAAGTGTGTTAAAGATTACAGTTAATAAGAAAATTTTCACACAATACACACAATATTTGTGTACAAAAAAAATAGCCCTGAATTTTAAGGCAAGCTCAGCCAGTGAAGAAATATGTATTTTGTTCCTTGAAAGGGATCATCCATCAGGGATTAAAAATGGGCACAGATGACCCTCAACCTTCCCCGTTAGCACTGCTCTGTGAGAGCAGGGAACATTCTTGACACCGGCTTTTGTCCTTGCCAAACTTGCCCAAGCGCAGTCCAGTCCGCGGTCTACGGCTGTCTCTCTCAGATTAGTAAAGGATAAGACACTGTCCTTGTCTTCTCATCTTCCTCTCCTGCAGCCCAGGGCCTGATGGCACACATTATCTCCTATTAACTAATCACCCAATCAGAAACGGAAAACACTCCCCGGGCGCACAGTCTCACTGACGTAAATCCGGAGTGACAATATGGCTGATCTGCGGCGAGGAGAACAGTTGAGCGAGCGGAGACTCGTTAAGATCCCGGCGAGCGCCTGCTGCGTGCGTACTCACCCTTCCTCCGGGGACTCAGTCAGCCATTATTTCATTTGACTTGGCGTCAGGAACGGGATTACAGAGATGTTTAGCGTGTCATCACACTTTCAGAGCCCCCTGGCATGGTGTACATTAAGCAGGGCAGTTAGGGAATGATGGCAGCGGCATCACCACGTTTAGTCACTGAAAGTGACCTTGTTTTTCCTCATTCTCTCCATCTCTGGGAAGAGTTGTCCCAGAGGAAGGTTTTATTGCTCAAAGATCGTTCTGTTATAGCCCAACTATCAGCCTTGTTTAAGCTAAACTGATTTTTGAGCAATGCAAATAGGCACGTGTTTGGGTGTAAAGCTGTGAAATGAATTTGGACAGCAGCCTCAGATATTTTGTTCTTGGAGGAATTTGATGATAAATGTTGGATTTGTTTTATTGAAATCTTATGCTAATCATTGCAGACTGGCAATTATGAGCCCCGTTTGAGATCATTAGATTCGAGTTGGTTTGAGATTACTTTTCAGACTTAAGCTAAAACCTAATTTTGCTCACACTTTCATCAACAGGGACAATTAATTGGAAAGTTACACAAAAATGAAAAGAAATGTAACCTTTATGACGTTTTTTTTCTTCCAAAATACCTTTATAAAAGAAACTTTGAGGGTTGTTGGTCACCAAACAGTTTTTGGTGTCCATTGACTCTTCACAAATGTCTGCTCTCATACAGTAGATTAGTATAATTCAAGTCAGGATGTTCTATTTTGTACGCTTCATCTTTATTCTTTATATAATTTAACAGTAAAGGTGTGGTCACATTTGTGAGTTTGTGACAAAATTGTGAGAAAAAAAAAGTTAATTGTCAAGAGTGTAGCAGTTCATGAAGCACAGCTCACATAGAACTTACTGTAAAATCAAGCAGTTTTCTATTGGTCTACACAGCTTGAACATAAACAAAATCTGCATGGGAAACATTTTGGACCTAGTGCAGAACTTCCGATCTTGAAGTTTTCAATTAAATAACTGTTTTTTTTTTTTTTTTTTGCCAAAAGGAAAGGCAAACGTGACTAAAGTTTGAAAAAGTCATACGGATATGGAATACTGATATTTTGATAGTCATATTGTCATGTTGGCCTTCTGTCGTACATCTGTTTTAAAAATGAATTGATGGTATTTTGTTTCTTGTATCTATTTGCATTTAGATGTATGCAATAAACAGATGATTTTACCCAAAGTGACTTACAATATAAGTAAATAAAGTATTCATCACAGAGCCAACTGCATGAGTGAAGAAATGATTTGCAGTATAAAATGGCACGTTTATTGGAAAGATTAGAAAACAAGCTATTGCATTTGTTTGTTTTTTTTTTGTTGTTTTTTTTTTGTTTTTTTCGCAAGTGCATTGGTCTAGGGTTATAAAGTAATTGAGTGCTGGCGGGAAAGGTGTGTCTTCAACTAGGGGGTCAAACACTCAATCTGTTGCTTTGCATTTGCCGAGTTTTCCTAAAATATTAACAGCGTTCTTCATCTGCCTTCCAAGTTGCTGGCATTTCCTTCAGGAAATGCGTATCTAATGCATGATTGATTGACTCAGTCACCTCTGTGTCCCAAATCTGTCTTCTAGAGATTTTGTTTGGGGACAGTTGCTATTTTGGAATGCACACATCAACACAGAATTTTTGCGGCTTCACCTCTGGCAAAGATGGCAAGGCCAGCACTCGTGAGGATAATGAGCTGGCCATTAAAGCGTTTTTAATTAGCGAGGTGCCCCGCGATCACATCCAAACAACATCTTCAGGAAAGGTATGCAAATAAGGCTTGAACTCTCAAACTAAACATGAACATTCTGCTCGGCGAGTTATCAGATAGCATTTTATTTTTAGGTGGTGTCAACTCATTTAGCTCTAACGATTATAGCCAGAACTCATTACAAAGTATCCTAAGTTATGGATCAGTTACTTGGGAAAAAAAAAAAAGTGAACGTATGTGAACTCTAGCTCTGAAATGACACAAAAAAAACAAGGCTCTGATGATCACTGCTTGTATTGCCGTTTGTGGCAATACCATTCCTGCTATATGATCCCATAAAATAGATAACAGATGGAGATTTGTCCCCTGAGTTTCTGTTAAAGAAAAAAGGAACAGCAAAATGACTAGCTGAGGGGGAACTCTGATGACCGCATCATATCTAACAAGTCTGCTGTGAGCTATAGAGATGCTGACCTCTATCATGTAGCACGGCAGCTGTAGTTTTTCACCGCAGATTTTATGACAAGGTGGAAGGAGCTTTATGCTGAGACTGATAAGACTCCGGTCTACAGCCCTTCTGTGCTCACCGACCAAAGGGGCTTTGGATAGGACTTAATGAGCCGAGCCAATCAATGCCCAGCCAGATGGCTTTGATTGATGCCTTTGAAGAAACAAAGTGTCATAATGGTCCTAAGACCACCGAACAGAAGGGAAGGGGAAAGTATTGATGCATCAACCCTAGCAGAGGTCACGATGACCATCTAACTTTGAGGCTTTGCATTGTCCCAAGGTGCCGCTCCTTGTGTGTGTGGATGAGTCACCTTGTGGGGAAACGAGTGCTTTGAAACAACCTTACACGAATGATTCATCTTTGATGCCTAATCCCATTCCCATACACAGGTTTCTTGTATACAAACAATACCGGATGCGCGCGCATGTATGTAATTATCATGTTAGACTAAGTTAGTAATGTAATAGCCTCTATAGAGTCCGAATTTGCTTTTAAAGTTAACTTTGTTTACGTTACTTTACGACCTCCAATATGACGTTACATTAGTGTAAATCAAATATTTGACGATGAATATAGTGGCGATTATATAAAAAAAAACGTATCTCTCAGCAATGGTGAGATCTTGCCGGATCCCTTCACGCAATACCTGACGATCTTGATCTTGATTCGGATATATATATATAATAATCTAATTCAGACACCAAGTGTGTATACAATTGAAATTATTAGAGCGTACAAATCCCTTGATGCCTACAAACTACGTGCTATGTGGTCATGTGCAGCTCGTCAAAAACGTGTTTTTGCTTGTTGAGGTCAGGTGTGCTCCCTAGTCAAAGGCAAGGCGTAAAAGCCAAGCCTTATGATGCCTGGGTGTGTGTCCATAAGGGCATTTTGACTAGCGACAACACTACCACTATGCTAATAGTCTAAACCCTTTACTCTGGTACAAAGACCGTGGCTCTTTTGCCTCCTGGTTGCGTGTGCAAGCAGTGATGACGTCGCTGAGAAATCCATTTATGCACGGTAAGCGAGCCCATTCTCATCCCAAGACATCATCTAACTGACACTTTTGACCATACGTCAACATCCGACGTTTTAGGGCTTCCTTTAAAGTCAGTTAGATGACGCTATCTAACCCTAACCCTACCCCAGACCGAAACCTACCCGCGTCATCTAACTGACACTAAAGGTAAAGCGTCTGTTAGATGACGCCCTAGGATCGTCATCTAACTGACGTTAAAGGGTGCCCTAAAACGTTGGATGTTGACGTATGGTCAAAAGCGTCAGTTAGATGACATCTTGGGATGAGAATGTGTTGAGTAAGCCCCCTAACAACTGCATATCAACATCCTAGAGCAATCTAGTATCATTCATGTGAGTTTTGCAGTGGTAAGCGTGCTTCATATTGTCTCGATGTAGAATTATTGCTTGCACTTCTTTCTTTACATTTGGAATAATTTAACAAAACATTTTTTTTTTAATTGACATTTCCAATGACAAGCCAGTCAGTTTGTCACATTAACTACATCAATCAAGACTTAATTCAAAATGGCTTCCAAAAAAAGATTAGGTGAAATTGGACTATTCATCAAGCTAATAACTTTTACAACACACAGCTGTTGCCAAAGATTGTGACATTTTTAGACACATTCAAGCACCTGCATCGACAGGAAACATAATTCCCTCACTCACCAGTTTTGGAGTGTGAAGTTTCAGTATGGCTTTATTCCATGTATCCCTCTAAAGATATGTTTCATTTACACAATCTAAGGCAAGCATCACTATAACAGTTGCTCATACATCTCTTATGGGGTTAAGAAAAACTCACACAGTCAGTGTTACCTATAATCTAAATTCCTACCTTTCTCAAATTGTGTGGTTTGAGGAGATGCACTACTGTTTGGGGGTTGAATCAAATGTTTGGGGTTTTGAAAGAAGTCTTATGTGCACCAAGGTTGCAGCTCATTACCCTTACAAGTGCTGGCCTTGCTATCTTTGCTGGGGGTGAAGCTTAAAGGGATAGTTCACTTTGAAATTAATTTTTGATATGTTTTAGCTTACCTCAAGGTTATCCAAGATGTAGGTGTCTTTGTTTCCACAGTATTTTCAGTCAAACCGTTGTTGTCTATCAGTCATACACTGGAGGCTAAGGGGGTCCACCAAAAAGCATGCACAGAGAAGACCAAATTAAACATGATTTAATGACTCGTAAATGTAAGTACACATTGATGGCCTAAGACATGAAACGAGTGGTTTGTGTGAGAAAACGAACAGTATTTATATCGTTTTTACCTCTTGTAATCATAGCCATGACAAAATGATCTGACTGCACGGGCGCTTCGGTCTGCGCATGCGTCGGAAGTGATCGCTTGCGCGCCGACGTCACTCTTTGTTTATACAGAGATTTCCGAAGTTTTACCTTTCACTAAACATATTTAGATATACCGAAATCGTCTTCCATTGCGGTTTCCCGTATATCTAAATATGTTTAGTAAAAGGTAAAACATCCGAAATCTCCATGTAAATATTGAGTGACGTCACACGCAAGCGATCACTTCCGGCGTAACATTGAACTGATTCAGTTCACTTCAGTTGGACATTGCACAGTTGATTCAGATCACTTGGATGTCACTGTGATCACACAAGGTAAAAACGATATAAATACTATTCGTTTTCTCACACAAACCGCTCGTTTCGTGTCTTAGGCCATCAATGTGTACTTACATTTACGAGTCATTAAATCATGTTTAATTTTGAGTTCTCTGTGCATGATTTTTGGTGGACCCCCTTAGCCTCCAGTGTATGACTGATAGACAACAACGGTTTGACTGAAAAATGTCAAAATTGAAAATACTGCGGAAACAAAGACACCTACATCTTGGATGCCCTTGAGGTAAGCTAAAACATACCAAAAATTAATTTCAAAGTGAACTATCCCTTTAATGCCCCTTTTTTACAATATGTAAAATACGAATCTGTGTTTATGTGAAGTTTTATCTCAAAATACTCGACAGGTCATCTTTTTTTATAGCATGTCAAGCTTTAAGAGCTTGCGTGTTAGTAGTTTGCAGATACACACTAAAATGTCAGAAACTGTTCTGCTTTTTATGTTCATCTGATATCGGACAATGATGTAGAGTCTCAAAAAAAAAGGTATAACATGTAGAATGCAACATGACATTATTTATTTAGTGGTGGCAGTGGCTCAGAGGTTCATGTAGGTTGTCTAGAAGGTTGGTGGTTCAATTCCCGGTTTCACCTGTCCATGAGCAAGACACCTAACCCCAGCTGCTCCCGACGAGCTGGATGGCGTCTTGCACGGCTGACCCTGCCTTCAGTGTATAAATAGGTGAATGTGAGGCAATATGTAAAGCCATTTGGTGGCCATTGGGTCTGTGAAAGCGCTATATAAATCTAGTCTATTTACCATTTAACTATGCTCTCAGAAAAAAAGGTACAAAAGCTGTCACTGGGGCTGTACCTTTTCGAAAGGTAAACTTTTGTCCATTTTAGGTGCTAATATGTACATTTGAGGTGCTAATATGTACATTTTATGTGAGAATATGTACATTTTAGGTGCTAATATGTACATTTTAAGTGTTAAAATGTACATTTTAGGTGCTAATATGTCCATTTCATGAGCTAATATGTCCATTTTAGGTGTTAATATGTACATTTTAGGTGGCAATATGTCAATTTTAGGTGTTAATATGTACATTTAGGTGATAATATGTACATTTTAGGTGCTAATATGTACATTTTAGGTGCTATTATGTTCATTTCATGAGCTAATAAGTCCATATTAGGTGGTAATATGTACATTTTAGGTGATAATATGTACATTTTAGGTGCTAATATGTCCATTTCAGGTGCTAATATGTACATTTTAGGTGCTAATATGTACCACTAAGGTACCAATATGTAGCATTTGGATAAAAAAGTGTACCTTTTGAAAAGGTACAGCCCCAGTTAGAGCTTTTGTACCTTTTTTTTCTGAGAGTGTATATTCAAGCTATAATATCAAATTGTGTTGCATTCTTTAGTGAGTGAGTACTAATGAAGCATCTGTTCCACAAATAAAAAGAAATAGTCATAGAGGTTTGTAACGACATAAAAGTGAGTAAATGATGACAGTGTTTTCATTTTTGGGTGAACTGTCCCTTTAATAACTGTGCTCACTGTCCAGTAGAAGAAGAAAAAAACAGCCATGTTGGTGTATTTTGAATACACTTCATATACATTACTCTGTTTATCTATCTTCAAGAGCTAGTCTTTTCTGAGTGCACTTAGAGAATGTGAAATTGGCTGTGAGATTTCCTGTCAAACTGAAAGTTAACTGCACATTAAGGATGTAGATGGGTAAACGCTGATGCCACAAGCATTGGGTTGTTTATGAGTGTAGAAATAGCTGCATAATGGTGCCATGCATGTGGAAGATAAATTTGACAGATTGTCAAGCCAATCCTAACATTTGAAACTGTAAATACATTATTAAAAACTGCAGAATGTAACTTAAAACATTATTTATTTGCAATGATACTTCTAAAGCACATAACACACTGCCTTTTTTGGCTTGGTTTTCTTGTTTGTTGTTGTTTGTGCCGTCCCATTCTTATCCAATCATGATTTAACACTCCTGCCTGTTTTATCTGGCCTCTCACAGGCCCAGACAGATGGGTCTGCACTTGATTCAAACACAAACCTCAAAACGAATCCCCAAAACAGACCTCTCGCTTTCAGATTCAGCCAGCTGTGGGAGCTGGATCAGAACCACTGGAACGTTCAAATGACTTTGTTTGATTACTGCAGTTTCTTTGACCCGCATAAGCATGAACCAACTGGCTATAGATGAACCCTAGGTTGCTTATTTGTTGGAAATCTTTTATAACTTCAGTTTGTAAGACTGCTCTTGCCTGTTTTACCATGTCCCCTGACGTGAAGTGGATTGTATTGTTGATTAGCTCTGATTGTGTTCCAAGGTTGTACTAAATAATGGTGTTTGTTGGGAGAGCTGAATATAGCTTAAATTTCCAAAAGGCATTTATAGCCAGTTTTTAAAATTTGCCACTTGTTATATTGGGCATGACAACCAAGCTTTTGTTTGTTGTGTACAAACCTCAAGTAATAGTTCACCCAAAAATGAAAATTCTGTCGCTATTTACAAGCCCTCATGTTGTTCTAAACCTGAATAGTAAACACAAATAGGCGTTTGAGTGATTAAACAGTGCAGGCAGCCTGAGCAAATAGAAATTAAATTAATTCACCAGAATTAATTCTAGATTTTGTCAATGTTTTTGAAGTCAGTGGAATATTGAAATTTTTTATGATCAAATTTTATTCTGGCAATGTTTTTGACAGGTTCTTTCAGGTTGATGTGCGATTATGCAAATTATGCAAAATGCGTCATATCGACTCAACCTAATTTATCACTACACAGATGTGGCATGTAGCATGTAATCATGATATTTCCATGTAATTAATATCTGTCAGTGATATCGTGTCGTAATTTGATTGATAATCAAAACTTCCTGACGCTTTTTTGCATCATATGACATATTGCAAAAGACTATTCTGATAGGAATACATCTATGATATATATTATAAAACGGTTAGTTCCAATCCTTGATTCTGATTGGTCAATAGCTGTGCTTTATTCACGCTAAAACACGACTATGACCGCTTCACCCAACACTGCAGTTCCTATGTTGTTTTTATTTGAGCTTTCATGCATATTACACATTGGAGCGTTGTTGCTGTTCACGGTCAGGGACTATTTTTTTTTCAAGCGGAAGGAAGGCTTTTAGCGATTTTACTTCATGAAAGTTGCTCTAATACACTTTTTTTTTTTACTTTATTATTTTTATTGTGTGGTAACCGTTGTAAAAGCAATAAGGTACGAGAGGCAAGTGCTGTATCGTGAATAAGTAATGGCTGAAGGCGTTACTCTGCTTCACGTCATGCCTAAAAACGCCGTTCAGCCGTTACTTATTCACGATACAGCACGACCTCTCGTACCTTATTGCTTACATAATCAAACAATAACTACACTACCATTCAAAAGTTTGGGATCAGTATGATTTTTTTTTAATACTTTTAATCACAATACTTAAAGGGATACTCCACTTTTTTGGAAATAGGCTCATTTTACAACTCCCCCGGAGTTAAACAGTTGAGTTTTACCGTTTTCGAATCCATTCAGCCGATTTTCTGATATTTAGAAGAATATCAGTAACCAGACAGTTTCTGGTCTCATTGACTTCCATAGTAGGAAAAAAATATACTATGGAAGTCAACGAGACCAGAAACTGTCTGTTCACTGATATTCTTCTAAATATCAGAAAATCGGCTGAAAACATTCGAAAACGGTAAAACCCAACTGTTTAACTCTGGGGGAGTTGTAAAATGAGCCTATTTCCAAAAAAAGTGGAGTATCCCTTTAAAGTCGGCGTGAAACGGAAGTTGAGATTGTAATTTTTTTCCTTGTCGTGACGTATATCCGAGTGAACGGCTTCTGAAATTAGAAAAAAAATGTTGGGTAGGGTTTGATTTCATCCTTCGGGAATTGATTGGATAGTTGAAGGTTGGGCGTTGCAAACAAAATGGAGGCAGATGTGAATGCGATTCTCTGAGAGGCGCTGCACCGATAGCCACACCCTCATTGGATCTTGCCGCACCCTTTCACCATTGCACGTGACCGAGAGGTCGTTTCGATGGGGGAGGGCAGGGTAATGTGTTTGATTAAAGAGTATATGGGTACATGAATTTTTAAAAAAATAATGAAGTACACAGATAAATCATTTATAATAAACACTACAATATTACATATAAAAAATATTTGTCAAATTTGATTTCACGCCAACTTTAAAATATATTAAAATGGAAATAAAATAATTCACAATATTCATTTGGTGTTGATGAAGGGGTATTAGAGCCCTACTGATGAGCTGTAGTGCAAATATTTTGCGTCAAATCAATTGGCAGAGAAACTCAAATGCATGTGTTCACCATTGATGATGTACACCCCTGTTTTGACACTATGTACAACTTGCATTGAAGCCCTGATTTGAGTCTTGTGAAAGGGCCTTTACTAAGAGGTTTACTAACCTGAAGCATACAGAGGGATCTTGAAACCTAAAAGCACTGGATAATGGAACAAAGTCAATGGATAAATGTGACTCTTGATGTATTATTTGCTTCCATGAGAGCAACAGATTTGTGGAAGTAGGTCCAAGTGAAAGCATCATTATTGTTAGGGGTCTGACTAGAATTGGACATCAAATGGAAGAGTGGTGGTTAGAAGCACAGATCCATTTGAGATATGGAAATATACCAGTGACTAGAAGATTATTCTCTGCCATCACTTTCCCCTTTCAGCAAGGCACTTAGACCCACGTTGCTCTAAGGAACTGCAATTAACCCTCTGGAAATGGCGAGGGATAAAAGTATTATAATCGTCTTGTTCCATGTATGTTGAAAATTCCAGTATTGGCAAACCAATTATCACTGTTGTCACATGGTGAGATTAACCTGAGAGAACAGCTCAGTTTCAAACATTCAGTGAGTTGCCTCGCAATCTACATAGGCTGGTGCCTTGCTTTCTTGCTCTCATTTGGAAACACTTCCCTGTTGTGACATTCCAGAAACATTTTTGTATGTTATTTCTAGCACATTTCGCAACACTTTCCAAATATTTCATCCATTGGGTGGCTCTACAAGTCTTTGATTACTTGTATGGAAAATCATGTTTTATTGTATTGCTCTGCACCGCAAGTGCAATGTTGTACCAGGTGAGCTAGCGGTCAACAACCAAACATACACTGTAAAAATGAATATGCTTTATCAAATCAATAAAATTGTGCCAACAGATTACAATAAATATTATTCATTAAATTGAACAAATTAGAATTGAGTAATAATTAATCAAATTATTCCTAAAATGAGTAAAGTTTACACCAAAAAAATAAACAAAAAATATCTTAATAACAGACAGACGTCAAAGATTAATTATTTTATATTATCTTTATTTTATATTGCCAACATTGAAGACATCTGATGTTAACAAGCAGAATCACTGAAGGAGAAAACCGTAATTTTAAAACAAACACTGATCACCACAATGGTGACTTAAACATACTTTTTTGGGTACGTTTTACTAATTTTAAATGTTTACCTTTAAATAAATAATTTGATTAATTATTACTCAATTCTATTCTTAAATTTTATTAATAATATTACTTGTAATCTGTTGCCACAATTTTTTTGATTAGATAAAGAGCATTCATTTGTACAGTGTATGGAGCTGGTTATTTGATGCATGCAACCCGATCTCACGACCAAATCGTACGAAATCGACGCATGATTAAAAAGTACGACCTTACTCGTACAAATTAGTAAGATTTGGCTAAATTGTACATATTTTACGAATTGGCCAATTCGTGTGAATTCGTACGAATGACCTACCCCTTACCCTGCCCCTAAACCTACCCATCACATGGGTTTATACAAATCGTACAAATTCGTACGAGTGAGGTCGTACGAATTAGACACTTTTTAATCATGCGTCGAATTCGTACGAAATTCGTGAGATAGCGTAGGATGCATGTCAAAATATATTGGTTTACAAATCATGCACTATGGTTAAAGTGTTTCGAGGTTATAAAATTGCATTGGAACTGTGTAAAAATAAGTATTTAATTGATAATCTGTCCCTGTTATAATGATTAGTGTAAAAAGGAATACAATTTTGGGGTGTTTTACCACCACTATTGTTCATTTAACGTGGAAACTAGTGAATTGTAAGGTATGTATTGTACTGTATGTTTTTAAATACCCTCAACTGTTTTTTTTTTGTTTGTTTGTTTTTTTCTGTATGTATTTTTAAATATACAGTAATGGATATTCAACATTTATCTCGGTTTTTCTACATTCTTAGAAATGTTTTAACACTGAGCTTGTATTTTTGAAGTATACATGTGATGTTGTTTTAGAATTTGGTCAGAATCAGTTTTAAAGCAGCCTGATTGGAAATAAAATGCTTTCTCTCTAAGCAGCTCACTAGGTTTGGATCAGAGCAATTGAATCTATTAAGACTTTATTCAGTTGGAGTGATTTTATAAATTCCATTTTCACCATATTAGTAGCTGATTAATATTCTGAGCAACTTCAAGCAATTTGCAACTCAACACACTCTTCACCAAATATTATTCAGTGTAATTACACAGAAGCATGATGATATTCAAAGGTGCTGGGCTGTAAAAATGTAATAGATGTTTTCCTGATTGTATTTTTCCATCCATCAAAGTTATTTATATAATTGTGTTCTTTGATCTTGACGCCGAGATTAGGCAAGAGGAAAATGCGTCGGGCTGTCAAACTTCTTTTGTTCTTCCTGACTGTAATTTGTATTATTTTTGACTAGAATGTTAGTGTGAAGTCTAGTTCAAGACGGTTATTGAACTCATGACCATAATGTTATTCAAAAAAATTATCAAGTGTAAACATCTCTCAGAGAGCAGAGCGCCGGCACTTGAGTGTGATCTAAAAGAATGAGCAAGCAGAGCGAAAGCACATCTACCCATGATCCATTACACTCCCCTTTCTTTGACCTCTCTTTCCCTGGAGTAAAAAGCCACACGTGGGCGTTTATCCAGGTCGTGCCAGTGGTGTAGTTGCTTTAGCTGAGTAGCAGAGATCAAATCCAGTCTTTTGTACATCAGCTAAATGCAATTGTTGCTCCAAAGCAACACTTCATTGTAGACCTCACCTTTTCTTGTGTAAGGAATTGAGCCAATGCATTAACTTTCTCTCTCTCTCTCTCTTTTTTTTTTTTTTCTAAACTCCACCAGCGGTTAGCTAATAGAGACAGTTTAAATGTAGTTTCACAAGCCATACATTTTATTGTTGGCTTTTTACACATTTATATACTTTTCAGCCAACCCGATCTCACGACCAAGTCGTACGAATTCGCCGAATGATTAAAAAGTGGCTAATTCGTAACAATTCACTCGTACGAATTAATACGATTTTGCTAAATCGTACATATTTTACAAATTGGCCAATTCGTATGAATGACCTACCCCTGACCCCGCCCCTAAACCTAACCATCACGTGGGTTTAGACAAATCGTACGAATTAGTACGAGTGAGGTCGTACGAATTAGTACGAATTAGACACTTTTTAATCATGCGTCGAATTCGTACGAATTGGTCGTGAGATAGTGTTGGTTCAGCTATGTTGTATCTCAGAGAAGCAGACAGTAGTGTTGTTGCTGAAGGAATCAAAATGAATCAGTTGAGTGAGTGAATCAGTGACTCAAAGACGATGGCTGAATCCGAAATCACCGCCTATACCCTCAAACAAGGCATTATTTGAGGGAACAGCCATTTGTAGTTATACTGGACGTTATTGAGTGCACTTATTCCCATATTGAACTCAGTGGCTGTCCGAATTCGAGTGAACAGTATTGGGGAATAGTGAACGAGGGTTCTGGGGCTATTTCTTGATCCCTTGCTGAATGAATCATTATTTTCTTATTCAACAAGCCAGTCGAGTGAATAATTCAGTGACTTACTGATAAATCAGTCACATGTTTGGTATGTAGTGAATCAGTATTTCTTTCTATTCATCAGTTGAGTAAATGATGACATTCACTCAAATATATTTTCTTGCCTCCACCTGGTGTAATGATGTAACCTTCAGAAAGAATCCCCACCACTAATACACAGGCTGACAGTCTGAGTGCTACATACAGTAAACCGTGCATGTTTGGGACTGTATATCAGCAAGGCGCCCAAGCAAAATTGAGATTTGTTCGAATCTTGTATAGAGACAATTGTCAGACTGATTGTTTTTTTTAATCAGATGATTGATGCAGACTACAGACAGTGATTGGTTTGACTTTTGTTTTTTGATTTTTTGTCCAAAATTAATAAAAATTACTTCTATGATGTAATGTTTCAACATATATTTTAAAGAGTATCATATTCCATATATTACATCAAAAGTTGGCCCCAGATTAAATTAATTCACAGATGTCTGGACGAGGCCCGGAATATCCAGTTTTCCTGGAAGCTAACTGAATTTAAATGTCTCAAAGTCTCATACCACAACATTCAATGGCAGGACTGTGGTTGTTTGGTGAATAAGATATAGGGGTTTAAGCTTAAATGCAGAATGTTGAAATCAAGTATTTACTGTGTGTACAAAGAGACAGATTGGATTTGAACTGTATTTCTTCAAACAGATCCACAGGGCCCATCAGTTAAGTTGTTCTTTTTTTTAAAACATTGTTTATGTATGTATGCGTTTTTATTTTTATTTATATATCTACTGCGTTAGGTTAAATGCATTAATTCACTAAAGATTCATCATGCAAGTGCTGCAGAGGTTTACACAAGGGGCACTGGATTGTAAAATGGCAGCAGTATCGTGTTTATAAATGCAAAGAGTTTGGAGGCTGTTTCACTTCCTTTAATTGCTTGACATTTGCATACTGAGAAGTTTATCAGTGGTGCTGTGCAGATCTCATCCATGTGTAATAGCATTTGGATTACCATTGGGATGGCAGCTCCAGGCAAAAAACAAACACAAATGGACTCCAAAATATATACTTGACTGTAATGACAGGTGATGGGCAGAGAATGCCAATTAGGCCCATCAGAATGCCAGCTGATTCCCACAGACGACCACCGTTATTCATCCTCTACCCTAAGAGCAGATTTTAACATGGGGTCTGCGGAATTATCCTGAACATGGGTTGTATAAAAAAATATATACGTTTTTCTAATTTACTTTGGATCTACAATGAGAATATAGTGTAATATAACAAAATAAATCGGATTAGAGTATAGCAATCTATCTATCTTGAACATAGGATTTATTTAAAAAAAAAAGATATTTTTTTTCTAACTACTCTAGATCTACTTTGAGATTGCAGTGTAATAAATCAAAATAAATAGACTTACAGTATACACTCTCAGGAAAAAAAAAGGTACAAAAGCTGTCACTGGGGCTGTACCTTTTCAAAAGGTACACTTTTGTACCCAAAGGCTGCATATTGGTACCTTAGTGGTACATATTAGCACCTAAAATGTACATATTACCACCTAAAATGGACATATTACCACTTAAAATGGACATATTAGCACCTAAAATGTACATTTGAGCACCTAAAATGTACATATTAACACCTAAAATGTACATATTAGCACCTACAATGGACAAAAGTTTACCTTTTGAAAAGGTACAGCCCCAGTGACAGCTTTTGTACCTTTTTTTCTGAGAGTGTGTCTGTCTGGTCTTTTGGTTGATTGATCAATCATCTAGCTGTGCATGATGACTGGGATTTTGGTCTATTTGTGATGGCATTCCTCTAACGAGTTTTGAAACATTGCCAAGATAGATGCTTGGTTAATACCAGTGCATGAAAACTAACTAATAAGGCAAAATGCTGAAAGATCAGCTTTTTATGGAGGCAGTCCCATTAGCCAAATGTACGTGCAGGGATTTCCTGTCATATTTGCATTAAAAATGTCAAAATTGAGCGAATGACACTTAAGATAGTTGTCACAAACATGCATAGAACTTCCTTCATATTCATAACATGTCATGTTGTGATTATAAAGGTGTCATGTTAGTCGTATGCACACCCCTTCAAGTGAAGTGTTACCGATTTCCCCCATATGTTGTCTTTACGACTGAACTAAGGACAGTTATGGCATTTTTCATCTACTTTAAGATGGTATATCCATCCTGAATGTATTTCCAATTTACGTTTGTAGAGAGATTTGTTTTCATATGCAGTTGGCCTATTTATTGGCATTATAAGTGTTACTACTAAAAATTTGTCTATGTAAGAACATGAAAATGTATATAAAGGGATTTATAAATGAAGTGACTTTACAAATGATTGATATGTCTAGTCAGGTCTTAACAACCAACCTCGACACAAACTTGCAATTATGGCTCCAGGGAGGAAGCCGCAAGGACTCTCCTTCATTAGAATGAGCACAGCCTCAGCAGAGGGCCAGATTCAACATTTGAAAAGAAAAAAAAAAAAAACATGTGCTTTTGAAACTGGATTCAGTCTCAGCCTCCCTCTGTGCCTCATCAATGGCGATTCACTTGGCAGTGTGAAATATTCAATCCATATTTACTGATGCACTAAGACTGACTCAACTAAGCTTGTTTTTTCTTCCTTCATTCTGTGACCCATCTACAAACACATTTTTAAAGAAAGAATTTTCTAATATATGCATCAACAACAACTTGTTTTTGAAACACATTTGGGTACACTTCATTAAAATATATCCAGGTCAATCCAAGATGGTATTTTGAAATGCTGTGAGTAGTTTTGAAAATGGTGACTTTTTTGTCTTCCTTTTGGCATTTCCTTTTTTTTTTTTTTTTTTGAGTTACATCTCAATCCCAATCGAGTCGGGACTCTATTTGCTTCGCTCAAATTGCTCTCTAGGGGTATCAGACCCTATGAGGAGCAATTAAGTAATCAATCCTAATCCCCAGTGGGCCCGGATTTTAACCGAGAGTGAAAGTGAGTCAGAGTTGCGTAATCCAGAGACTGTGCGAGACATGAAGAGGACAGGTATCAAATGTCTCAGCCTTCCCTCCAGAGACCGAATCGATGTATCCAGCGTTCTCTCATTTCAGCCCTCTCTGGGTGTTCACTTGCGCTAAATAACTATTCTCACCTTTCATGACATCAAGGAAGGAAAGGTCAACCAATCACTGCACAGCCACTGAAACTGCAGAGAAACCACTGTGTCCTGAGTGGTCATTAATAATGATTATTAAAGGTGAAGCAAATCGCATCTGTTACCAGTGCCACCAAACATGATTGCAATTTTTTTTTTTTTTTTTACACAAACATACACAACAACATTGAGAACAAGAGAAATGGCAGATGGGGGAGTGTTTTTAAAACGGAAGTCAAAGAAATGATGAAACATCAGTTCAGTATAAGTTTTAGTTTTTATAATTCACTTCTATCCAAATAGTAATCACCATATATATATATATATATATATATATATATATGGTACCTATGGGGTACTTTCCATAAGATCATCTTTCAATGCAAATCAAACCAGCTATTAGGCTAACTGAAGTAAAACCATGCCAATCTCTAGGTGTGGTGAATGGTGTGTGATGATGTGGGGATATTTTAATTCCAAAGGCCAAGGGAACTTTATCAGGATGCATATTATCCTGGATCCATGAAATAACTGGCTTTTAAAAATAAAAATCTGCCTGACTCTATGGGAATTGAACATAGGGGGGCCCTGACTTATGCACCCTGTATTTTAAGGAAAAACATTTATTTATTTATGATACATTATTCATTCACAAAGAAAATTGGTGTCCTTAAAGGTTGGAGTTTTCCTCATTTTTCTAATTAAGGCATTAAGATCAATATCCAAAAGATGATTTTTTTTATTCCTCTTTTTAGGCAACTTTAGCATGGGTGCCAAAACTTATTCACACCACTGTATATATATATATATATATAATCATTTAAATTTGAGTAAATACAGTGTAAAAGTATTAATTTAATATGAGCAATTAATATACATTAAGTCCTATGTATGAATTATCACTGCAGAATATCTGTGAATTAATATTGCTTGAGAAAAAAAAATCTATTACTAAATATATTTCAACCAGTCCAGTTACTCAGACAATATTAATTTTTAGATATTTTATTTCTGCTTCGATTATACCAATTCTGTGTCTTACAAAGTCTATTGAGAGTTATTTTTTAATTTGTATTTATTTTATTTTTTTTAATAAAAATGTGGTCACACTACTATACGGATGCATTAATATGCATGAAATGATGCCGAAATAATGCACAGAAAACTATGTGTCATGAAGAACTAAACCATTTATTAATGCTTACTGCATCAGCAAATAAATATCCTATATGATTAATAGATTATATTAATTGTTATTAATTAAATGTCATAATGTCAATTCCTTATAATATATAGATAATTGTGTCAATTAATGTGTTAATCAGCACAATATTTTGAAGAAATATATGACTTTACTTGGTGAGGCACTGTAACAATCATAGGTCCAAGATGATGAAGAAGGCAGAATAAGTATTTCCTAACGATTTATTCAACACAGGCAAACTGCATGAAACAGTACTACACACAAATAATGAGTGATACAAACAGAGGAACTTAAATAGACAGAGATAATGAACGCTGTGATGATTAATCAGAGTCCATAGAAACTAGTAATTGGCGGGAAACATAGACAAAGGAGAACATGTGACCAAAAAAAAAAAAAAATCCATGACAATGAAACTACTGAACAGAAGGCGCATGATTAACTAAATGTTAAGTAATATGCTTGTTATTACAGTTTAAATGTTCTTTCTGTAGCTGTCATTAATAATAATAATAATAATAATTAATAACTAATAATAATTACATATAGGTGTAAATAACAGCATTTTCCCTTTTTTCGGGGTGAATTGTACCTTTAAACATAGTACGCCAAGCCTTAATGAAAATGTCAGCATGCAAAAAGCCGACGGTGATACTTGGGTTTAAGGGTATAGGGGAGAGAACATACTGTAAAACAATAGCTGTAAATGCAGTAGAGGTCTACAGTTCCCACAATGATAGACGCACACACACTCACAGGCCTCATTTAGATGCCTTAATGTCTGTCTCATTCTCAGTATCACATTAAACACATCAGCATGCAGCCATCATTCCATAATGAAACCTTCCCGTTATTTCACCTGATTTGATTTATTTCATGTCTGAGTGAGCCTCGCATTTACCATGATGTTTTTCACATGGTTTCACTCCCCCTCTCTTGTTGTCTCGACTTGATTGATCAAAACGTGTGATCGCTCTTTATGCTAACTATATAAAAGTAATTAAGCTAGGAATTTACTGCGGCGCTATAGCAAAAAATGGAATTATATAGCATGACGATGAGTTACAAACGACTAAACACAAACACAACAATTGCTACAGCGAGGTCCTATTATTTCTAATAACGCTTGACATTTTCATCGTGAGATCTGGTTATGTTTTATATGTGTGGTTGGATTGTTAAATTGAAACACATTTGTCAGCGTTGTTATCAAATGCTTAAAGCATCACATGACAAACTTCTTATTTGAAAAATGACCCGGTTTATGTATAAAAAAATCTTTTAAACTTCTCCTGGACATATATTTAAATATCCATATCAATATAAGTCACTTGAAATAGAATATTAACATTTTATGAGCTGGTTCCACAAAGGATTCATTTGTAGACAAATGGGCGCAAGTCAAACTCAAAAGAAAGGGAGAAATTATAGTCTTGGTCATTTTCTTTGAGTCCTGGCTTTAAAAATATCCCTTCGACTGTGGTAATGCATGATTCATGCAACTGTTGGAGTTTTAATCGCCATTAAGGGCATAATTTCTCCACTTCAGAGGTAACGCTTTTAATGACCTGGTCATATATTATTTTCGCCGAAGTAGGCCTTTCTTTATACTTCTATCTGTCTAACAGAAGCGTTGCACCTTTTCAGATATTTCAGCCGAGTACATTTTTGATAAAACTTTCTCAAAAATGTATTTAACATTTTTTTTTTTTATGTTGAAAAAATGCTTGACGGTTCATTAAATAAATTTGATTTCACAAGAAGATTGTTTCCACCACAGAATTTTTTTTTTTTTTTTACTTTTTTCTCATTTCTGAAATTCTCATACACTGTTAGACCTTACCCGGTTTTTTACAGTAAAATTTACTGTAAAAATGCACTAAAACTCAAGTTAACTAAAAAATACAACTTATTAGTTTTAGTGCATTTTTACAGTAAATTACTGGCAACAGTGTTGCCAGTATTTTACTGTAAAAAACCTGGTACGGTCTAACAGTGTCATTTCATCTCGCAAATGTGAGTTATAAAGTCAGAATTGTGAGATAACACCGTAAAAACAATATTTTTTATTATTTGTCAAACATTTATTTTGTCAAATCAACTTATGTGGTATGATAATGTGGTTCAGATAACATCATAATTTGAGTAGTTTTAACTGAATAGATTAATTGTTTTTTTTTACAACTTGCATTTGTGAGTAATAAAGTCAGAATTGTGATTTATAACCAATTCTTTTTTTTTCTCACAATTTCAAGTTTATATTTCCCAATTCTGACTTTATAACTCTGAATTTGAGAAAAAAAAATTGAGAACTGTGAAATAAAAAGTTAAAATTAAATTTTTTTATTCAGTGGGGGAAACTTCCCTATCTTATATTTATAAAATAAAATGACTAAATAACAGGGGTTTTTGTTTTTTTGTTTGTTTGTTAGGGACCGGAGTGAGTCAGGACTGCAAGTAGAGTCCAAGACAACTTTTGGGTGGCTACATCCTCTCTTGAAAAGCATTGATGAATTATGGATAGATTTGTTTTGGCATTCTGAGTCATTATAATGAGGAACGAGCATATTTTCGGCTATATCTGAATGAGGAACATCAGTCAAGCTCACAATTACATGTGGAGACATCATTTAGACAATCAACTTACACCAGGGAAATGTGTGCTGAAGAACAGTTTGGGTGTTTACACACTAGAGGAAGCTCTGACGGCGCGTCTGACAGATTAGAATGCAGAATATGCATTTTGAGGCTGCGGAAAGAACTGTCAGTTAAATCAAGTGGGAATACAACGAATGGAATTCCCAAAAGCACAACCAGCCCTTGCTCTCTGAAATCCTCATTGGTCAAAACTTCCTCAACCTTTAGATGCATGATAAATCATCACTTTTTGCAAACCTTTGCTTTTTCTCTCTCGCTCTCTCTCTATGTCCTGTTGGAGAAAAAAAAATGTGTGGGTGCTTCTGCTTTTACTACAGTATAGCAAATTAAATATTGTTTTTTTTAATTATTTGTCATATTCATGACATACAATTTGTGCATTAAAGACAGGATATCAAAAATTAATCCCATTTACAATAAATATTATTGGTCTTATTGTGCACAATTCAAAGGTGCATATTATTCCAACAGGCAATATATATGTTATTTAAATATTATATATATATATATATATATATATATATATATATATTTATTTTTATTTTTTAATGCAAATTACGTCATGAATAAAACACAAGGAAACACTGGGGGCCTCATGAGGTAGGCATCTATGTTATGCGTGTAATGTGCAAATCTGTGGGCGGGGCTAAACCGGCCATGTCGAAGTAGGCGTTGATCATCTTCTGCGGGGGTGGTGTTTTATCCTCTTTGACGTCATAGTTCCCCACTTTGAAAAACGAGTCGTTTGCTGAGGCTGGTGTCAATAAAAGCTTTTATTGGACTAACAAGGACGTTTTCAGTTCTGAAACTTACAGGATATTCTTATAATATGATGACCTCTTAGATGTCAAAAGCTCAAGGAAAATTTGATTTCTCAGTTCATCACCCCTTTAAAATCATGTAGTGTGAACTAGGCTTTAATCGCTATGTTAATTCAGCCTGATTGATATAGAGTGGTATTGCACGGCTAGTCTACTCAATGTATAAATCAGTCAATCAGTCAAAAGTCTTTCACTATCAATAATGTCACATTAAGGAAGTTAAATGCCGTCCGCATGCTGTTTCACGTGTGTTTATTTACAAAGCTTTGCTTTAGCCTGCAGTAAATTCTCTTGGCTGTGCTTTCCCTCTCTCACACAGTTTCCATCTTTCTCTTATTCTCTGTAGAGATGTGGGAGAGGTGAGTGTAAAGTAAACACACACACACGCCCTGCTGCGGCTAGCTAATTTGCTTCCATGCGCGAGGGGAGAGGGGACCCCGCTCACCCTCTCAACAGCTAGGGGCCATTTTAATCTTCCAGCCTATAATATCTCAGCGTGCTCCTCGTAGTCCTGGCTGGTTGCCATGGGGAGATATGGGATACAGGTTGCCACTTCACAAAATCAGCTAGAAATCCCCTTTAGCCCCTGAGGCATGTGATCAGGCCACCTCCGCAACGTACGGGAATACAATGACAATGAAATGAAAAGACTCCTCGCTTTGAATATTTGCTGTTATTATTTTCCTTTCTTTTCTTTTTTTGATTCATCGTTGTGTTGCTTATTGGTGTCCCTGGTGTGGAAGCTTCAAGTAAAGCAACAGTTCCCTAATGTTAATCAATGCTGAACGGCCCTGCGTCGCTCTCGCCGATAAATGAAAGCGCAGCGAACATCGCAGCACAGCGCCACAGAGGAATTTTTCGACTGTTTATTCCCTTCACAAATGTAACCAACGACGGCTGAACAAAAGAACAAGTGCTGACAACTACGCAGCGTCTGATGTTGTGTTTTAAGAAAGACACATTGATGCCACTGTGGCAGCGATGTGGGACACCTGTTGGATTTGTCATCTATGAAACCTGTTAGCAGAGAGAAATTACAAAGTTGCTTTTCAAAGCATTCTGTCAGGTCCACTTTGCTGTTTATTTCCAACAAGAACTTCCCATTGAGACAACCTGCAGTGTGACCAACCACTGCTCATTTTTTTTCTTTACGTTCTATGTAAGTGTTGGGAAATCAATATTTAATACCACCGTATGCTCATTCAAATCATTACACAGGAGTCATGGTCTGATTTTTTTCATATAAACAAAACAAGGCCGTCTTACCAACATGTGAATGGACCAAAACACAGCTTTTTTGTTGTTTAGTGGAAAATTCCAAAGTTTCTTAAAGGGATACTCCACTTTTTTTGGAAATAGGCTCATTTTACAACTCCCCCAGAGTTAAACAGTTGAGTTTTACCGTTTTTGAATCCATTCAGCCGATTTTCTGATATTTAGAAGAATATCAGTAACCGGACAGTTTCTGGTCTCATTGACTTCCATAGTAGGAAAAAAAATATGGAAGTCAATGAGACCAGAAACTGTCTGTTTACTGATATTCTTCTAAATATCAGAAAATCGGCTGAATACATTCGAAAACGGCAAAACTCAACTGTTTAACTCTGGGGGAGTGGTAAAATGAGCCTATTTCCAAAAAAAAAAAAAGTGGAGTATCCCTTTAAGACACTAGGGGGCCTATTTTAATGATTTGAAATGCAAGTATCAAGTAACTTTGTGGGTGGGTCTTGGGCGCTGTTGCTATTTTACCGGCAGGATAAATGACTTCAAAGGGCTTTAAACGATACCAGATGATGAATAAGGGTCTTATCTATAGCGAAACGATCGGTCATTACAAAAATAAATAAAAAAGTTTAAGTTTTATAAGCTCAAATGCTTGCATTTCAATGACTCGAAAAAAAAAAGATTTGTTTTGACGAACAGGAGAGTCACGAACGCGCATCACAGAACAGAGCAAGGCGAGCACTTGTGCTTATAAAACTTAAAGTTTTTTTATTTATTTTTTAAATGACTGATCATTTCGCTAGATAAGACCCTTATTCATCGTCTGGTGTCGTTTAAAGCCCTTTGAAGCTGCACTGGAAGCATTTTGCACCCATTGAAGTGTTTTCATCAAAAACCTTAATTTCTTTTCGACTGAAGAAAGAAAGAAGTGGATGTCTTGGATGACATGGGGGTGAGTAAATTATCAGCAAAAGTGAATTCCTTTAATGCTGTTTGTCGTTTATAATATGGTCAAATATTGAAGTGGTGCCTAAATGTGGTTTACTATGAGAATGTTCAACAGTCTGAGCATTAATCAGTGTGTGTTGTGCTCTCTGTGCTCCATTGTGACAGACTTTATTAGACTGTAATCCACCAGCCACAGATGAGCGTAACCTCTGAGACCTATTGACATGTCCCTCGCCCACAAATCAACCTGTGTGAAGACCTTCAAGCTCAATCCAAGACCCTTTGCCCTTCAGCTTTACTTCCACATCCTTATATGTGGAGTGTGTTCCCAAATTAAATAAATTCTCTTTTGATTTAGATTATGAAATTCATAATTTTGTTCATGTTTTTATTATTATCTGTTTTTATTATTATCATTAAAACAGTTACTTTTTAACTGGTTGTAAAATGCAGTGCTAATTTAAAACATGAATTTTAAGAAAGATTCTAAATATATTGTTTGACATATGCAGTTATGGAATTTATATTCATATATATATATATATATATATATATATATATTTATTTGAATAGTATTGATTTTAATATGATGATAGTGTTGGGTTTCCACCAATGTCTTGGTGAGTATAGATCAGGCTTATAATTTACTAAAAGCAAAGCCTTAAATAAAGAAAGTATTGAAGAAACAGACAAGCATTACTTTTAATAAACAAAATGACAAAACATTGAAGATTATAATGAAAATGGAAAATAATAAAATAAAATAAATGTATTACTTATTACACCACAATTGTTTATCAATTACAACTAAAACAACACTGGTATAGATGAGTATTCCTTCTAAAACTAAATGAGTAAACCGAAGATAATTAAATGACATTAGTGGGAGTATATTAATGATGCAATAAATGAAGAGCTTCATGCGTACAGCGCCGTTGATAAAGTTAGCGCCCTTGAGCAACGTGTCTAACCCCAGGTTGCTCCAGGGGCACTGTTCCTGTAAGTACGTGTACTGATCACATGAATGATATCCAATTTTCTTCAGTTATTAAAGCTGCATTGCGTAACTTTTTGGGGGGTTAAAAATAATCAAAAATAAATTTGACCAAGTACATAACCAGCCAGTGTTCAGAACTATCTGCTTGCCTAAGCTAAATTTAAAGCGGTAAGCTTGTAATAGATTTTGACCATACGTCAATATCCGCCTTTTAATGGCCCCCTTAAACGTCGGTAGATGGCGATCCCGGGCCGTCATACAACTGACGCTTTACCTTTAACGTCAGTTAGGTGACGGGTTAGGTTTAGGGTTAGGTTTAGGTATGGGGTAGAGTTAGGATCCCATAACCTCATCTACCGACGTTTAAGGGGGCCCTAAAAAGGCAAATATTGACGTATGGTCAAAAGACGTCCCAAAACGTCAGTTATATGACGTCTTGGGATGAGACCGGGTTGACCAGACAGTTTCTGGTCTCATTGACTTCCATTTTTTTTCCTACAATGGAAGTCAATGAGACCAGAAACTGTCTGGTTACTGATATTCTTATAAATATCAGAAAATCGGCTGAATGGATTCGAAAATGGTAAAACTTAACTGTTTACCTCTGGGGCAGTTGTAAAATGAGCCTATTTCCACAAAAAAAAAAAAAAAAAGTGGAGTATCCCTTTAACCTCCTGAGACCCTGCGTGCACATACGGGGACATCACATTTTTGGTTCTGTGCAGCATAATACTTAATTCTGTGTGACTGGAACATGTTTTTCACAAACGAGGACACTTACACTGCCATCTGGTGGCGTCAGAAGAGAAAAAAAATTAACATAAATAATTTAAAGATGGCAGAGAAAACAGGTCACATGTCACGCAGCCACTCCAGACCAAAACTTCCACAAGGTAAACAATCTAATAACATTTCATTGTTGATTCTTGTTAAGTTATGCATAATAGTGTTGTATGTTTGAAACGGCATGCACATTTGACAAAATTTTGTAAAAATAAAGATTTACCAAGCTGCTAAAGTTGATGTCCCCATATGTGGACATTGGGACTAAGCTTTGTTGAAACTTGCAAAAAAAATGAAAATTTGTAGTTGCATTGAGCTTCGTGGCAGGCTCACACACTCGAGCGCGCGCACACACACACACACTCAACGGGGCGGGGCTTCACTCACGATCGCGCATGCACACATACACACACTTGCTCACTCGCACACACACACACACGCGCGCACTCTCTCTCTCTCTCTCTCGCTCGCTCACTCACTCGCTATCGCTTACACACACATCACACACTCGCGATCGCGCGCGCACACACACACATACGCTCTCTCTTGCTCGATATCCACCGTGGTGGAGCTCTGAAAATCAAAAAATACCCTGAAAAAGATGGGCTGATTTTTAGAATTGCGCATCCAATGGTGCACCTCTCCTGGGCACGAATAAAGCCCATGGAGGGTTCAGGGGCAACAGTTACACAGTCTTTCACACCGGTTAAGTGTGATCCACTGTTCCCACAGATAAAAAGAACATTTCTAGTTTGGAGAAGCAGAAATTTTGGAGCATTGCAAAAAAGAAATCAAATTTTCAATTTGTTTTGGATATGTTTTTTTATGTGGATATTATATATTATTATGGATATTATATTTCATTATTATATTTATTTTGTTTTTCCATATCAATTTTCAGAAGTTATGCATGCAAGAGTAACAATGAAAAATGTTCAGGCACAATGCTCATGCAGTAAAAAAAAATAGATTTGCACTTTTTTACACAATGGTGTATTGATTGTTTTCTGTGCATACAGACAATTTTTTGTTTTTTGTTTTTTCAAAAAGTGCTTCATGTTCAAATATAATATCTGGTTATATGTCTTGCTCCCTCCTAACCCCAAAAAGCTAAGAAATCTAAAAGCACACCAAACCAAAACTCAGGTCTCAAGTAGTTAAGATAGACCCACTGTCCTTGCATGAGGACATCATTTTATGCAAAAACTACTTCCTGTACAAAAACAAATTTTAGTTATTATACTTATTAGGTCCTACTTGTCCCAAATAGCAAGAAAAATTATAAAATGCACACCAGGCAAACTCTCGGGTCTCAGGAGGTTAAAATGATAACCAGTTTAACAAGAAGTGCTCCCAGAACCCGAATTCCCAGAGCGTTCCTTGCAGATAATTTTTTTTTATATTTTATTTGTATAACCATGTAAATTAATTGAAACGTTGCTGATACCAATGGGCTACGGAGATTATTCTAATGTGGAAATTTATAATTTATTTATAAACAAACTACATAATGCTCAGACACATTCGGTCTCTCTTGCGCAGTCGAGCACGCTCTCGGACACACTCTATCTCGCGCATTGTCGAGCGTGCTCATGGCGTTCGCTTTGCTTTAGTCAATTCCGGCGCCTCATAAACACACACACACACACACACCAGGCTGAACAACAGCAGAAATGCATAATTTTCCTGTTATCACTCTAAAGTAAAGCACTATATAAATAAAGGTGACTTGACTGTGCATTATAATGTGATGCCCAAATTCATATGCATTTAAACGATCAATTTTGGTTCTGGTTTTATTTTCACTTTTAATTCACATTGAGCACACTCATATTTAGCCCACTACTTTTTCTACTGAAATTGTGCTGATGTTTGTACTGGAGCTGGACACTTAAAAAATGTTTTTTGCAGGGACTAACTGGACCATGCTAACTAGCCAAATCTTCCACTTGAGGAGGAAACTCTCATTCTTCTGATTTTAATGTTACTGTTTTTTTTTGTTTTTTTTTATCTGCCTTTTCTTCTTTGAGAGCGCAGAAAGTGGCCATGCAAGTTTGAGCATCCCTTTCAGCGGAAAAGAAGTAAATGATCTCCAATCGTGCATTTATGCTTCCAACAACCCGTTTCATTCCCTGTTTGCCATGAGAAAAGTCAACTTGCTTCTTTTCTTTTCCTAATTTTCCCGCACCTCATTTTTCTCCCGGCTGGAGTTTTAAAATGATAGCTGTGGATGTCATCCCTCCCCAAACTTCACAGAGGCCTTCAATATGTGAGTCCTGGCTCTCGCTCCTTTACCAAGACGCGTCATTAAGTTTTTATGAGAGTAGCTCTTGTCACCGATACTGACAGGAGGCCAGAGAATGAAGGGGAACAAGAGAAACCGGTGATGAGGGAGGCAGTCACTCCGCGGCCCTCCATCCATCCTCCTTTTTTTTTTCCCCTTCACGTCCCTCATTGCCTGGTCCTGACAAGGGCCCCGTGGTTGAGTTTTGGGCCCCGTGACACGCTGTGGCAGATGGGAGGACCATAATAGAGATCAGGGCCCAACCTGGAGGCGTGCGGTTCCGTCAAGAAAGACTGACAGCGAGGGAGAAAGAAATTGCGAGCGCGACGGTGTTTGAAAGAAGCAGTTGGCATCTGCAGTGATGGGCTCTGCTCATTAGAGTTGCTTCTCAAGCTGGATGGAGGCTCCAGTCAGAAAGAAGAAAAAGCCAGAGAGGTCAACCCCTGTCCTTCAACATGCTCTCCGACTCTCCCTCACTATATCCTGAGATGGGTTTTAACAACCGTCTCTGTGAGACCTCGGTGACAGGTGAGCTGGTCACGAGCTCAACATATCCGGGAGATACACATCATATCTTTTTGCCTCCAAATCTCACGGCGATGTTTCAGTCATGCGAGCCGGGCTTGTCTGTAATACGTCTAATTCACTTCAGACGATGTTTCTCTGCCGTGTGGTTTCTCCCAGATGGGAACCGACTGTGTCTGTGCGAGCAAATCGGCTAAGTGGAAAAACTTGTTGCTCTCTCGTTTCCTGCTATCGAGTTTCAAAGCGAACACGGCGAAAAGCTCAAACTGAACATCCGTGGCTTTTAACGGCATGTGTTCGTCCTCCATCTGCCATTAGCATCATAGTGTTACCTCCTCGAAGAGGTCAGAGGGTATACCACACATGTACTCAGCCATCATTTGTTTTAGCTACTCATTTAGCAAACAGATGGGCTGGAATTTCAATGGTTTCTCTCGGAAACTGTTCAAAGTGAATGTGCGTCGTGGTCCTTCCACTTAAAACTGAAGGATTGTGCTAAGAGATGTTTTTTTTTTTTTGTAATTAGGGACTATTGTAATTGCTAAAATGCACCAATTAAACTAGCTATGTGTGTTTTTTTACAGTACAAAAACTTTTTGAAAGAGAATAATGGTTGGGTACAGTGGGGTGCACTGTGGTACAAAAAAAACTTCTCGTACAGTATAATAAATTGCAAAAAAAAGATCCACGTCGCAATGGGAACTTGGGCTCATCTCCGCAGCATGTGTGGGTGGTATTTAAAAAAAAAAATAATGCTCAGTTTTCAAAATTGTCCCTATTGTTTGGGCTAAAGTTACAATTATTGATATGATACTAAACAGATGGCTCAATTTTTCATTTGTTGACAACTTGGATTGATTTCATTGAATATCATTTTAGTTGTGCGTCCGACTAAAGAGATAGCATTTATTGTTTCTGTAAAGAAATGAAATTGTTTCAAGCATTGTATAACACAGTCTCATCCCAAGTCGTCATATAACTGACATCTTGGGACGTCTTTTGACCATACGTCAACATCCACCTTTTTAGGGTACCCTTAAACGTCGGTTAGTTGATGATCCCGGGCCGTCATACAACTGATGGTTTACCTTTAACGTCAGTTAGGTGACGGGTTAGGTTTAGGGGTAGGTTTAGGTCTGGGGTAGGGTTAGGATCCGATAACTTCATCTACCGACGTTTAACCCTTATGCTGCATTAGGGACATTTTTGGTCTTTTGCAGTTTAATTTCTTTGACCATTTTGGCTGTTTTAATGCAAATGGTATGAAATTTGGCAAAATTGTGACTTTTTGGATAGATGTAAAAAATGTGATCCCATTTTGCAAAATATGTATAACACACACTGTGTAGATCAAATAGTAACACTCAGCACCATAAAGACCAAAAATGGCCCATTGAAACCCATTAAAACGTTGTTTAAATCTGAGGCTGTCAGTAATACATGAAACATGATTTTTGCACAAACATCCTTTCATTTTGAAGCAAAAGCATTATATTTGCATTATATAGTGTATTCCACCAGATGACGTCACTACATATTTATTCCCTATGGGTGGAAATGCACCTTATTTTAGGCAATAGGCAATGTTTAATAGGTGGCCATTTTTGGTCTCTAACGCGCTAAGTGGGATTTTTGGCAAAGTGGGACTGTGATAATCCAAATCTAAAGTTTTCTCTTTGCATTTAGTTTATTGAAAATAATTGAATTTTTGTGTTTTTTCCTCTTATACAAATCGATGGTTTCGCAAACAAAACTGGTAATTAAAGGGTTAAAATCATGAAATTGAATACATTTTTTGGTAGTTATGATGAGAACTGATGCTGGTTAAAAGATTTAACTTGGTAAAAGTGGAAAATAATAATAATATATAATATTTTAGGCAATGTTTAATATGTGGCCATTTTTGGTCCTTAATGCACTCAACGGTGTTAAAAATCTAATGCAGCACAAGGGTTAAGGGGGCCCTAAAAAGGCGGATGTTGACGTTGTTTTAAATGTTTGTTTTTCTGTATTTTTACAGTGATCACATTTTAATGACCATGTATTAATTCTCTAAAAGTAAATTATTTGTATCTTTCATTTGTACAATATTTGTTGGAGTGATTGCACTGAACAAGAATTAACTTAGATACTAAGCAAAATATATTACTTTAGATTTGTTTGTTTTTTAACAACACTGAGCAAAAGGCCCTTCTCGCCACTGATTTTTTATGACATTTGAACAAACTACTTGTATTATTTGTTTTCCCACAAAATGTGTTGCCCTATCAATATTAAATAAAAATCATAATGGCATACAATGAATATCATTGGTATTATTGGCATAATTAATGGCATTATCATTATTAATAATAATAATAATAAAATGAATCATATTAATCATAATTACTAATACAAAAAAATAAAAATAAAAATTCTAACATGTCTTTTACTTGTCACTAGCCAGACAATCATGATGCTCTTCAGTGTGATAGCAGAACTAATATTTATCTTTAAAATACCAGATCTTTATTTTATTTGACAAAAACTACACCTGTAGGTTTGAATTCTACAGTGGTTGCAAATTAGCTGATCTGAATTTAATCATTTAACCAGAATTCATTTTAAGTTTGTGTATGTGCCAGGTACGCTAGAGAAATAGGTACTCGGAAATTATATATATATATATATATATATATATATATATATATAAATCACAAAAAATCATGGCTTGGTTCAGAAAAATGTTCTTGATTTTTGTATTATACAGTATTTTTATTAAAACTAACTTCATAAAGTATGATTTTTTTATTTATTTTTATTTATTTATTAATTTTTTTGAGCAATGATGGAGCTATATTTGAGTATTCTTAGGAGCATATAAAACAAAACGGCTCCTTGGTCAACATGAAATGTAACAGACACCTGTCGGTTACTTACTTTCTTAACTGTCATTACACTCCTCACCACTAGGGGTTTTAGTGAGACCAATGTGCTTAGATAAAGAGCCAGGTGAGCAGTAGAAGAAATTATTCCATCACGTGGTATGCACCTTTAAAGTTGGTTCGCAACCCGCCATAAAACCAAAAGAACAAGAAGGAAGAAATTATCATGGCTGACCTCCTCGAGTCCTGGCTGGGGAACGTTCTGTTTCATGCTCAACTGTAAGTAAAATGGATATGTATATGTTGAAGTTTACGATCTGGTGAAAGATTTTTTTTTTTTGTGCTTATTGAATATAGTGGCTTTAATGCAGATAGTTAAGAAGAGACATTTTGTGTTTTGTAGGACTTTTCAGTATCTGCTGAATAAATATTTGTGCCAACTTTGTGGTTGTGTTTGGGATTGACCCACATTTGAGTGCTACTACAAGGCTAGTTGGAAATAGCTTCATTTGACTGTTGGATTACCATTATGGACTTCCTTTCTTGACATGAGGGCTTTATGTTGGACTACGGTCATACTTTGTTGGATTTCATTTACCATCAAGCCTCCACATCATTTGACTCCTTAAAGACAGTCAAGCTTTCATCTGACTTTCACACTTTAACCTTAACTTTCTACAACAGTGAAAGTTCTAAAGTACATATTACTGGAACTTCATCTCATATACAGATGCTGGGTGTTTTTGTAACTGTTGAATATTGTTTCTTTGTTATTTCTATGAGTCTTGGTGTTTATATAAAGTCATATTAGGTGTTTTCATTGCTTTTTTTTATTTTACTCATTGGATTAAAAACATTGATGTTGATGACCCTCCCCTACAAACAGATTATTAGTTAGCATTTACTCAGAGTAGCATGTGTTGGTTAGATGTAGTTATAAACAGGTTTATTTTAGTTCAGATTAACATTTGAGGGCAGCAATTGTATTCATAAAGTCAAAATAAAACCGTTGTAGCCTACTATTCCTGCCAAACTTCCATGATTACAGTTACTAGTATTATACAGTAAATCCATAGTGAATGTTGCTGATCTGTGGACACTGAATAGTTCATTCATGGCACATTGTTTCTACTGGTTTCCACGTCAGCGCTGTTCGATCTGTTAATAACGGAGAAATGGAAATGTTTCTCACTAGATCTCGCAGCGATGTTTCATGGCGAATTCAAATGCTTTCTTTACTGGATTTCACTGTGTAGTAACAATGCTGATGATCTAGATCGGCGCTGCATTGGTTCAAACTGATATACGGTCCGTCAACCACACAATAACAATAGCGCCGTTTCATTCCGCTTGCGTTACATTTGCCATTTGATGTTGGGCACAGTCTCATCCCAAGAAGTCATATATAAGTGATGTCTTGGGACGTCTTTTGACCATACGGTCAATCTCTGCCTTTTTAGGGTACCCTTAAACGTCGGTTACATGACGATCCCGGGCCGTCATACAACTGACGCTTTACCTTTAACGTCAGTTAGGTGACGGGGTAGGTTTAGGTCTGGGGTAGGGTTAGGATCCGATAACGTCATCTAACCGACGTTTAAGCGTACCCTAAAAAAAGCGGATGTTGCCGTATGGTCAAAAGACGTCCCAAGACGTCAGTTATATGACGTCTTGGGATGAGGCTGCGCTGAAAATGTAATGAATCACTGTTATTATTATTATCATTATTATTATTATGAAGACATGATAAAATAATGTTTTGTCTTGCGTATTCTTTTAAAACTGATTTATTTGCGTCATTGAACTTGAGCTTGTTAAATTGTCTTTGCATCTGACATTCATCTTGAAAGGGCAGTAAAAAAAAACCTCAAAAGATTAGTGCCTAGCACTTGAGCATAATGAGCTCTCTTAGTCACAAATCAATAGTCAGTTAGGAAGGAGGCCCTTCTTGAAGGTAATCTGTTGTAAAAAGCCTTTGCTTTGGTGCACTTAGGAAACAAATAGGTGTTTGCATTTCTGTCAAATGGGCTTACATTCAAAAAATATATATTTGTCTAACATTAATTCTGCATGAATGATAATATAATGCAGCTTCATAAAGAGGTAACACAAGATCAGATCAGTGATCCCAGACAACTGGATCAAATGTATATCAAATGTGATATAAACAGGCATACAGTAATATTACAGGGTAATATTACTTATAAAACTTGCCAAAGTTACATTTTAGCAAGTATTTACTTGTATGCATTTTAGTTACCATTCAAAAGTTTGGGGTCAATAAGATTTTTTTTTAATCAATTAATTTGTGTATTAATAATTTTATACTGTGATGTCTCATTAAATTGATCAAAAGTGACTATATATATATATATATATATATATATATATATATCTCACAATATTACTGTTTAAATAGGCCTCAGTGAACATGAGATACTCCTTTCAAAAATATTAACAAGATTGTATACTACCAAAAACCTTTGAATGGCATTTGCATTTAAATTGTACAGTCTTTATCTTTTTGGTAAAAATAAACAAACCAAAGCATATTGACTATAATTTTTTTTTTTTTTATTAATTAAAAAAAAGGCAACGATCCCTTTTAAAAAGAAATATGCCAACACAGAAATAAAATAAAGTAAAACGATTTCATTGGGTCTTTAAAACCATGTTTACATCCTCCAGTCCAAATTTGATGATTTTAAACATTGTTGTGTTTATCCGTAGTGACACAAAGAGGAACATGACTGAATTTTTGACATCATTTCCAGTCTTCCGGCTTCTCTTGTCATGTGATTATTTTCTTTAAACTTCATTACAAGCTTACATAAAACTGGCACACCATTTTGGGGCAGCTGATAATTTGGGAACTGCTGGCAGTCGTTGACTTGATACAGATTTCTGAGTTTCCAGAATATAGAAAGTTATACCCCACTTTCTGAAGATGCTCGAAAACAACCCTACTGGGACTCTTGTATAGCAGATGGTGTACAGTGAAACACGCTGCTCCTTATATGATTTCTAATGCACCGCTCTCATGTCATCGCTCCCCAGACTCAACCATGGCATGAATTTGTGTTTGGGAAGTACTCTCATTTTTTTATTAGTGTTTAGAGGGCTGACAGCTTCGCAAAGGTCATGTTGGGGATCTTACAGCAAATGCTAGAGCTTAGTTTAGCTCTATCTGTGGGAATGTCAGAGCGGTGTACACCAAACAAACGGTCAGGAAATTAAGAGCGCTGTCTGCTTTATCTGCTCTGACTCTGAAAAGGTGCTGTGATTTTAGTGTAACTGTCTAATGCCTTGTCTTTTTTTTTTTTTTTTCATTCCCCAGTACCACAATGATAGGATTATGCACTGCCAACGTATTCTCATCCAAATGCGTCATATACAACGCTTTTGCCAAAGCACATGGCACCCTATAGCGTCAATATAACATGCTTCGGTTATGGGTAGGTTTAGGTGTGGGGTAGGGTTAGGGTTAGACCACTAGGAGGCGCCTTCTGATTACAAGAGGTAAAAAACGATAGGCCGTCAATGTGTACTTACATTTACGAGTCATTAAATCATGTTTAATTTGGACTTCTCTGAGCATGCTCTTTGAGGTGGTGACCATAGACCTCCATTATATGTCCAAAAGGCACTTTGGTTGGATTAACTGAGATGGAAAGAGAGAAACCTTACAATCGGCTCAATGTGTTGCCAATTAATTCAGCTCATTTCATAGACTGGAAGATGATCTGAAACTGGAGTCCATTTAAAGCTGTGCTCAGACTGGCACTAATGATCAGATATCCTATTTTAAACCCCAACTAGATGTTCAGATTTCGATTTCCGTGTTAACCACTAAAACACGTTAATTAAAACACTAGAACAATATGTTCTTTTGAAATACTTTGTTGTTCAATTATCTTCCTAGTTCATTAAGATCCTTAGAACTCAGGCTGCATAAATGGTTATTTCAGAAACCTATATTTTTTAAATAAATAAATATACTCTTTACTCCAATACATTTGTCTGTATTTTATATAATAAATACGAATTCATTGTTCAAACGGTTCTGAGGTTAAATTTGAGCCATATATAGTTGGTTAAAATACATTTAGTTTGTATGCTTAAAACATATCGGCATGTTTTAAATGTATACAGTTGCAATTATAGTGCACGCATTTGCCAGGAATGTGCATTGAGTAATTTGAGGTTGAGTTTGAACTTTGAAGTGAACATACTGTATTATAAATTTAGTCTATTGTAATTAGAGTAAAGAAACACAGTTTCCTCTACAGTCCACTCAGGCCATACAAACTGCAAAAATGGGTCATTCAGAAATCTCGAGGCTGTTTTTGAAGAATGGGGCAGTGCCGACTAAACTGGACGGCAAACACTATTAAGCACAGTTCCTAATTTCGCAAATGCAAAGAAGTCATTTTTTTTTATACAAATCTTAAAGATACAGTAGTAAAAAGACATGACGGTTTTAGGTGCAAGGCACCTTGGATAACATTCGGGAGAGAAATAAATGTTAAAACGTAATATATGTCCTTTTGAAACAATTATTTATTTTTTGCTACCATCACTATTGGAGAGTCCAGTGTTCAAACTGTGTCTCTGCCTCATCGTTCTCTCCACTAATGACAACAGTCACACTGTAGATTGAAATATCTTTCCCTCTCTCCATATGACAAATTAAAATTCACTCAAGCATCGATTCTCTTATTATAATTGCCCTTAGGGAAATGAGCTTTTTAGGAGAGAAGAAAAAAACGTGAAGGAAAAAAAAAGTAAATTGAGTCTTAACCCCATGGATACATTGACAGCAGTTGCATTGTGGGTCTCATCTGCCCCTGTTGAATTAGTGTACAGGGAAAGTATAGAGTAAATGTGTTGTGTATGGAGGGCGAGGTCAAAAAACAACAGATGGAAGCTGACATGACCTCAGCACTCTTAAGAGACTGTTTGCTTAGTCAAGAGCCGCACTGAATTCAATGTGTGCTGTTATCAAAGCTGACGCCAGCGACCCTGACACCAAGTAACATTTGATTCAAACAGAGTTCAATTTATAGCTTACAGTAGGACATATTATCTCTATTAGGTTCGAAATGAATTGCAGAAGGAAATAAAGTAATATATACGCTAATTCGTCAAAGGGGCAAACTGTTATCTGTTCTGTAAAGTGAGATTACCAGCCTGAAATATTACTCCATTCACTCGCTCACTAGAGACACTCCTTTTTTTTCCCCTCATATTACTAAAATATTTAGCATTCTTGATTCCCAATGTCTGACTCCTGTTACATCAAATAAAATCAATCTGCATCAACTTCTCGGAAGGTTGTTCGTGCAATCCTCTTGAAGATAATTAAGAGTCCGCTGCTTGGTTTTCAATGCTGCTTGGTTTTCAATGTCTGAATTATTCAAATTTAAATTAGAGCAGGGAAAAACATCATCAAATCTAATTATCTAATTGTAGTCAAACGTGTTGATGTTAAAAGCAAAGCTAAACACAGTTTATTGACATTATATTGTAAGGGGAATTTCACTAATATGGGTGAATATCTTTTTAAAGGTCTGGCTGGTGAACAAATATGACTTAACAGCTTCAATTATCCAATAAGGGGTTTGAAAAATTACACTGTTTAAAAAAAAACACATTGAAAAATGATTATTTGAAAATGTTGCTTCCTTATACAGTACTGTATCTTTGACTCAATTAACTGACAACAGTTTATTCACACAAAAAAAATACATTTTAAATTACTTTAGAAACCATGTATACTTTGTGCAAGTTTTTTGACAAATGCAACCAGTGAAATTCCTAGACATTTATAGATACTAAGAGTGCAGAGCAAACCTGTGGAACTGATATTGTTAAAAAAAAACAGAACATCACCATTAACACTCACACTGTAAAACAAAATATTGTTGGTTGAACTTAAATTAAGTTACCTGGTTGCCTTAATTTTGAGCTTATTATATGTTAATAAATAAATAAAAAGTTATACATTGAATGAGATTGGTTTAATCAACAGAAACTCAAAATATTATGTTATCTCATATCAACTGGTAATCTATATCATTCATCTGAACAGTAGTATTGTAAAAAAATATATATAATAATAGCATTTGCATAAATGCATTTGACAGCTACAATATAATATCTATACTGAGTCTATACTGTACTAATTAAGAAAAGTAGCTGAACTATAGCCAGAAATAACTTCAGATCAGCAACAATGCTGGATTGTTTTAACCCAAAATTGGGTAAAACATGGACATAACCCAACAAATGTTGGGTTAAAAATGTAATTTAAAATTTTAATCTAACTTCAACATTCACTTTCAACTGTACATGTTTTAATTATATTTTTAACCCAACATTTGGGTTGAAATAACCCAGCATTTTTAAGAGTGCACATTTTATTAGATGTTCAATGTACCTTTTAGCCTTGATTTCTATGCAGCAGTCCTGCTCGCAATTACCAATACTTGTTCGTATAATCACAACATACAATGCAAACATAATATATATAAAGAATCACAAACCGTTTTCTAACCGATAACATTAATACATGTTTCTTGAGCAGCAAATCAGCATATTAGAATGATTTCTGAAGGATCAGTGACACTGAAGACTGGAGTATAATGATGATGAAAACCAGGAATTAATTACATTTTTAGAATATATTAAAACGATACTTTTAAATTGTAGTAATATTTCACCACATTGCTCTTTCTGCTGCATTTTTGACCAAATAAATGTAGATTTCCTTCGAAAACACATTAAAACAAATATCGCACCAAACAGCCATAGTACGGAGTGATTCTGATCCTTAAAAACTGGTCCACTTTGACTTGTAGGATGAAAAGATCTGACTGGTGAAGATGTGTTTGGGTATTACTTTCACAGCTCCAGAGGTCACTCTCTGTGATCTCCTCACTAAAACGCATTATGACGCGAGAAGAGCGATAGGCGAGAGCGCGGCGGCCCGGACGCTTTTTTTCCCCTTCTCTCTTTGCAGGAAAAGGACATGGAGTCTCTGCGAATTCTCGCAGAAGAAGCTGTCACTCCCTCTGTCACTCGCCGCGTGTAGCCTCTTGAAGGCAAAATGTCATCCAACTTGTCAGGACTCTAATCCCAGAGAACCATTTACTGTAGTGCTCCATCTCTCTTTCTGTCCTTTTCGTCTCTCAACATCCTCTCCTTTACGAACTTCTCCCCTTCCATTTGTGTCTTCCCTCTCATAAATATTCCTTTCTCTGCACCCACACACTCTCTCTCTCTCTATCTACAGGCCCGCTGACGATCATCTCTCCAGCGTGACACGTTAACTTGATCAGCGATCATGAGTGATGTCACGGACAAGAGGTGTGTGTCTCTCATCCCTTAACGACCTCCATGACTCACTCCCATCCATCATTTCACTTTTCCAGCACCATTCCACTGCCTCTGCCATTGAAATAACAGCTGTTCCTCCCCAAAGTTTCTGTATCCCTGTGTGGCGCGCTCACAGGCCTGTCCCTGAGCAGCTGCACTGCGACTGGAGATGCTGGGGTGTTTTCCGCTAATTACCCAGCGCAAACAAAGCCCCAGGGCCGTGTTTCTACTTCCTGTTTATTTCTTTCATTTGCTTTTTTTTTTTAATCAGGGTCTGCTCGCACTCAATCAGAGATGCTAATCTTGCTAGGGGATTAGCTATTCCGCTGTGTTGCAAACACGGTACGGTTCTCGTCGACTTTCTCAAAACAATCCTCGTTCGGTGGAGTCATTAGCGTGTTTCTGTCGAAGCAAAGCCTTTATCTACACCTCTCGTCTTCAACATTTTCCTCTCAGACTCACTTCCCACTGTCGAAACAATTGAGGCGTATTGCACTCAAAAATGCCAAGTGCTAATCAAAAGTCAGCAGTTTAATATGAATTTACTATGTGCACCATGAACTGAGATGTCTTAGAAAATACTGATACGTTTGTCAACTTCATCCAAAGCTATTTACATTGCATTCAAAGTATCTATTAAATCAGTAACAATACAAAAAAGGTTTAGTTCGTTAGCATTAGTTCAAGGGATAGTCCACCCAAAAATAATACTTCTGTCATTAATTATTCACCATCATGTCGTTTCAAACCCGTAAGACTTCTGTTCATCTTCGGAACATAAATAGACTTCTGTTCATCTTCGGAAAATAAACAAAAAAACCCACTTTTTTTTTGTTTTTTATGAAATCTAAAAGCTTTCTGTCCCTCCATTGACAGCAACGCAACTTTGATGCATCAAAAACTTATAGAGGTCCTTAGTAAAAAAAAAATACCAAAATAATTTTTTTAAAACTGAGTATACTACAAGTCCACAATTCTCTCAGCTGGATTCATTGCTCCTCGAAGTGAAACTAAATCGGCACTTCTGAGGGAAATTTCCCAGGATTATTATTACGATAGTATTATTCCTCACAGTGTAGCAAGACGACATAGAGTACATTAATCTAATTAAATATCTAATATATTGATGTTTTACTGTAGGCGTTCACAGGTTTGAATGGATCGCCTCAGATCATTTGCGTTTGAATAGCGCGCTCTCCGTGGGCGTGTTCACATTGGCAGATAATCAGCTGAAGTGAGAATGACTGACGTCTCTCTCTTTTCGTACAGATTACATAAACATAAAATATTTGTTTTTTATATAAATCACTTAATTTAAAAGAAGACAATTCAAGCTTTATAAAGACATATCACTCATGCCTGCGTGACTGAGTATTTGCTGAGTTACAGTTCATTTTCTGACATGTTTCACAATGGACTTCACTGACAGAGAGAAGGCAGAACTTGCATTATGTTTATTTTTCTTTATTTGGCGAAAAGCACGACACTTTGTTTTAATTGTGAGTATACACAAAAAATAGACACTTAACAGGTTTGAAGGATGTACAACACTTATATGTAAAATCCAAATCAACAGAGTATTTTGAGTCTCTTTTGCACTGATAAGAACAAAAAAACGAGCTTGCATCGCCGGCACGACCGCCGACCCCAGGGTTAACATTCCTGACATATAATACTTGAGGCTTACTGTTATAAATATTATATTTAAACTTTATTGCACAATGCACATTTCTTAATTAGGCATAAAATGTGTTTTAACACTACTATGAGTAAGGATGGTACGATCTCCGTGTAATCAGTGTTTAATTGTTGATTTGTTTGTCCTTTTTATTAGAAACTATTTTTTATTGCATATAGTTCTTCTTATTCACAAACATATGCAATATCGTTTTTTTTTTTTTTTTTTAATTTTCTAAATTTTTCTAAAATTTTCAGTAAAGTCGGACGTATGTCATTTCAGTATAAAGCCCCTTTTGGAAATAATCGTACTGTTTCTCTGAGATCCTTAATCACTTTAGCTTATCTTAAAATAACTTCTTTTTTTTTTTGAGAAATTGAGGATTTTCAGTTATGTCAAGCTGATGTTACTGATGCATAATGTTGAGTTTTGTATTTCAACTGTGGTTGTGTGGGGGATAAATTGAGCATTTATTTTGTTTTGTATCATTGTAGTGTGTGTTTGTTTTGTAAGGTTGCTCTGTTTTGTGTTCTCTTTGGGTTTTTAGGACCCCTTGGAAATGAGATGTCTATCATTTTAATAAATATATATTAAATAGTTCCACTTTAGCACAGTAAAGTATACCTAGTATAGGCCTATCTTTAGTTGTACATAATCACAATTTATAGTAAGGTTGCTCTGTTTTGTGTTCTCTTTGGGATTTTAGGACCCCTTGGAAATGAGATGTCTATCATTTTAATAAATTCATATTAAATAGTTCCACTTTAGCACAGTAAAGTATACCTAGTATAGGCCTATCTTTAGTTGTACATAATGACAATTTATAGGATATTAAAGGAATGGTTCCCTTTTGAATTTTTTTTTCTCGCTCGTTTCGTGTCTTAGGCAATCAATGTGGACTTACATTTACTTTTATATTAAATTATGTTTAATTTGGACTTCTCTGTGCATGCTCTTTCAGGTGGTGACCATAGACCTGCATTATATGACTGACAGACAAGAACGGTTTGACCTAAAAATATCAAAATGGAACCGCGGAAACAAAGACACCTACATCTTGGTGGATGCCCTTGAGGTAAGCTAAAACTTATCAAAAATTCATTTCAAAGTGAGCTATCCCTTTAAGTACACAATTAATTGTTCCAAATTTAGCAGACTGAAAGTATACCAATTTAGTTTAATAAAACTACAATTGTAGGTTATTTATATTTACTTGCATAATATGCAAATGGATTGTAGTACACTTAGTACATTTAATTTCCTATGGATTGTAAAACAAATCCAGATGAATTGAGTGGTTTAGTCCAAATTATCTGAAGAGACACAATTGCTATATGATGAACAGATTGAACTTAGTCTTTGGAAATCAGTTCATGCACTACCTTGAAATCTAAAAATAACATTTGGCATTGCGCCAAGCACTGGTGTTTGAGTTTTTAAACATTGTGGTATCAATGATTTCAGTTATACCTGCTCTTAAACAGTACATAAAAATAAAGTGTGGTTGGTTAGACAACCTTTCCTGTCCAAGTAGGACAATCTGATCAACTGATGACCAACTTGGACCAGTTAAAAACCATGCAACTTTTACCAAAAGCTGGTAATTTAGCTGGATTTTCTTGCGTCTTTCCTTCCTTATCCCCCACAAGGTGACTTTTTACACCAGGAACGTTCATTGTAGTTGATTGTGTGCTTGTTCTTAAGAAATGGGTATCTGTCTGAATGATGAAATGGCTCCCTGTAAGCTTGAATCTTTTTGTTTAAACACGGATTTGTGTCACATTTCCATTCCAACTATACAAATAGAGCTCCAAACAAGCTGTGACTACCACCATGCATTTGTAATGCCGTCTTTCCCTCTCCGGATTGTTTGGATTCATACACGGGGGATGTTTACTTATAGAACAGTTTCAGACATGATAGATGGTCCATGAAAGTGTGATTTTACAAAATCCACACAATTTGCTTGTCTCAAGTTGCATTTCGGAATGTAAACAGGTTCGTTTTCGCTTCGTGAAACGCGATGCGCTGCGATTAACATCCGAATACGCCTTTACTCGAAGCCTCTCGCTCTCTCAAAATATCTCTAGTCCACACTTAAAAGTAGACCAGTGGGGTGTCAGTTATAATATCTAATTAATGAGTTAATTAAAAGACTTCTCTCCTCTTTTCACATGGTGTCAGATAGAGAGAGAGAGAGAGCAGATGTCTATATATATTTAGCTCTAAAGTTCACATCCATTACTCTCCTACTTTGAGTAACTTTTATGACTTTTTTTGCTTTAGGGTCAAGGAACCAGATAGAAATCTAGGTAAAAGCATTGTGTAATAGATGCTATGATTCGACAACGATACAAAGAGGACTTCCAAAGATGTCTTCCATGTCCTCAAGGGATTTTTATTTATTTTTTTGAGAGAGAGAGAAAGCTCAGATGGGGAGATGGGGCTGTAAGTACACATCTTCCAGAAATTCTGCATGTGTAGCTGCTGAGTTCAGGTCAGTCAGATCTGTTTAATGTCAATGATGTTGTCGCCTCTGGATGAATGGTACCCTAGGGGTCCATCAGGAGCAGCTCGACTTCCATTCCAATGACCTTCACTATGATGCATGTCTGCACAGGGAGAAAAAGAGTGATTCGCGTGTGCATCTTTTTACTGCGTGGGTCGGTCCACATGGGTTCTCTCTCGGTTGTAGGGTTCGGCGTATAGTCTGGATGCTATGCTGTCGCAAACATCTCTCTGATGAGACCTCCGCCAGGGCCTGTGTGACAGACCAATAAGAGGCTTATTAGAAATACACGATTAAGTGATTAGTTTTACATCAGCAGAGAGAGAAGTAGTGGTTCTGTGGAAATGAAGCATGTGGTTAAAAAAGGAGTGTCGAAATCGTGTTCTCTCAAGACTTAACTTATTTCACACTGCCAAGATACAGTATTTTGACACACATTCAGCCTAATGTCTGCCTACTTTTATTGCAAAAAATAAAAATAGCTTTTTTGGTATTTTGTCTTGTTTTGTAAAACATCTACAAATCTTTAAAAGACCAAGAAATCTTTACAGAGAATCAATTCGATTTTCTTCTTGGCAAATTGACAACTAAATGGATTAATTCGACAATGTGCATGCATGGATTCAATGCAATGCTTCTGAAATCAACATTGATGCATGTATTTTAGTGTTGGCTTTTGATTTTTTTTTAATATATATATATATATATATAATTGAATCACTTAAAAAATATGAGTATTCTATTGACAATCATTTCATTTGATTTATTTTTATTGCATTTATTGATCAATTTAAATGCATTTTCCAGTGATGTACAGTATATTGACAAACAAAATGGCAATAATATATCTTCAATAATTACACGCACAAAAAAGGTTTAGGATTTACTTTGCAGGTTTTACTTTGACATTTTAGTGAATTTAAAAAAAAAATGAAAAACTTTTTTCAACATTTTTACACACTGTAAAAAATATTTTCAAGATTTATCACAACATATTTTCTTTTGTCAAATCAACTTTATAATAATTTATTTAGTTGAGAACTTATTATTTTGAGTTTCTGATGATTAAATGAATCTCCTTCTTTGTATTAACTCGCTTTTTCCAGTTCAATCAACTTAAAATTTTAAGGCAACCCAGTTTACTTACTTTTTTAAGTTAAACCAACAATATTTTTTTTTTACAGTGTAGTAATCACATTTTTTTTCTTTTGTCAAATCAACTTAAATAATTTATTTATTTCAGATAACATATAATTTTGAGTTTCTGATGATTAAATCATTCTCCTTCATTGTATTAACTCACTTTTTCCAGTTCAATGAACTTAAAATTTTAAGGCAACCAGGTTACTTACTTTTTTAAGTTAAACCATCAATATTTTTTTTTAAAGTGCAAAAATGTCAGTGCACACAATTTCCATTCAACGAAAGTGTGCTACACATATATTAAAAAAAATATATGTGTGTGTTTTAAAAAAAAAGTGCACACGAGCTTTTTATCTTTTTAAATACGTTATTTCAATCTGTTTTAAAGTCAGTTCAAGATCTATTAATCAAAACAATGAGTAAATCACTTCTGAAATGAACTACATTGATAACCTGCTCATCATGATTCACACAAAGTCACGTAATGTGAGCCTGATCCCAAATTAAGAGCAAAACTGCGCTTAGATGATTGTCAGATAACCAGTTTTGGAACCACATACACGAATCGGATGCCAAAAAAAATCTGATTTCAGAATTGCTTTTGGTATTTACACAGATCAAACAACACATCTACTGTGCTACAGTAGATGTGTGAAACAGTCAGAAGTGGTTGATAGTGCGAAACCCGAGTAACAGAATATTAAAAGATGTGAAATTTGGAGAATGCCTCATGAGAGACGAATGTGCTGCCCATCTAATTATGAAAATTAATCTTAAAGTGACCAGTGTAAACATGTTTATTGACCCAGTGCCCCACTCTTGTGTGTCTTTACGTGGTGTAATTGCGGTCCAGCATCGAATGGAGACCGATTCTTCCGGAGGATACATCCATTTGTCTTAATCTGCCGTGACCTACATCCCAGACATCTTCTCCTCCAAAGCCGAATCTCGCACTGGATTGCAGGAGCACTCTTCTTAGTCGTGCATAAGTGTAATTGATGACTTTGACCTTCTAATGGTCCAGCATATTCAGTCACTCACAGATACAGCGTCCCGTGTCTCTTAAGGGCGCAAGTGCACAAATAAATGACCTGACGAGGAGAGCGCTTTCACCAAATGGAATGGAATAAAATACGTGGGAGATGTCCTCACCCTTCTTCTTATACGAAAAGGTTAATCCTCAATCTTGGATTCGTTTGAGTGTAAGCCTGAAAATAACATGCGAGACATGTATGTTTTCCTAAACTCTCTCTCTCTCTCTTTCTTTCTTCTGCTTTCTGAATTGGTAAGAGGGGTCTTAGACGCCCGCTGCTGTCTTAAACTCAAATGCAGCTGAAGTGGATTGGATCTCACCAGGAAACAACACTCTGGCTAATCTAACACAGTCAATGTTCATCAACAAAAATGTGTCATCCACTGACAAGGACAAATCGTTACTCTCAAATGGTTTGGCAAGGGAACTCAGCGTGATGTGTTTGCTTTGTTCTTTCCGAGACTTTGCAGACATGTTCGCATGTTAGAGCCTTCCATTCGCCAATCTATCTGTCATTAGCTATGTTACGTTATTCTGTTGCAATTAATCAAAATGCCGTCAATTTCCTCAAGAACTCATTCAGCCACGTCTGTCTATCCCTTTTTGTGATATTATATGTGTGTGCATTTGGCAGATGTTTATATTTTTCCAAAGTGGTTTAAATTTCATTTGACGCACACATTTGGTCAGTTCATGCTTTCTCTGAGAAGTGAACCCATGACCTTTGACATAGCTAGTGCCGAGTTAGCAAGTTTGAGTGAAAAACAGGACACTCCTTGTGAAAAAGAATTGTAGTGTGCAAATTGTGAAAGTAGTTTGAGTGACACTTCATTTTACAGCGTCCCTGTTGCATATCTTACATGTGCGGACTAGTAATAAAAGTAAATTATGCATAATTGCAATCAATACCCTAAACCTAACCCTAATTTTAAAGTAATTACACTGTAACAAGGAAACCTTTGACTAAAGTTTAACCATGTATTTAAAAAGAAAATCTGCACTTACAGGTATATTAATGAGAAATTAAAGAGATTACACTTCCATGTTTTAACCCAATTAAGTAAACTTTTAAAAAGTGTCCTTTACAATAATATAACATTTTTAATTATTGTTTTTAAAAAAATAAACCCATTTTAATGTGTTGTCTAACATACTAAATCACATACAAATATTCATGATGTACAATTTTACAAATTGCATTAAAGCATGTTTTAGCTTGCCATAAATGTTTGTTGCTACGTTCAACTTTAGATTCACTTTAACCAAATTTTAAAGACAATAGAATTATGCAATTTCATATAAAGATGTGCAACTAATTACATTTAATGTAATTGCACACTGTAAAAAAAAAACATGATTTGAAATCACAACTTTTTTTTTTCTTTTTGGCAAATCAACTTAGAATATTATGTTATCTGAACTACATAAATTATCTAAGTTTCTGATGATTAAATCAATTTCCTTCATGGTATTAACTCAATTTTTGCATTTCAATGAACTTAAAATTTTAAGGCAACCAGGTTACTTTTTTTTTACTTAAACCAACTATATATATATATATATATGACTGAAAACTATCAATTCTTTTTTTGAAACAAAATCATTGGAGCATGTTTTACACGTAAATATCACGTTTTACACGTCTTTTCTTTGCAAAATTTACTTGCAATTTCTGAGGGAAACTTGCTTCAAAGTAAATCATACACCATTATATGAGACGTATCACTGTAAAAAAAAAATACATATAAATATATATATTTTTTACCGTGATATGTCTCATATAATGGTATATGATTTACTTTGAAGCAAGTAAGATGCCTATATATATATATATATATATATATATATATATATATATTATTTATTTATTTTATTTTATTTTTTTAACAGTGATGCGTCTCATTACATTCAGTTTTCACTAAGGTATATTGTTTTGTAATAAGTACATTGGGAAAAAAAATAATGGTGTATGATTTACTTTGGAACAGACAAAGAGACAATAACAACAACCTTTGACTCAACAAACTCCCAATTACTACATATTAATAGTTAGGTAGTTGCTAAGTTTAGCTATTGGATAGGTTAGGGGATGTAGAATATGGTCATTCAGAATAAACATTTATATGTGCTTATAAGTACTAATAAACAGCCAATATCCTGCATGCTAACCAGCCGCTATACAGTAGTTAACCGTGAGAAATGGACCCTAAACTAAAGTGCTACCAAACTTTTGCATACTGTACTATTTTTTAAAGTATGCCTATATGTGTACCTCTATTTCACAAGGGAACGTCCTGAACAAAGCAGAGTTTGCACATGCAGTTGCTCCAGAAATGAAAAAAAAAGGATGAATTATGGTGTGGGCAGGTAGCAGGCAGCATATGAGGGACATGGACATGCTTTAGATGGATTTCCGACATGCAGTTCCATTGTAAGCCGTGACACAAAGACTCGAGACGTCTGCCAGGAGCTTTACATCCCATGGCCAGGAACCACAGCTGGCTAGAGGCTTCCTAAATCTCATCTCCTGGTCCAGACACAAGGGACGAAGAAAAAAAAGCTTGGTAGAAAGAGTCAAAAGGAAGAATTATCAGACTGACAGAGAAGGGGTGACGAGAGGGAAAGCCGCCCCGTAGCTCTCGCTCCTCTGGGGCAGGAGTTGGCGGGGGATGGCACAGATGGTAATTATCGCCGGGGGTATGGAGTGTCTTCGGCTGGGGGGAGAGCAGAAGGAGTCATGAGAGGCAGAGAGGGGACGTCATGGCAGGTAGGAATCCGGTGAGGGTCCGCCATCCGGCTCCAGTCATAGATGGATGAGACCAGGAGGAACGAGCCCAAGTCTCTGTTGGGCAAATGGGGCAGGAAAGAGATGTAGAATGGGGGTGGAAAGACTTGGAGTGCTTGAATAGGTTTCCTGGCACTCTCAGTGCTGGATGGCACATTGAAGACTGCTGAATCCTCCAAAGACGCTCCGTGCCAGGCAGTGCCAGCCTGTGCTATGGCGTGCCATGTGCTAGCACGGGACGGACCTTGTGGGTTTTGATGCACACGTTTGTTGCTCAGTTCTTGGAGATAGATAAGTTGCTCTGTAGACATAAGTTGACTGGAGTGATAAATGAACTTCCAGAGACAAAATCCTCCCCTCACATCATTAACTCGAGTGAAGTATACGGCTGGAAATCCAGCAAAAGCCACCCAAAAGCTCTGGCTGGTCCAAGCTGGCCTAGACGCTTGAACAGCTGGACTACCAGGAACTGATCGTCACCATGAAGACGTTCCCTAAGCCGAATGCCTTATTCGGAAAGTGGCTTCAAAACGAATTATACCGAAAAATAGGGAGAATATTCGGCAGACACAGTCATTCCTCGTGTTTGCCGGATAGTTAATTATAATTATAATTACTATGCAGGAATGAGGGTACACCTAATGAATGAAACGAGCACAAATCAAATAGCTGGATCTCTCAGAAATCAGCTTGGCAAGAGTAATATCAACTAAAATATATCCTACACATTTGTAATATTTGATGTTGATTGATTTAAACCTTGTACGATATGCTACATGAATGAATGTAATAAGCTCGATTTCAAATCAAATAGCTGTGTTGCCATCTTGATATGTATGAATGATATATTTCTCTATCTTTCTCTCTGAGATGGCCAGGATTTGTACACTTGTATGTATAGTGAAAGTTGTTTTAGCAGTTTTAAACAACTGAATATTTCACGTTCTTCAAGTTCTAACGCACCAAGTCACAAAGCTCGAATGATTTCAAATTGGTTTCTTGAACATGTCAGTGAGTTGACTGTACTAAAATGACCCCCACAGTCACCAGATCTCAACCTAATAGAGCATCTTTGGGATGTGGTGGAACTGGATGTGCATCCCACAAATCTCCATCAACTACAAGATGCTATCCTATCAATATGGGCCGACATTTCTAAAGAATGCTTTCAGCACCTTGTTAAACCAATGCCACGTATAATTAAGGCAGTTCTGAAGGCGACAGTATGGTGTTCCTAATAATCTTTTAGGTGAGTCATTAAGTCGTACATGCATGGAGAAACACAAGCTAGATCATATAAAACAAAACAAAAATGGATAATTTCTCTTTTTTTAATAGTACAGTGTACAATAATACAATGTGATGAGAGTGAACATCCAGTTAGAATAAGAATGAGTGGATCTCTGCTGTGAAAACAAGCTTGAAAGCAGACACACAAGATCCTCTCATTTATTAAAATGTGTTAATGAGAGTCCTCCACAGCTCAGAGAATGACACTAGTTCGTTTCCGTTACACCACATAGTCTCTCAGAGAACCTTGCTTTCCTGCTATAAAAACCATAGTCAGTCCTCGAGGCTTTGATGGACTCACAAGGCCATTTGTTTTGCAAATCAAGTAAAATACAATTAACCAAACTCTGAAAAAGCTATGAAAAATCAGAAGGGTGGTGATGGAAAGCTTCCAGAGTAAAGTTGGTTCCTTCGCAGAGCAAATAAAAGACTGCTTAGGAAAATGCACTGTATCTAGCAAGCCATTTTAAACAATAGGGGTATTTGGGAAGTCCCATAGCTGGCACTAAGAAAACATCTCATGGCAGAAGTAGAGCAGAGAACTAATGATTCCAGCAGGTCTCCAAAGACCTCCAGCCCCAGCAGCTTGATCACTGTCAGCACGGCTGTTGCTGGGTCGCCCCGCTGTTTGCTTGCAATCGGCCCACTATGGCGCGCCAAGCCAACAAGTCCTGCAGCCACCATTTGCATATGGCCTGCGTCCACTAATATGTTACATCTGTTGTTGCAAATATTTATCCTTCTCTTTGTGGTTCTCAGAGCCCGATGGGTTTCTTTAGAAACCTTTATTAGTAATGATGTATTAAAAATGGGGATTTTTTTCCCCCCTTGAGTGTCTTTTTCCTATGCTCTGCTCTTTATTTATGCTTCTTTAGGGAGTGAATGCAGATGGTGTATGACAAGCCTCTAGATCCCTAGTAGCAAGCAGACGCATGTTCTACCCACCGCAAAACACGCGTCATTTCTTTCATGTTCGTCCGTGATGGTCTCTTCTGACAAATCAAGGAAATCAATTCCAAGATGAAAGCTGCCTGAAAAGTGTGTGAAATGTGTTCTCATTGAAACGTGCCATTTATTTACAGCTCAACAAACAGGTCCAATAAGGGTGTGAGAAGAACTTCAAGGGGTTTAAAGCAGCACTCAAAGCTATTATGAAATCCTCTTGATCCTTTTCAAAGATTCAATTATTTGGGAGAACGTGTAATAAGCTCTATAGCATACATTGAGCATGTGCCATAAAAATGTACAGACCAACAGAAAAACAAAACAAAAATAGATTTTACCTACAGCATAATGTATAAACTATGGAAGAGGATTAGGGCCAAGCATTAAAAAAAATAAATAAAATAAAACCATCTCGAGATTAAAGTCATTATAATGCGAGATTAAACTCGTTAAATTTCAAGAAAAAGTCGAAATACAATCTTGAGAATAAACTCATTAAATATCGAGATTAAAGTAATTCTGATGCGAGATGAAACGCATTAAATTTTGAGAAAAAACAAGTCGAAATACAATCTTGAGAAAAATCTCATTAAATATCGAGATTAAAGTCATTATGATGCAAGATTAAACGCATTACATTTCAAGAAAAAAGTCTAACTACAATCTTGAGAAAAAAACTCATTAAATATTGAGATTAAAGTCATTGTAATGCAAGATTAAACTTGTTAAATTTCGAGAAAAAAAAGTCGAAATACAAGCTTGAGAATAAACTCATTAAATATCGAGATAAAGGCATTATGATGCAAGATTAAACGCATTAAATTTCGAGACAAAAGTCAAAATACAATCTTGAGAAAAAACTCATTAAATATCGAGATTAAAGTCATTATGATGCAAGATTAAACGCATTAAATTTCCAGAAAAAAGTCAAAATACAATCTTGAGAATAATCTCATTAAATATCGAGTTTAAAGTCATTATGATGCAAGATTAAACAACCCGATCTCACGACCAAGTCGTACGAATTCGACGAATGATTAAAAAGTGTCTAATTCGTAACAATTCACACGACCTCACTCGTACGAATTAATACGATTTTGCTAAATCGTACATATTTTACGAATTGGCCAATTCGTATGAATTCATACGAATGACCTACCCCTTACCCCGCCCCTAAACTTAACCATCACGTGGGTTTAGACAAATCGTACGAATTAGTACGAGTGAGGTCGTACGAATTAGTACGAATTAGACACTTTTTAATCATGCGTCGAATTCGTACGAATTAGTCGTGAGAGTGTTGGATTAAACGCATTAAATTTCCAGAAAAAAGTCAAAATACAATCTTGAGAATAAACTCATTAAATATCGAGATTAAAGTCATTATAATGCAAGATTAAACTCGTTAAATTTCGAGAAAAATTCAAAATACAATCTTGAGAATAAACTCATTAAAAATCGAGATTAAAGTCATTATGATGCCAGATTAAACACATTAAATTTCGAGAAAAAAGTCAAAATACAATCTTGAGAAAAAACTAATTAAATATCAAGATTAAAGTCATTATGGTGCAAGATTAAACTCGTTAAATTTCGAGAAAGTCTAATACAATCTTGAGAATAAACTCATTAAATATCGAGATTCAAGTCATTATAATGCGAGATTAAACTCGTTTAATTTCGAGAAAAAAAGTTGAAACACAATCTTGAGAATAACCTCTTAGTTTATTCTCAGTTTCTTGGTTACAGAGAAGATATTTTATGTATCAAAAATTATACATATAATTTTATTCAGGCCCAAATTTAGCAAAAATTTGCAATTTGGTGTTGTTGCTGATATTTATATCATGTTTCTGAATTGTGAAATATTAAGTCACAATTCTGAGAAAAAAAAGTCAGCCTTTCCTCAAAATTGGACTGTACAACTCACAATTGCGAGTTTACTATATATCTCACAATTCCAAGAAAATAAGTCAGAACATAAACAGACACAAGTCTTTTAAAACATTGTGTACAGTTTTTTATTTTTTTTAGCAAAGTTTACATCATGTTGATAATTTAGAAGCCTTATTTTGTGTATCTAATATAATACAGATAGCTCTATTGGGTTGATGCTCTGTTTTTTTAAGTAGTATTCACAATTAACTGAAATGTGGTTTGTATTTAAATGTAAATAATACAATAAACAAAAACAAAAAACTGAATGTAATACAGAATTAAAAATAGAAGAACTTAAGCTGCTGGTGAAGCTGTTTATATGCATCCTCAAGCACAGAAATCACTTCTCCTCTGGAGAGAGCTGGTCATTGTACTGCGGCACAGCAGAGTTTTGTGCGTTTTCATTAATGTTTCATGCTTAACAGCGTGCGAGTGGTTAGCGTAGTATAGCAAGCCAAAGTTTAATATTGGCAATAGGTCTTACTGCCAAGACAATTCCCTTGGATGCATTTGAGCATGCTGTTTTCTTTCTTTTTCTTTGGACATTGCAAAAGCAAAACAAATATAACACTTCTTATGGGTATTACAACTTTATTTATTACCAACGATAAAGAGAACCCTGGAAAATAAAAGAGATCCATTACGCATGCAATGTAAGCAAACACTGCTTGGAACAGCCAGGGGTGTTCAACAGGATAATGGATTGTATTATATCATTGAGGTTTATACCTGTCTTTCTCACCCCAAAAAGCACGCAGCATGAGATTGTATATGTCTACAATTTTGAAATGACGACAAAGTGGTAATTTAGCATTTTCTTGTGTCTGTAAAACACAATGTTCTGATATATATATATATATATATATATATATATATATATATATATATATATATATATATATATATATATATATATATATATATATATATATATATATGAAGAGTTCAGATGCAAAAGCCTCTAAATGCCATTTGAAATTTTCTTCTAGAATGATGATTTTTATCCAACTTGTATATTTAAGTTCAGTAATTTCACTTAAATGGCAATGATAATTACCTATTAATTGTTATTTAAGTGAAATTACTGGAGTTAAATATACAAGTTTGATAAAAATCATCATTAAAGAAGAAAATTTCAAATGGCATTTAGAGGCTTTTGCATCTGAACTCATATATATATATATATATTTTTTTTTTTTTTTCCCATGGCCAGGTGTGCTCCATCCCAGTGTCAAGAGTAGAATATACTTCGACTGATGTAATATAATGTTTTCATTACTTAATGGGAATGTCAGTAACATATTTGTGTTAGCTGGAAGAGGGCCGTTTCCAAATTTATCCACAAAGACGCATACATCCCTTCGGTATTTCTCAAAAATCTCAAGGACTGTCAGGGGCCAAATTGAGAATTTGATTTCATCTTAAATCCCAGAGAAACCTCAAACCTGTCAGAAACTCGGAGCCTTGGTGAGTGTGCTGCTTCAGGTTTGTCTCAGAGGGAGCATCTGCCCAGGAGAGAAGGGCTTTCACAGAGCAGACAGACAGATTGAATCATTAGTGTGGCTGTATGAACGGACAGGGGCCAGGCACAGGGGCGGGTGCTGTTTGTACGTGAGTGAGCACTTTGACTCATTCCAGTCTATTCATAGACATGGCAGGCGTTATGGGTAATGCATGTTCTCTGGGAGCTTTGGACGAAATCGGGATGATTTTGGTGGAGAGTTGCATCAATTATTATCAACCTAATGTCACATAGGCCTTCGTATACTGTTAATCGCATCGACGAAATTGCAGGTGTAAATATATATGGGAAAAAAAAGTGTATTGTTTATGTTCATCATAACTGTGATTAAATGAGTTTAATTCAAATGTACTGTAGATTCAAATATGGTGAGAACAAAATAACTGAGCCACTTTGCTAAAGGGTTAATTAACTTACTCAGCTTAATTGGTTATATCCAGAATATAAAATAAATATAATGTGCATAGACAAAGCAAATCATTGTTACAGTTTACGGGCATATTATTGCAAACGACATCATCACTTCTCTGTGTGCTATAACAGAACTAAAATTAATCAATATGAAATTGAATATGTAAAACCAACCCGATCTCACGACCAAGTCGTACGAATTCGACGAATGATTAAAAAGTGGCTAATTCGTAACAATTCACACGACCTCACTCGTACGAATTAATACGATTTTGTTAAATCGTACATATTTTACGAATTGGCCAATTCGTACGAATTCGTACGAATGACCTACCCCTTACCCCGCCCCTAAACCTAACCATCACGTGGGTTTAGACAAATCGTACGAATTAGTACGAGTGAGGTCGTACGAATTAGCCACGTTTTAATCATGCGTCGAATTCGTACGAATTGGTCGTGAGATAGTGTTGGTAAAACTGACTAAATTTTAAAGGCAAGACGTTTTCTTTTTAATAAGTATGACGCGTTGCCATGTTTACCACGCAGTTACATGGTTTAAGGTTCTTCGTCTTGTGTCTTTCATAGTTTTATAATAATCCTAATTACTGATTACCACAGACATACAGAAAGCCATTGTGTTCCAACATATCTCAGTGTTTAACAAAAAGCCTTGGAGAGAAGATGAGATTTTAAAAAGTTTTTAAAAACTGTCCCAGAGCTTCAGGCTTACCACCGCAAAAGCACCGTCTGGACTTAGGAACTGGGGTAGTGTTAGGGTTATACCACTAGGAGGCGCCTGCTTTCCCATATATATCTGCATTTCATACTGATGTGCGTCGGATGTAGACGAACTTTCAAAAGCGTCAGTATATGACTCCTTGGGATGAGACCGGGCTGCCTTACCCCATTTCTTATTTCGAACAACATTCGGCGTGGTCTTGTGGCTGTCAGAGCAGAAATTAAATCTGCTGCTCTCCGTATGTTTTCCATCTTCTCCTTTCGCACTTATATGTAAATTGTGTGAGCTTATTTCGTCTATTAGATAGAAAGATCTGAAAAAGCCCATGCATTTATCTACTCATAGACCCTCCCCTTAAAGAAATTAGGACAGAAGTGGTTGAAGGTGGACAAAGGAGACAAGGTGTAAAGGGGAATGTGTTGCCCTCATCTACTTGTTATACGATCGACTGCATCTTAAAGGAGTAGTTAACTTTTTTTTTTTTTTTTTTAAATTTGCTGATAATTTACTCACCCCCATGTCATCCAAGATGTCCATGTCATTCTTTCTTCTGTCAAAAAGATATTAATGTTTTTTGATGAAAACATTCCAGGATTTTTCTCCATATAATGGACTTCAATGGGAACCAAACGGTTCAAGGTCCAAAAGACAGTTTCAGTTCAAACTGCAAACTGTTTAAAGGGCTTTAAACGATTCCATACCATGAATAAGGATCTTATCAAGCGAAACGATCGCTTATTTAATAAATAAATAACAAAGTTTAAGTTTTACACGCTCAAATGCTCGCCTTGCTCTGTTCTGTGATGCCCGTTCGTGACTCTCTTGTTCGAACTCGTTCAATTCGATTTTTTCGTTCGTTGAATGAACCAAATGACTCGGTAAAAAAAGAAATGCTGGAACGTTTTCATCAAAAACCTTACTTTCTTTCGACTGAAGAAAGAAGGACATGGATATCTAGGATGGCATGGGGGTGAGTAAATTGTCAGCAAAAGTGAACTACTCCTTTAATACCAGGTGTAAACTGGTGCAATGAATTGTTTGGAATTTGCTCCATGTAAAGGGTGTTGTACAGATATTTCATCTTGTCCTTTCACTTTTCCTGGTATTCTCACATGATATCAAGTGAAAGAAACCAGGTTTATATTTTTAGCTGGTCTTGACATGAGTTGAAAGATTGGATTCAGCATTACATTGACGGGTTGATCAGTGGGTTGCCTGGGGGGGAAAAAAAGGAAAACAAAACCTTCAACAGAGGCAAAACACATTCTTGTGTCATAGTATAAATTTCACCAGATTAATCTGTGTTCTTATGTATTTTTTTGGAAGACGTTGTAGATAATAGCTCTGACTGGAGAGTTAAGTTGCAGGGTTAACCTTGAAATTGGAGATTTCAGAAGTAACACGCTGAATAAAACTGCATTTGCTACAACAGAGCATCTGCTCTGAACGTATACATCCACTATCTATTTTTCCTGAGATTGACTTTGTGGGGTAATATCAACCAAATTGATCCAATTCTGAGAGGCTAACGGGTATGAATTTGTATCATAGCCCAGCGGAGCAGTACACATGACTGTGGGGAGCTGTGAAGGGTATTACAAATAAATGGAATATCTCAACAGGTTTTGGGACATGCTTCCCCTGCGCAGAGCAAGAGAGGTTCAATTGTTATGTGTATTCTTTTATTAAACATTTATGGACAAAGCAACCTTGCTTGGCTGCCGGTGCTGCTCCGCTAGCTGTGAATGGCCACGATCCTATTGTGACGTGGCACTTTGGGCTCATATACTGTGGATTTATACAGATTCGGGAAAATAAAGGGAGCGGAAACATTCCCCGTGGACACAGAATGCCAAAGAAAGGCACAATTACATGTTTTAAATGATAATGGGTATGTGCACTCGAACAACTTTTCTTTCCTGGAGAATGCAAAAGTGAATTCTTGAAGAACATCCTGAACAACCGTCTCCGGCATGGGCGCTAACAAGGACGCCAAAAACTACAATCTTCAGCATTAGTCGCTAATGCGCCTCTTGAGCTTGAGGGAGTGAGGTTTACACAGTTCTACTAGCTTGCACTGTAAAAAATTATAGTTCGAAGTTGTAAATGAAGATAATTTGAGTATGCTTTACAAGAACATACTATTTCAGTCTTTCTACTTCAAAATGACATGTTTATTTTAATGTTACTTGCATGTCTTGGTAATTATTTGCAAAATGTACTTTTAATTCCTCAGTGAAAATTGTTTCAGAGGAAATCCTGCACTATTTTTTGGTAACAATTTATTCAATGGTCCACTAGGCATTTTACTAACTAGTGTCTTTGCAACTACATGTCAACTAACTCTCATTATAGCATTAGTAGACTGTCTGCTTTCAGGATTAGTTCATTTAAAAAAAAAAAAAAAAAAAAACCTTTTGCTGATAATTTACTCACCCCCATGTCATCCAAGATGTCCATGTCTTTCTTTCTTCAGTCGAAAAGAAATGAAGGTTTTTGATGAAAACATTCCAGGATTTTCTCCATATAATGGACTTCATTGGGTACCAAACGGTTATGCATACCAAATGCTCGCCTTGCTCTGTTCTGTGATGCGCGTTCGTGACTCTCCCGTTCAGACTCGTTCATCAAAATGAACGAATCTTTTTTTCAAGTAATTTTGTTCATTTTGTCCGTTGAATGAAGCAAATGACTCGAAAAAAGATTTGTTCATTTTGATGAACGAGCTCGAAGAGGAGAGTCACGAACGCGCATCACAGAACAGAGCAAGGCGATCATTTGTGCTTATAAAACTTACACTTTTGTATTTATTTTTGAAATGACTGTTTTTTTCCACTAGATAAGACCCTTATTTATCATCTGGTGTCGTTTAAAGCCCTTTGAAGCTGCACTAAAACTCTCATTTGGACTTTGAACCGTTTGGTACCCAATGACGTCCATTATATGGAGAATATCCTGGAATGTTTTCATCAAAAACCTTAATTTCTTTTCGACTGAAGAAAGAATGACACGGACATCTTGGATGACATGGGGGTGAGTAAATTATCAGCAAAAGTTTTTTTTTTTTTTTTTTAAAGTGAACTACTCCTTTAATATCTGCTAATACTTGATTTTTAAATGTTCCCCTAGAACACATTTTACTAACTATGAGTGTCTTTGCAACTACATGTCGACTAACTCCCATTATAACATTAGTTGACTGTCTGCTTACTATCTGCTAACACTTTATTTTAAATGCTCCCCTAAAAGACATCCTACTAACTATGAGTAACTTTTTAAGTGTATAAACTTATTCCACTAACCCTAACAGTAGGGTTGGGTATCGAGAATCGAGTATCGATTGGAACCGAGACTAACTTTTCGTTTTTCCCGAAATCGTTCAAAAGTTAAAATTTCGATTCCTAGTTTCGATATTCACAGTCCGCCGAGCGGAAGAAGAAACAGTTGAACAACACCAACGAAGAAGCGTCTACCGGAAGTGTTGGCATAACCACGCGAGTCGAACATGAGTAGCTTACGTCGGCGATCCAAAGTGTGGCTTCACTTTTCTAAAAATAACGAAATCTCGGCAAAATTTGTGACAAAAGGAGTATTTTTACAGAAGGAGTATTTCCTTCAGAAAGGCTGTTGGTTAGCAAGGTTAGCTAAACTTTTTTGACCCTGCCTCTTAAAAGAATCGGAATCGAGAATCGTTAGGAACCGGAATCGAAACAAGGAATCGCAATCGGAACCAGAATCGTTCAAATTCAAACGATACCCAACCCTACCTAACAGTCTACTAAAAATTTACTACAGTCTACTAATACTCTAATCAGAGTTGGTTGACATGCAGTTGCAAACTTACTTGGTAGAAAGTGTAATCTTTGTGTGTGTGTGGATGGGTGCTGCCAAAAACCAAAATGAGCATAGAAATAGGTGAGTAAACAATCGCAGAATTTTTAGTGAATTTTTATTCAGTTTTAGTTTAGATCTGTTTGGCAGCTTATTGCACTTCCGCAATTTGTTCCTTCCATCATTCAAGCTGTCACACAATCAAAAATGGTCTCTGCTGACATATTACCCAAAATATGATTTGTAAAATGAAGTATAGTCTGGAAATGTGTATTTGTAAAGCATTTCGTTCCAGTAGACAAATAATAGTAGAAATTATCATGTCTTAGAACACATTAAAAAGTCAACCCCCGCTGGTTATGCTCAACTTGAATGTATGACACATTATTATAAATTATAATACCGAGCAAGATGCCAAATCAGCCACGAAATGTGGGAAAATGACAGAAATGCACATTGAATAGGCCTTGAGACAATGTCATGGAAGTGCAAGCAGTCAAGCAATCAAAACGCTTCACAATTATAGTCAAAATTAGTACATGTCATGCTCCTCATTGGCAACTACTGAATGGAAAACTGGTTTCATTTTTCCCTTTGTAGTCTAATGCTTTATTAAGCCAGGCCAGAAATGCTATGATCATTTTTTAAAGAAGCATGCTCACTCAGACCAACAGAGCCAAGGATTTCAAGTTTCTGAAGGATTTTCAGTCCATATAATTAGGCGTGAGGCAGTTTCAACACGGCATGCCGCCAAATGAACAAGGACCCCAAAATCATATCGGTTTGCTGATCTGGTGACCTTGAACTCGGCTCCCTTTTAACAAATGCAAGAAATTTGGTTGAGACTACGAGCAGCCAACCTGTTTGAGTCAATGTCCTCTCTGTTGTTGCCTATAAACCTCAAATTTGAGTTGCGCTGTCAGTGGGTAGCTCAATTTAATTGGTCTACGGAGGGAGCATCAGTTTGAGTTTGTTTACGTAGTGGCTTTGCGGGGATTTCTTGTTAATGAGATGTTGTTTTGATAAGTCATTGCCGAGTGAATATTATCAGCAAATATGCATGGTCCACAAACGATTGATTCGTAATGTGAGCAGAAGCTGATATTTCAGAGCTGTGAAATGAAAAAAAATAGCACAGTACATTTCTGTAATTAGCAACGTTATAAATAAATGCAAATGTGTTGTTTTCTGAGGGGAGGGCGAACTCCCAAAATGGTGGTGGGCAGAAAAGGATTCATGTCACCTTGGAGGGTTTCTGTTAGACTCCCTGACAGACGGATAATCCTCTAGTTTAAACTTGGCAAATATTGATCCAATGGCCCTCTGTGGCTGGTCTCAAGACCCAGAATTGAGGGAAATGGATTATTGTGCAGGGACGGGAGGGTGGGGGGAGATGAAAATACTATCTTGACCGTCAAATGAGATAAGATCATGTGAAATCCAATGTTGGCCCCATTCTCCGGCTTTGTGGAGATGAGGGGGGAGGGGGGTCTTTTGTGGACGCCTTTAACCTTGTGAAAGGTTGATGAAGCAGATTTCTTTTCACTGCATAGACCTTCAGCAACAATAGCGGAGGTCGTTCCTCAACTGCCTGAAATCGCATGTTGACGAGACTTGGTACCAACTTGGTACTTTATTACGGTAACAAGTTTTCGGTTACAATTTCAATGTCTTGGGACATGAGAAAGTAATTGCAGATGTGACCTGTTGGGTATTGCAAGTGTAGGTTACATTTTACTGAGGGTCTCCTTGTGTACAGTACTTGGTTGTCATTATGCTATGTTGGACGTTACATTCAGTGTGACATCCAGTTAGGGAATCTCTAATCTAATTTTGTATATATATATATATATATATATATATATAAAAAAAATACTTTACGATTAAGGATCCAGGACAGGATTGAGAGGCAATGTTCTACATTATGCATACAGGAAATGTACGTATTCTAACATTGGTTTGGTAATATACTGTTTCGAACATAGTCACTGAGCACAATACTGTTTCCCACATGTCAATGCACATGACATGACCTTACATGTCTGGAGTAAAAAAATAAACTGGAAGGATCAGTCAAAATGTTAAACATTTCATTCGTGATTCCAGTGGTTCCCAGCAGGGCCGGGACTCATGTAGGGAGCCTTTTATTTTTGTACCAGCCAGTGTGTGTGTGTACACATAAAATTACATTTTGAAATCAATACGGTCTTAAATGAATATAAATCTTAGTTTACACTATTTTACAGGGTATAAATTGCTATTTGCAATTAAAACATACAAAATTTTAATCACAAATGACTTGAAAAGTCAAAGGAATTAATAGGTAATAAAAATGTAAAGATTATTCAGTTACTGAAAATTCTTAAATTATATATTTAAATAATGTATAATTATTTTACATGTTTAATTTGATACATTGATTCTGTAAAAAAAAAAAAAAAAAAAAAAAAAAAAAAAACGGCTTTTTCTTTTTTTTTTTTTTCTTTTTTTTTACCAGGTAGGCAGATTGAGAGCAAATTCTCATTTACAATGGTGACCTGGCCAAGATAAGGCGAAAAATGTGCAAGACAACATAAAGTTACATAATAAGTACACAAAACACAGTAGAGAAAATTTACAAAATACAGTGAAACACAATAAGGCAAGACAGGGTCAAGAGAACATGTAGGTGTATGTAATATTGGGTAACCAAGTTAAGGCACAAACCTTTTTTTTTTTTTTTTTTTAAGATAAAAAATATAAATAGATAAAATCATTTCAAAAGTAGTTATTTAAAGGTATTTTTTGAAAGTGGCCTTGAGGTAAATTAGGTTGAGAACCACTTCACTATTTGATTGGACAGACAAATGTAGAGATATTTTTAAATAGAAAAATGGGCTAAAATGAAATATAATAATTGGATGACAGTGGCTTGCTGAAATTTAAATAATGAAATCATGTGACAACAATAATAACCGCTGTTTGAAATGTTGCATAAATATTCAGAAAGCTATAAGAGTTCTGTTCAAAACACAATGCAGTTCCACAACATTCCAACAAAGGACAGTATCCAAATAACACAAATCCTGGCATATTTCTGCAGACTAGTACTCGATACGTTCTGTGCTCTTGCGTTCTTTGTGCGAGAGCTTATTTTGTCCCCGTGGTACTGCTGGAGCAAAGGGTAAAACCACACTTTTCCATTACTAATATCATGACTCCTGAGTTTCAAATCCACCATGCAGAGCAAACAAAACAAAAACTTGCTGTGTACGAGAAGATGGTGAACTTAGACTCAGAGAAATAAACATGTATGACACTGAGAATCTGAGTTTCTTGACCCACAACTCGGCAGAGTTTATGTGCTGAGAGTCGGGATTGCAAGTTTGCTGAGGTCAGGGAATAAACGGGAAACAAACTAGCCTGGAAAACATTTTTAAAGCATTAGGGCACTGTAATCTCCCGTGAAAAAATAATAAATAAATAAATAAATAAATAAAACATGCATGGACATGAAATCAGAAGCTTTAAAGGGCAGAGGATATTCTCGTGTGAACTTTGAACATATCTTTGTTTAAAATCACACCAGAGCACACATTTTACATTAACAGCAATGTTCCTCTACAATTTAAAGGTACAGTTTACCCCCAAATTGATTTCTGTCATTCTTGATATGAAAACGGTACGAATTTATTTCTTCCAAAGAAATAAAAAAGGGGGGTCCAAACAGTGGAAGTGATAAGTGATGTTTTAGGGCCAATCTCCAAAAAGATCCAAATTTCACAGATTATGTTTCACATTCAAGCATGTTCATTCATGGTCACCATGCATGCAAGAACCAATAATCTTTGATGTAAAAAGCCAAGATTTTTTTTTTTTTAGCAAATAACAAATTCAATGTCAGTATTTTGTTTGTTATATCACTAAGCAATTGTATGGCTTCACTTTAATGGTGCTCCATTCATCGCCCAGCAACTATATCAAACAGATTCACGAACATTCTTTAAAACATCTCCTTTTGTGTTCAACAACAACATGAAGGTGAGTAAATGTTGGCAGAATTTTGCTTTTGAGTGAAAAAATTCTTTAAAACTACAACAACAACAACAAAAAACAGTGTTGCCGGGTAACAGCAGGAAAAAAAATACTATAACAATCTGGGCAGCTAGCTTATACAACCCTGAGATTTACTTCTAAAGCTTAATATATAAACAATTTATCTTTTGCTTCATTCTTTTTGCCTCCCTTCAGTGTTGTTGCCAGGCAACATTGTGGAAAAGTTGCCCTGTTGACCAACTGGATAAGACTAAGAGCTCACTTCTAACAGGTTTAACTGGTTTAGTGTGCGACTAAAGTCAATTTGAAATCCTTGTGAAATGTTCTTTCTCGGACTAAAATGACTCGCATATTTAATTTAATCTGTGCGATTCGATTTGTCTAATTTCAGTGGCATGAATCAAGATGTCCACGATGTAAGATGTCCACTGTAACGTAGACTACTTCCAAATCATTTACATTAACAGGCTAAAGTCAGCTTGAGTCCAAAGCAGGCAGAAATCAATACAGGTCATTGGAAGAGTGCACTTCGGGTGTCCTGCGGTCTTAAAGGCATTAGCAATCAACTAAATCTAAAACCATCGCTTGTTTGCAGCCACTCCAGTCACATCTGCATTGTCTTCACCTTGTTTTGGTAGAAAAAGGTCTTGAAAGGCATGATATACTACCAGACAACACATGATCAAATTGTGCCTTTGACAAAAAAAACAAAAAAACATCAAAAATACAATGCAACTGTTAAAGGAAACTAACCGTTAAGAGCAGAAACAAAAGGAAAACACTGAAATCTGGCTTGCTAACGAATGTATCAACACAATGAAACAGGAACCCAATTAAAAGGCTTCTCCCCCACAGTATTCTCACGTGGGCTAGAGTTAGTCATCTCTCCAATTTGTGCAGCGTACACTTTATTTTCTTTCTTTCTTTTTTGTTTTTTTAAGAAGGAATGCAGTCCATCTCTCTCATGTTCACACAGAACTTGACATCGGAGGGCATGACTTGTGGGATGGGTTGGGAGTCCTGCATGATGGGTGAACCTGATCATCTAGTCCAGCCTCCTATTTTAGAGATATGGATTCTTTGATCTACTATATTTCTGTCACGACAACTCTTGTGAGATTGGCATGGTAATAGAGATTGGCATGGTAATGTATTTGGTTTTGGAGGAATAGATCTGCTACGCTACTTCTGCTGAACAAGTATAGAGACTTGTTACTGCTAATACATTCACAGACATTGCTGTAAGCCAAGGTATTCTCATCCTAGGGCATCATCTAACTGACGCTTTTGACCATGCGTCAACATCCGACGCACGTGGCACCCTTTTCTGTCAATATGAAATGTTTCCGTTATGGGTACACTCTTAGAAGAAATGGTTCTATTTAGAACCAAAAATGGTTCCATCCCCCGCTTCATATATGGAACTTTTTTTTTTTTTTTTTTTTTTTTTGGTAAAATGTTCTATTGGCCAAGTACGGAACCCCAGGGTTCTATATAGAGGAACCCTTTTTTAAGAGTGTATAGAACCTTTTAGGGGTTCCAAATATGTAGCGCTGATGGAACCTTTTTAAGGTTCTATATAGAACCTTTTCTTCTAAGAGTGTAGGTTCAGGTCTGGGGTAGGGTTAGGGTTAGACCACTAGAAGGCGCCATCTGGCCCATATATCTGCGTCTCATAAAGGGTGCTATGTGCGTCGGATGTTGACGCATGATCAAACGCGTCAGTTAGATGACGCCTTGGGATGAGACCGGGCTTGCCTATGTCTGTATGCTGTTGCAACGAGTTTTGCAATAATTCAAAATTAAGGATATTTTTTTGGCTTCAATATCTTCAATAGTGTAAGATATTACGCAGTACAAGAGAACCTCTCGTAAGAGAACTTGAATATTTGCACCTATTCAATCAACTAAGTATTTGGTCAACTTTACTTCACTATGAATTCATAATAAGTTTTTATGTATGTATTAGGGGTGGCACGGTACATGAAAAAACACCCGAACCGTTCGGTTCGCTTGTCTCGGTTCGGAGCACGTGTGCGTCTCACGGTTCGACGCATGCGCAATGTAACCTCGTGCCCGTATGTGACGCGCATGTGTTTTCTTTTCGCGCGACATAAACTTGTTCGACTTGGACCGGCGCTGCACAGAGCGATCGGTGAATAACATCAATCTAGCGCGAGTCGGCTCCGTATGCATTCATCACTTTCGCGGTATTTGATGTCATTACCGATCGCTCTGTGCAGCGCCGGTTCAAGTTAATAAACAAGCCAGTAAAAGTGGAGTATGGAGCGCTGCAGGTCACGGCACGCGGAGAAATGGAAAGTGGGAGAGATGAGGGAGTTGGAGGAAGCGCCAGCGTCGTATAAGTCTATGGTATAAGTCCGGTGTGTGGGAACATTTTGGATTTTATGTTATGATATTTTAATTTAACTACAGTGGCACTTTATGTATAGATAAGAGCTTCGGTCATACGTTTCCAAACCCTGCACTTTAATTTTAAGTGGAAAAAAGTACCCTCACATTTTGGGAATAGAAGCATTGTTGATACTGTTTTTGTGTTGAGGTTGAACTTCAATTTCACTTTATGTTTATGGCCTTTGCTATTGCTATAGCTTAATTATCTATAGGCAATGAGGTTTCATGTATATTGACATTTAAAAGACAGTGTTTTAAGAGTTCCTCTCTTTTTCTTTTAAAAGATAGAATTTTGGTAAGAGCTACAAAAGTTAGCAGTTGATACATGAAAGTTAATTTCTTTGTGTAAATAAGATTTATGTGATAATGCACAAGTTCTTGTAGAGATAGTGATACACATTCTCTTTTTTTTGCCAAATAAACAAAAAGCATGTCAATTTCTTCTCTCTTGCTGTATCTAAATCTCACCTAGCTTTCCTCTGAGATAGTCCCAAAATGTGCTTAAAGTCAAAGAGTCAAATTCAGTTTGTGCATGATTGCATGAATATAATATATATATTTTTAATACTGTATCCTAAAGTGTGGATAATTAAGCTATATATCACATGCTGAAGTACATTTCTGGAGTGTTAAAGATTAAAAGAAAAAATAACAAGAACCGTACAGAACCGAAAACCGTGACCCTAAAACCGTGATACAAACCGAACCGTGGGTTTTGTGAACCGTGCCACCCCTAGTATGTATGCATGTGTATACAACGCATTCTCATCCTTTAGCGTCATATGTGACGCTATATGACAAAACGGCCAAATACTACGCACATGGCACCCGTTATCGTTGATATAACACGCGCTGTGCTGGGTAGGTTTAGGTGTGGGGTAGGGTAGAGTAGTCTCATTACGCTAAAGGATTTATGATGCGTGTTATATTAACAATAAAGGGTGTCATGTGCGTAGTATTTCGCCGTTTTTTCATATAGCGTCACAAATGACGCTAGAATGAGAACGGGCTGGTATATATATAAATATATGTATGTAAAAATAAGATGCATGCGCAGACATTTAATTTGTTCATTTGTCAATGCACAATATTTGATTTATTTATTTGGAGATTAAATGCATAAAGACAAGATGCATTAGATCAATAACCGCATTTGTTCAATTTGTTCACATATGAAAAGATATGAAGATTTGAATGCCATTCAGAGACCTTAGCATGCTATTTTATTGTTTCTATCTATCAGTTCCCATTCACATATAAGAACATAATAGCAAAATATCCATGATTTGGTCATAAGAGTGAGAAAATAATCACAGACATTTATTTAATTTTTTTCTGGGGTAAATCGGGCTGCATAATATGGTCCAATTGAGCTGAATGATAAGGAGAGCGCAGGTATAATACAATGTGTGTTGTGTAAATACATTTGGAACTGCGTTTTATTTGAATTATTGGCAAATGTCCCTTTCTTAAATCAAAGTTTTGGATAGTAATAAGCTAATTACTGTATTCTGCCAATTTAAAATGGGTTTAAAATGTGTCAGAGGGAGAAAAAGGTCATGTGTTTTTGTATGAAACAACTTGTATCGTTTCAAATTTTCAAATTAGTACAGATTTGACATGAGACATGGCTATGTGATAATTAGCACATGTTAATTGGCAGAATTGGGATGGCAAAACAGCCTACATAACCTCATGTTTGTAAGGCCAAGATCTTCAACCAATAGCGAGGCTTTTTTTTTTTTTTTTTTTTTTAGTAGCCTACTTTCAGTTGACTGTGCCAACTTTCGCTCCAGCAAAATGTCCAACTAGCAACTGTGAGATGTTTACAAGGCAACTTTAGGAAAACTGCATATGCATCAAATCAACGTCTTCCCCGTGGGAGAAAGAGATAAACAAATAAAATGAAATAAATAAATAAACGGAGAAATCTTTCGAGGCGTAAGTGCTCGTCTTGATTACTGTGTAGATATTTTTTTGGATGGGCTTCCAGGCTCCAGCAATATGTGCTGCGGAGTGTGAAGCGACATGGTATTCCCGCTGAATAAAGGCAAGCCGCTCTCCCTAAGGCAACGGCACTTTGGCAGGAGTCTCATTTTCTCGTCTCTGATAATATTTGTTTTAAGTTTAGTCTCTCCCTCTCTTCATAATGACTCCACATTTGCCACAATACAAACTCAGCACTTGAGCCAAGCTGTTTGTGTCGGCAGTGGGGAAGAGCCAGCTTTATCTCAGCAACAGGATGGATATAATTTTAATGCACTGACTGAATTAAGCACCTTTTCTCTACGGAACCAATAGAGACTGGCCTAAAATGAGAGTGTTCTCTTAGACAAATTAATGTGTGTCTATTCGAAACTGCTTGTAGGAAGAAACTGCAATAAAAGGGTGATTTAAACTCCCCCATTCAGAGAAATAGAAGGAGGCTTAATTATAAAAAATTCGTTTTTTTTTTATTTATTTATTTTTTGTGAATCGCAGAGAAAACCCCTAACCCTTTCTCTTTTTTTTTTCTCTTTTTTTTGCGGTGAATATTTTTAAGAGTGGGTTTATTTTTTTTTATTGATTTTTGCCTTAAAGTCTTTACATTTCTGAGAGAGCTTGTACAGTAAAACAGAATATTCTATCAATCTTATTATGCTTTCCTGGATAACGAATGTCAGAGATGACAGTTTGATCTATTAAGAAATAAAATAAAAAGACATATCTGGGACACATTTTGGTTACACTTTATTTCAATGTGTCCATGTTACACAGTAATTATACTTTTAAGTACTGAATATTAGTATTATATTAGGATAGGGTTAGCATAGGGTTGGGATTAGCATTTGGTTCAGGGTTAGTTGTATGCAAAAATGTCTAATTTATAGTTATTGCTATAGTACATACATGTGACATGTAACAAGGACACATTCAAATAAAGTGTTACCCAGATGTTCTTGTACCTTGAGTATTTTTGTTCATGATCTTGAGGTATAGGTTTTAACTTGGCATGAGCTACATTTGACTAGCTTGACTAGTTGTATAGTGATAGATAATTTAGCACCGAAATGCTTCGATGTTTGATTAGATACATAATATTTCACTTCAATTTTCTCTTCTTGAATACCTTATTTATTTATTTAATTATTTATTTATTTGGTGGGGTTGACACTGTTTTTCCATGGTCCACTTTAGATTTTCAACTAACTATGCAACTATGTCAACTCTGATTGGGTTATTAGTAGAATATTTGCTTGATATCTGATAAAGAAGTTTATTTTGATTTCTCCCAGTAACCATGCAACATGTAGTTGCAAAGACCAACAAAACAAAGTGTAATTTGTTTTTTTGTTTTTCTATTCTAAATGCACAATTATATTTGTGCATATTTCTTATTAATAGCATTTCCCCCTCCACCTCGTGACTCATTTTTCACTCACGGCATGCAGGAAACACTGCATTAAAAGTATTTTAAAGTTATATGTGATATTAAAATGACTAATTTAAATTAGAGTCCAGCAACTAATCTGGACTCTATTTACCCTCTGTAAAGTTGAAAATAAGCAAGCAAACTCCCAGCTGACTTTGTGTGCTTTTTAAATGTAGTTCTTTGAGTTTTTTTCAAGCAGTGAGATAAGATGGACGCATGAATGTCTCTTTGATCTTTCTCTATTTTTGGTCTATAACTAATTAGCTGCTGTCTGCTCTCTCTGCTTATGTTCATTAGAGCCTTAATTTGCTTTTTAGCTGGTAATGGGGTGAAGTCTTTCCATCTGATTACAAGGGTGTTTTGCCCTCATCTTAATGGTGGATATCATTGCACGCACTAGCGCTAAGCTAACCAGGCACAACGTGTCTTACTTTATCTCGTTTCTCTATGATTAGCGTTCTTTTGTCGAGCCCAACGACGGCTTTTTTCCCCCTCAAAGAAAGGGATTCAATGTCAAATATGAACGCGTAATATTGACGCGGTATATTAGCCGTCCTGTAATGTCATTAACAATTAAGAGCCGTTGATTAAGGGAGAGACTGATTGCCATATTTAGCGTGTTAAATTATCCTTTCAAGAACCTATCTTTAACCCACCCACACTAATCAAAAGCTCCGAGCAGGCATCAGCAAACACGAAGAAGAAACTTTACCCTCTGTATTGCTTGATGTCCGCCTTGTCTTTGAAGTTTATGAATTATGAAGCGCAATTCACGCTCTGTGGGTGTTGTGCCGAGCGTGTGCGCCTGGGCTTGCGCGCTTGTGTATGCAAGGTGGAAATGAGCGCGTGTCGGTGTGTGTTTTCCTCAAATTAATACTCTGGCCTCAGTCGACAAACTCAATCAGGTTTACATCACCTAAGTGGGCAAGGAGCTAATAGAGGTCAGCTGCTACATATGGAACAGGGAAGAACACGCTCACAACCACAGTACATGACGCAAAGAACAAGCACCTCCAAGACACCACTGCTTACACCCGTTTCCCTAACCTCACGCACACACATGCACACTCACAAATGCAATAATACTGAATGGGTGAAATCTCTCATGCACATCACATACATTGACCACCTCACAATATTGATAACTACATTTTTGAACATTTTAGGGATCCATTTTGTACATTCTAAGTTACTTTGACCCTATGTCAACTATCGATCAGAGTGTTAGTAGACAGTCTAATATCTACTAACACTTTACAGTGATGCTCCCAGAAAAAAAGACATTCTACTGACTATAAAGTACATTTCGATTTAATCCTAACCCATTATTCTACTAAACTTAACCCTTCTTCTAACATGTTTACTAATACTCCACTAATACCCTAATGAGAGCTAGTTAACATGTAAGTGCAACATTACTTATTGTCAAGGATGTCTAAAGGTGACCATTAAATTAAAGTGAAAGCAATAACGAATGTGACGGCTTTTTGATGAAAAATAAGCAATTGTTGCAGGGTTATTGAAGAAATGGTGGGTGTGACACCATGAAGGAGAAGTTGGACAATATTGGGCTGGTTATTGTGTAATGGTGTGGATGTGTTTTTATACATTTATATATATATATATATATATATATATATATACATACATACATACATACATGCATGCATACATACAGTGTGTATGCCTTCCCTTTGTCTCATTCTCTGATATACCATTTCTATGACATTTGCAATTATTTACTTATTTTTACTCATTTTATTTATTACACTGTAAAAAATATTTTCAAGATTTATTATCACAACATATTTTCTTTTGTCAAATCAACTTTATAATAATTTATTTAGTTGAAATAACTTATTATTTTGAGTTTCTGATGATTAAATTAATCTCCTTCATTGTATTAACTCACTTTTTCCAGTTTAATCAACTTAAAATTTTAAGGCAACCCAGGTTACTTACTTTTTTAAGTTAAACCAACAATATTTTTTTTTACAGTGTAGTACTCACAACATTTTTTCTTTTGTCAAATCAACGTAAATAATTGATTTAGTTCAGATAACATATTATTTTGAGTTTCTGATGATTAAATTAATCTCCTTCATTGTATTAACTCACTTTTTCCAGTTCAATCACCTTAAAATTTTAAGGCAACCTAGGTTACTTACTTTTAAGTTAAACCAACAATATATATATATATATATATATACTGTATATATATACTGTATATATATATATATATATATATATATATATATATATATATATATATATATATATATATATATTTACAGTGATTAGGCATACAAGGTCTAATACAGTAAGTGTGCAAACAAGCTAAACACAATTGTGCATAGACGATGGACACTTTTATATCTTCTGAGGCCATAGGAGATGATTTATAAATGACACTGAAGCGAAGTAACTGAGACTGGAAGGTCACATGACAATGACACATGATGGATGTAGTGCATCCTAAATTCATTCATTCTACCCATATTCATAATATACAACATACAATTTTAAACTGTCGTGAAGTTCATATTCAAATGGAGTTACTCAGACAGTATGTAATTTCAGACGCAGTGATGGTTTATATATATTACTCAATTGATTTACGTCATTGGTATTGCAGTGTTTAATTTACCTTATTGGTCCCACTTTATATTGTAGATCTATTTCAATTAACACACCTCAGTCTTCCCCCATTTTAGATAGTGTCATGTAAGACAGTTTGTTATTGTATAACCAATACTGTATATTGTTTAGCATAGCAATGTGTGTGTATGCGTAACTGTCAAGCCTGAAACGCAAAGCATCATCATATCAATATCCCGTAAAACTCTGCATTTGCTATTGAGTAGTAGATGTCACCAATATGCAGAGACAATTTGATGACCGTGAATATATTATAACGAACTGCACTCCATATCAGACCAAATACATGCATGCATGCTCACTGTGAATTTAAACACATGCTGTTTTCAAGATGAATATTAAAATATAACACTCACCAACACTGGGGCCGTAGAATGTGGGGGGTGAAAATTGCTCATGCATTATACATGACACTAATGTCGTGTAATTATCTTGAGGCCCATAGAGAAAATTAATGATGCCAATTAGAACAATTGAAGATTGTTAGAAATTTTCCCCCCTTCTGTTACTTTTATTAACCATTGTAAGTTACATGTGATGTTATGGAGACCTCTCCTCTCAAATGAGTGTTTTGGGAACAGAGGAATAAACAGATAGAATCAGGGTTCCAAAATTAAGAGCCGCTCTTATTAACTAAAACCATACAGATTCACACAAATGCTTATTTATTTATGACTCAACATTGTAAACAATTTATCATTTGTGATCTCTTGGGATTTATTGATAGACACTTTAATGCATTATCTAAAAATGGCAGCGATTTAAACAGCAGGTTTTTGGCTCTTTAAAAATTAAGTGCCATTACTGTGTGATCTCATTAGTATTCATAGGTATTCATACGTAGGTGTGGTCTCAGCACACATACATTTTTTATACTTAATGAGATTTGATAATTCAATTCAGCCACACAAATAGTGCAAATGGCTTCGTTTTATTAGTCCACCTCAATTTCATTTCAGTCTGTGTCTGTACAAATCTTCTGTTCAAGATTTGTCATGAGCAAAAGGCTTTACATGTAATTTAAATGTTTCAGTAGTGACACGGTGTGTAGTAAACCCTTTAAATTTGAAAACATATTTGAATATGAATGAATATTGAAGTTTCCCATTACAGTTGTAACTATAATTCACTGTAATGTACAGATGTGGCTGCATGGAGACCAATAATCACCAAGTTGTTTTGGCTTCTCCAATAACAAATAATCTTACTTTTTGTGTGTGTGATTTACCCCAGAGTGACTTGCTAGTTACTGTAATTGAAAACTTGACACTTAAAACTTTTTGTTCTCTGATTTTTAAAACTCTTCGCGATCGACTTAAAGGGATAGTTCACTTTGAAATTAAGTTTCCGCAGTATTTTCAGTTTTGACATTTTTCGGTCAAACCATTCTTGTCTGTCAGTCATATAATGCAGGTATGGGGGTCCACGTCAAAGAGCATGCACAGAGAAGTCCAAATTAAACATGATTTAATTTCTCGTAAATGTAAGTACACATTGATGGCCTAAAACACGAAACGAGCAGTTTGTGTGAGAAAACGAACAGTATTTATATAGTTTTTACCTCTGGTTAACGGCCATGTCAACAAGAGTTTGCCCGCGATTATGTAAATATCAATGTCTCATTCTAAGGTAATAAAAACATTAAGTAAGTTCTTTATACATCACCGAAAACATAGTTATGGATGTCATCTTGCATTTCTGTTAAAAGATACTCAAAATTATTACACATTGCACCTTTAATAGTGTGCACTTGGATTAAGATTTTTTTTAATAAGTTATACCATCACAATTTGTTGCTTTTATTATTATTATTTTTTTTTTAATTAATGCCAATAATAATAATGGATTTTTTCCCAGACATCAACAATAATCAGTCCCTCCAGAAAAACGCGATTATGCGATCGCTGAATTCAATGCAAATTCAGCCAAAGTCCGCATATTTATGCGGGGGCCGCATTTTTTCAAATACGCCGCACTTTCGCCGCATAAATTGCCGATTTCCGTGCAAAATATGCAGGGTTTGCATGATTTCATAATCCTCGCATTTTGGTTGCAAAAAAAGTCACATGTATCTTAGCAGAAAGTTGAAAAATGTTGCGTTTGCTTCACACAAGAGCAGCCATTTCCCCCTGTTTCCATGGGAACGTTATGAAGTGACGCAATTACGCGACACCAGACAGACTCACGGAGGCGATTGACATCTCACAACTGTCTGTCACACGTTCTACCGTCACATCGTTACTTAATAAACAACATAAGATAAAAGAAGTAGCATCAAACAGAAATTACCCGCACACATGGGGTGTTTGAGGCGCACATATAACACTGCAGAGAGTTCAACAGGGAGTGCGCAGCTCTTAAAGGGGCCACACCTTATTTACACTCGTTACAGTCTGAAATAAAACAAGATGAGAAATTAAATATTCCCAGCACTTTCTATGATGTAGTATGCTTGCTTATCAAAGGAAGTAATAAGAAATGACTCTTACATTAGCCTAGTGAGAACAGGATGTTGAGGGAATCACGTTTTTTTCTCTTTTTCATCAAACCGCAATTTTTGCAAGTTCCCTCAATTTTTGCAAATTCCTGCAATTTCATCGCAAAAAATAAATAAATAAATATCCCGCATATTCCATTGCATTTTTAAAGAAAACGGGCCGCATAATCAATCAATTTTTTGCCCACAACAGTCACAAAAAAAACTCTGCGTTTTTCTGGAAGGACTAAATACTATTATGGTAAATGTTATATATAAATCACACATTTTTTCAAAAATTTTTGGAAATTACCACCACAAAATCAGTCATTTTGATCGCAAAAATCACACAAAAAATCGTGAAATCCTGGAGGGACTGAATAATACTTTCCAGCCATAAAATATCTGCAGTGTTCTGTTGTGTCCCCTTCTGTAAATTCTCTGAGGTTACTGTTACTTTTCTACCAAACTTTGAAGTGTAACGTTTGCCTGCCCCAGAGAGCCTCCCGTCTCGATTCCTTCAGTTTCCCCCAAATAGAGTGGACTGCGTCAAAGTGAAGGACACATTCATCTGATGTTTATGGTCTGACATAAATGAGTACAACTTTAACAGGATTACCCTGCAAAGAGTGCCATGAGAGACAAAAATGATGTGCTTTTAATGGTGAGATTATAACCTTATTAACCCAACTACAGACAAAGTGCTCATCTGGGACTAGGACAAGAGTGGGATGTCTGGGACTACAAAGGCTCTGGGCCTGAGTGAAGAGAAACACGTTATATATAGATTCTTTCAGTAGAACGGCCTCCTGTTTGCAAGCAAAACCACAGGCCGTTGTGTCATTCTAAGGTGAGAAGACAGAATATTGAGTTTCTGCCGCGGGTTTGGAGCATAGGCTGTGCTTCGACACTAATGAAAGACAAACAAGCGTCGCTTTGAAGGTGTACGAGACCAAAGTGTCCAAATAAATAAAGACACACCCGTGTGTTTAGTATTCACCGGCGGTTTGGAGGAACACGGGTGTTTGTAATACATTATTTATGCACACATTTTTAATACCACTTGCAAATTAACTACATTCTTTTAAAGTGCTTTTGTGGAGAAGATTAAAGGATACCACTTCAACAAAACCTCTGGCGCAAAACCAGACATGCCGGACATTAATATTACAAGGCAACGCTTTTGTTTGTGTGTCTGAAGAGCATGTAAAGGTGCTTTTGGACCAGTAAACGCATGAAGATTTTATCCCAAGCTGATGAACAGCTCCTGCTTTTCACAAAAGTGTCAGTTTGTAAAGTGCTTGTATTGTTGACAGGCTAATTCAGTGCTTTTCAACTACAACCTTTGATCAAATCTCATTAGCATGCAGAGTTAGCGTGTTTTATATGAATATGAACTATGAGTCTCGTTCACACTGACCATTTTCATGCAGAAATAGCATAGAGAGAGGGAGTACGTTCATGGGGCCATTTCTTAAAGTATTTGGAAAATGTAAATTTTATAATAATTATGACAACAAAAATAACCCTACAATAAGTGGCCTTGCAAAGAGTTTTATTTATTTAAAAAAAAAATGGTAACACTTTACAATACGGGTGCACCAATATTTATTAATTCACGCTTAACTAATGCACAGATAATCATGAGTTAATGTATAACTCCTGAAGAACTAAACCATTAATTAATGATTATTGCATCAGCAACTAATGCAGAGTCTGTATGATTAATAGATTAAGTAATATATGAATTGCTATTAATTCAATGTGTCATTGTGTATTAATTCCTTAATAACATATTTTATTAACTAATAGTGTAAATTAATGTGTTAATTACCACAATTAGTCAAAGCTATGCACTTCAATTTCCAGCTGTCTGCTTTAATTAATCATTAGCTAATGATTTGCAAAGGTATCATTATGTTACGACTTTACTTGATGGGGCACATCATTATTAACTAGTCATTTAGTAATTGAAGTAATTTGCACATGAATTTGCACTAACAATGAAGTAATTAATCATGTATTAATGCATATTAGTGTACCTGTCATATTATCTGGAAGTTGAAATACAAGGCTTTGTCTCATTCTAATTAACACTATTAGTTAAAAAAATGAGTTATTATGGAATTAATCCACAATTACATATTTAATTAATAACAATTAATGTATGAACTAATACATTAACCCTACAGACTCTTAAATTTGTATTAATGAATAGCTTAGATAATCATTAGTTACACATTAATTAAGTATTATCTGTGCATTAGTTAAGCATGAATTAGTGCACCCGTATTGTAAAGTGTTACCAAAAAAACTATAAAAACACAAATAAAACATGGAAAGCCTAAAGGAAATCATTTTGATTCAAAGTATTATTAATATTATCATGTAGACGAACCTAAAATCCTTAAATGTTAACTTTAAAGCCTTTTAATGTGAGAACTAAGTATCATGTCTTTTTGACAGGAATGCACATCTGTCGTGTCTTACGCAAGAGTTAAATCCCGCTGACTAAACGTTACACCCACAATCCTCTCTGTGGTTTAACGGCAACCGTGAATATCGCATTGCCAGAGAGGCTGACTGATCCAGACCTTTCCAACCTTACCGTGGCTCCCAGTGCTTGACCAAGCAGAAAGAAGGAGTGGAGTCTCAGAGAGATTATGTGACTGTTACTACTGTAATATATAGAGCTGCTTTAATGTGGACTTAGGAGAGGGGAGGACTTGAACGACTCTTTTGGAAAATGCCAGTGGCGCATGATATCGGTGTTAATGGTATGAGTTTCTCTTATACAACTTTATACTAACCTGTACTGATGATGTACACCAACAACCTTTACATCCATCAATGACTGCACCAAAAATAATATTTTACAACAATCAGACACCTCATTGCATGAAAACATCATCTATGACTGATCTGATGCAATAATTAGTTTTCAAATTCATTCAATCATAAATGTATTAAAATGTATTATTATATATTTTTAATGCTGATAATAAAACATTATAATCGTTATTGTTATCTCTAAAACATCGTTATTTTACATCTCTAATATATATATATATATATATATATATATATATATATATATATATATTTTTTTTTTAATTTTTTTTTTTTTTTTTTGCTAATGTAAACAAAGCTAGTTGGGCAGGGAAAACTAAATTAGACATCAACTTGAATATATGCCATATTTCACTTATTGAAAATACATTGACCACAGACCACATGTCTGTTTTAGGGATGGGCAACAATTAATCGCGATTAATCGCATCCAAAATAAAAGTTTGTGTTTACATAATATATTTATGTGTAGCGTGTATAATTAATTTGTATATATAAATACCCACACATGCATGTATATATTTAAAAAAAAAATGTGTTATTAATATATCAAATATTTATATATAATATTAATTGTGAATAAAAAGTATATAAAATATATACATGCACATATTTCTTAAATATATACATGCATGTGTGGGTATTTATATATACAAATTAATTATACACACACATATATTATGTAAACACAAACTTTTATTTTGGATGCGATTAATCGCGATTAATCGTTGCCCATCCCTAGTCTGTTTGTTAAATTCTTGACTAGTTTTATGGTATATTTTGTATTTCTGCACTGTGTGTTGGGGTTAACCTGTTGTGTTAATCATTGGATGAATGGGTAATTCTTTAGATACGTTTAAGTTTTCAGTAGAGGTATAAGACGGCAGAGTTTTCTGTCATTCTGTTCAGCTCTCAGCACAAGAGCGCTGATCCGGCAGAGGAAACCTCATCTGACTCGGCTGTGTGAGGGATGTGGAACTGCAGTCGTGTCACAGTTCTGAGTCCAGCATTGCAAACGTGTTGTTCCGGGTGCTGAACTCTTCATGTAGTGTGTTATGGGCGCTGTCCAAGGTCCTGAACCACTTAAACTGTGAAGCACAACTTCAGTGTAGTTTCCAACAGAGCAGTGGTGATTGACAACCAATAGCTAAACTCAACGAATCTTTATTAATGCCTTTATTGGTCAATTGAATTGAATCGTCAAATTCTCGATGGGACAACTGACCTCATACATTGTGAGATTATGTTCTTACATAGGGGCATGTTGTCACGGATGGTGAAAGTGTGTTAAATTTAATGATGTTTTATTAACAAAGTTTGGGAGGAGCACGTTCAGTTAATTAACACGAGTGAAGTGCACTTACCTAAAGGATTATTACGAACATCATATTAATACTGTGTTTGACCCTCCAGAACTGCCTTAATTCTACGTGGGATTGATTCAACATGGCACTGAAAGCATTCTTTAGAAATATCGGCCCATATTGATAGGATATCATCTTGCAGTTGATGGAGGTTTGTGGGATGCATATGTAGTTCCACCACATCCCAAAGATGTTCTGGGTTGAGATCTGGTGACTGTGGGGGCCATTTTAGTACAGTGAACTCATTGTCATGTTCAAGATACCAATTTAAAATGATTCGAGCTTTTTGACATGGTGCTTTATCCTGCTGGAAGTAGCCATCAGAGGATGGGTACTTGGTGGCCATAAAGGGATAGACATGGTCAGAAACAATGCTCAGATAGGCCGTGGCATTTAAACGATGTCCAATTGGCACTAAGGGGCCTAAAGTGTGCCAAGAAAACATCCCCCACACCATTACACCACCACCAGCAGCCTGCACAGTGGTAACAAGGCATGATGGATCCATGTTCTCATTCTGTTTACACCAAATTCCGACTCTACTTTAACAGAAATCGAGACTCATCAGACCAGGCCCATTCTCCTCTGACCTCTAGCATCAACAAGGCATTTTCGCCCACAGGATTGCCACATACTGGATGTTTTTCCCTTTTCACACCATTCTTTTGTAAACCCTAGAAATGGTCGTGCGTGAAAATCCCAGTAACTGAGCAGAGTGTGAAATACGAAATACTCAAACCGGCCCATCTGGCACCAAAAACCATGCCATTAAACCATATTTCTTTCCCATTCTGACATTCAGTTTGGAGTTCAGGAGATTGTCTTGACCAGGACCACACCCCTAAATGCATTGAAGCAGCTGCCATGTGATTGGTTGATTAGATAATTGCATTAATGAGAAATTGAACAGGTGTTCCTAATAATGCTTCAGCAATCTCACCTCACTCCATCGATAGTTTAGCAGCATCCCTCCACCCTTCCAGTCCTAAACACTCACAAAGGGGGGAGTACTCTGGGTCCGAGCTCCCCCAGCCAGCACGCCAAATACGCACTTATCCACTCTAATTATATGCAAGCGTGAACTCGTGAAATGTTATTTTGTTGCCAAGACTTCAAAGGTTTGCATCTAAATAGAAATTGACTTCCGAGAACAAACCTTCCCTGAGAAATATTCACAACCCTAATGATTCTTTAAGTTGAACGCCTCAAACAATAAGAAAACGCAATGAACGCAAATGTCATTAAAAACTAAATTGCAAAACTGATTGCAAACAATGACAGCAGCCTTACAGATATTCATTGCATTCCTTCCTAAGCAAATTGCAATTAGAAAAAAGACTTGTAATATAGCTAATCATTTAACAGTGTCTGTATTTAAAAGAATGGGCTTAATATCCGAGAAGACAGTTGTTCATTTCATTTGCTCATTAGCGGTGTTGAAATCAAGAAAACAATCAATCTCTGATTGCTCAGTCCCAGGAAATGAACCACAATAGCGGATAGTCAACAGAGCGGCATGTCGCAGCGAGAAATCAAAGGAGCCGTCACTTTAAAGCGCAACTTTTCCTTTTTCAGCAGTTCAAACCATGTACATGGCACCTGTTGGCTCATCGAGTATTCATCACCCCACCTCCAGGCACAAAAAGACTCGCTTTCTTCCTTTAGAGAGGCATCAAAGCGGCCCATCCTTAGAGGAAATAGCAGTTCATCATTGTTGTTTTGCTTTTCGGTCGACAGTATGTAAATCTGCTCTCATATTGCGGTGTTTTGCATTAATGAAGTGAAGTTGAGCTCCAGACCTTTGACTGCAAACTCTCTCTCTCTCTCAGAAATGCACGGACTTTCGTTCACAATAACGCACTACAAATTACGAGACCGCAAATTTTTGCCAGCTAAATATTCATAGAGCAAATCGTGAGTCGTACTATCAACGGCCTGTGTTTATTTGCTTAAAGAAATGCAATAAAGCATTTCACCCTATTTTCTGAAGTTAAGACGCCCCAAGTGTGAAGCCTGACTGACTCAAGGAGGAAATTATGCAAAAACGCATTGATTTTAAGATTAAAACACCGTGCACTCTGGAAACAAGAAAGAAAATTGACGAAAGAAGGGTTAAGTGATCATACGGGTCAGTTCTGCGAAGGCGGACACGCCACAGAGGTCGTGACCTCCAGCTGTAAATCAGAAATAATGGACTTTCTTAACACGAAAGGTGATTGTGCTGGAGATTGCACTGTTCTATGATGTGTTTCAAAATCAACATCACTATTGACTAAAGAGGGAAGCTTGAAAATAATAGCCAGTGCAGAGGATAAATCAACATGGGGCCGACAGGTCAGAGGTCTTATAGTCACTGTTCACATAACACCAATCAGCTGACCAAACAGATCAATAAAGTCAGATCACTCGGGTCCGATAGAAAGCACGAATCTGTCGAGCGAATTCAGAACGAGAAGTTGCATTTGTTCTTCATCTTCTTTTAAAAGTGCATATTTATATGCCTGCACGTGCAATATTGATGGTTTAACTTCAAGTAAGTAACCTGGTTGCCTTAACTTTTAAGTTCATTGAAGTGGAAAAAGTGAGTTAATACAATGAAGGAGAATGATTTAACCATCAAAATCTCAAAATTATATGTTATCTGAACTAAATAAATTATTTAAGGTGATTTGACAAAAGAAAACATGTTGTGATTACTACACTGTAAAAAAATGTTGTTGGTTTAACTTAAAAGGTAAGAAAACCTGGTTGCTTTAATTTTAAGTTGATTGAACTGGAAAAAGTGAGTTAATACAATGAAGGAGATTAATTTAATCATCAGAAACTCAAAATAATAAGTTATCTCAACTAAATAAATTATTATAAAGTTGATTTGACAAAAGAAAATATGTTGTGATAATATTTTTTACAGTGCCTAAGACATTTCAATGATATCTTGCGATCCTCTATTTGACAAGATAATGCTTTCCTTTTGAGCAACTCATCACACACGGCGTAAAAAAAAATCCATCGTTTGTCTTTTTATGCAAGGCATCTTTGTGATTTTGATCCTTTGCTCATTTTAGATGACACAGGACAGATGCTCTCTTTTTACAGCGTGACGTTGCTCCTTCTCTCAGAGGAAGGTAGAAGACAAAGAAAAGATGGGGACGGAGAGAGAGCGAGAGCGAGAGAGAGGATATCAGGGCTTACGGAACTGCTCCGAGACCTTGAGAAAGAGAAAAGCCTGTAGTGTACTTGCAGTACAACTAAGAGGAGATATGAAACAGATTACAAGGTGACTGTGCCCCAGCACCTCTTTTACCCTGGAGGGGCCAACCTTGGTCCCTTAGAAATCACTCAGCTTCATTCATCAAAGCCTCTTTTAAAGGGCCCATCCCTGAGCCCCCTCTGTGCCTCAAATCCGCCTCTCTCACCCCATCACACTTTTTATCTCTCTCAGCTCGAGTCTACATCTGGAGCCATTTGCTACAGTCTCTCACTATGTCTTTCTCTATATATATATATACTGTATATATATGTAGTCAAACAAATGTATTCAGACCCAATTTAGCCAATTTAGCTCAACCAATTGCCAAGCAATGCTTCATTTTGTGCAGTTAAAAAGGTTGCATTAGCAATTAAAAAAACACTTATGCAAAACATGGTCAGGTTAAAGTGTCTGAATAATTTGTATACATAGAATTTTTGGGTATAATATTTCACAGTAGAACTAAAGTGTCCTGCACCGACTAGTAAAACGATATAAAATATTGTGCCCGAATGATTTTTGATTTGACCGTATATCTCTTGCTGGTTTCACACACACACAGAAAATACATTTGCATGCAGTATTTTAGGACAAACGCATGCACCTTGTTTACTATCTGTGCTAATATAGATGGCCTCTTATTCACAGAAGTTTGCGGATTATATTGTATTTATTATATTAATGTCCATTCATTTATATATTTGATGAGCCCAATACAATTATTTATTATAGGCAATAAGCCGGATAGTGTATAATCGGTCGGTCATTATCACACATTATAAAACACTAAATTCTCATTAGATGTGGCATCCTACTTGTATATTAAAGGAGTAGTTCACTTTTTAAAAAACTTTTGCTGATCATTTACTCACCCCCATGTCATCCAAGATAAAAAAATAAATAAATTAAAAAAAGGCTCAGTGGTTCATGTAGATTGTCTACAAACTGGAAGGTTGGTGGTTAAATCCTGGTTCCACACTCAAAAAATTATATGTTGGCTTTAATAGATTTTAATTTGTCAACAGGTTCCACATAACTGGATTACGTTAAACAAACATAATTTGTTCATGTAACTTCAACATAATGGAATTATGTAATTTTAAATTACCCAATTTAAGTAGTCTCAATGTGATTTTTTTTAAAGGCTTCCTGACATGATTCAAAGGCATTTTATTATATTCATTCATCCATTTATATTTCATTTGATTCAGTGACATTTAATTAAATTGATATAATTTAGTTAGCTATTTGTTAGCAGAAGCTCATATTAGCATCTTGAATGCTAAGATTTACATGCTCCTTCATTCATAGAATAGAAAATAATGAAATCAGTCGACAGCCAAACAAAATGCTCCACTCTTCTCCACAATGGTAATTTAAATGGTTTAATAATTCCAATGTAATTTAACATTTAACACTATTACACACCATCAAGTCTTCCCCTTTTCTAAATTTCTCCAAAAAAAATAAATAACATAAAGTAACACTTAATTTTAACATTTATTCTCTCTTAATTCGACCATATGCAAAGCATGCTGGGAACTAAAAGCACAGCCCAGTTTCAGTTAAAATATTTATTTATTTTTACAGTTCAGTGAGATATTTAACAAATTCATATTTCTGCAAAAACAATCACAAGTTGAGTTATTTATGGTCTGATGTAATTGTACATTTCCTTTTAATGTTCAATGGTTTAAGGATGAGTTCACTAACATCACATCATGTATTTTTTTGAATGTGTATTGCTTTAATAGAGTGAGTCTTTCAATGAATATTTACAGCTTGACAGAAGTTAGTCCTATCATTTGCACAAAGCGCCATGGGGCGTATAGGAAAAAGGTGGATAATAAACCTGTTTATGGTGATACACGGGGCCCTGATAATCCTGCTGGGGTTTATTTTGTGATAATGACTGTCTGACTGCACATTGTCCCTTAATATACACACAAACATCTTAGGAAATCCCTTAGTGGGATGAAACTGACTAAATTATATAAGTGTTGAATTTCTAATACATTTCCATATATTTCACCATTATAAGAAGGAACCAAAATGACATTTGCCAGAAGTAATTGCACTGCATAAGACCTCTGGTTCTGTCAGCCATGTAAAGTGACTTAAGTGAACTTGTTCCTCTAATGAGAATTAAAGTCACTTTACCAATGTCACATGTCAAAACCGACCGCTTTTGTAAGAACTATGTTACTGAATTGTTTTGTGAAGTGTATATAATAGCAAAAAAGTGTGTGGTGTATAAAGAACTAGTTCATGGCCATGAGTGTGTGTGCCTCGCATGTAAGACTTACAATAACACAAGCTCTCTGAGGACTTCAACAACGCTTTTACCTGCATAGAAAAAAAAAATCAATGTAGTAATCCTGCGATATCAACAGAGTGGCGGATAAAACCTAAATGGAATAAATGCACCGTCACTGTTGTGAATGCTTTTTTGCCTCTCCACTATTTATTCGAGGGGATAATTATCAATTTGACACACAAGTTAACACTTGTTAACACTTCACACAGCATATCCAACCCAGCATATCCATCGTAACAATTCATACGACCTCACTCTTACGAATTAGCACGATTTTGCTAAATTGTACATATTTTACGAATTGGCTGATTTTGCTAAATTGTACATATTTTACGAATTGGCCAATTCGCATGAATTGGTACGAATGACCTACCCCTTACCCCGCCCCTAAACCTACCCATCACGTGGGTTTAGACAAATCGTACAAATTCGTACGAGTGAGGTCGCACAAATCAATACGAATTAGACACTTTTTAATCATGCGTCGAATTCGTACGAATTGGTCGTGAGATAGCGTAGGCATATCAGCCCCCCCCCCAAAAAAAAAAAAAAAAAAAAAAATTGTGACAACTGCAAAGTTAAGAGCAACAAAATAATAAAAAAAAGACTCTACGCCTATGACTCACATCATTTTAATTTTAATTAAGGTCATGTCTAGTCCACGTGGATTGTGAGTTGCGTTTACACTATTTAAAAGATTGGGCTTTTTTATGTCATGAGACTGAAAAAGTCTTGAGACTGCATTCATTTAAAATTAAAATGTATGTATGATATTATTTACTATTGGGAGATACTGAAATATGTTTATATTTTTAAAGCTCTTGAAATTCAGCAACAGTGAGCATATATTATGTTTTTTCTCCATGTTGTTCTTTGGCCACATAAGGCGAACTGCTGTTTCATTGATTGATTAAAATCACATCTGATCTGTAAATGACATGCAGGATGAAACGATCAAATCTTAGTTCATGTGACAATCTTAAATATCAAGCTTTGTTGTGTAATGATGTTTTAACTAATCATCATTATACTCCTATAGGAAGCAGATAGTCACAAATTACAAAAGAACACAGATCGGATCAATTCATGATTAACACTTTGCTGGCAAAGGTGAACTCAAGCAGACATTTGCTCTTCTCATTAAGAGACTGAGAGGAAATGTCATGTTTCCAGACCCGGCTAAGATTAGCTCACGATGAAGTAGACCTCTTATTCTCATGGCCACTGCTCAGGTCCAGTGTGTACGGAAGCCCTGAACCGCAACCTAAAAAAAAAAAAAAAAAAAAAAAAAATCTTAAAAGAGATTCGAGATTAAAGTCGAAATTTTTCGAGATTAAAGTCGAAATTTTTCGAGATTAAAGTCGAAATTTTTCGAGATTAAAGTCGAAATTTTTCGAGATTAAAGTCGAAATTTTTCGAGATTAAAGTCGAAATTTTTCGAGATTAAAGTCGGAATGTTTCGAGATTAAAGTCGGAATGTTTCGAGATTAAAGTCGGAATTTTTCGAGATTAAAGTCGAAATGTTTCGAGATTAAAGTCGGAATTTTTCGAGATTAAAGTCGAAATGTTTCGCTATTAAAGTCTGAATTTTTCGAGATTAAAATCGGAATTTTTCGAGATTAAAGTCGAAATGTTTCGAGATTAAAGTCGAAATGTTTCGAGATTAAAGTCGAAACATTGTGCATTCATAACAGTGCGCGTCCACTGGCTCAGAGCGTGCGCGCGTGTGTGTGTGTGTAAAGTCGAACTGCCATGGATAAACACAAAATAGTAGCTTTTTACTTTTATCTGGGCTTTCAACAAAATTCTACACACGTCACACGTGCTAGTGGCAGTGTTTCTGAGGTGTTTTCGTGATCGTCTAGTCAACACTATCTGGGTCGAGAACACAACAGTAACTGTTCGGTCTCCCTCTTCACCGTAAATTCGCTCTGGATACATTTTAAGTGCATCATTCTGTATCCAATCATTTGGCCGGATCCTGTGATTTCCTAAGATTTAATAACCACTTGTGGTTGAGGAGAGATTCTCTGATATGATTGTAAAGCACTTTGAGTGTAGGCATATATGAAAGCGCTATATAAATGCCCTATTCATTCATTCATTCATTCATTCATTCATAAAGCTGGATTTCTCCATCCAGCATGAAAACACCTCAGAAACACTGCCACTAGCACGTGTGACGTGTGTAGAATTTTGTTGAAAGCCCAGATAAAAGTAAAAAGCTACTATTTTGTGTTTATCCATGGCAGTTCGACTTCACACACACACACACACACACACACACACACACACACACACGCGTGCTCTGAGCCAATGGACGCGCACTGTTATGAATGCACAATGTTTCGACTTTAATCTCGAAACATTTCGACTTTAATCTCGAAAAATTCCGACTTTAATCTCGAAACATTTCGACTTTAATCTCGAAAAATTCCGACTTTAATCTCGAAACATTTCGACTTTAATCTCAAAATGCTAGATTTTTTTTTTTATATATATTTTTTTTTTTACGGACTTTTTTTTTTTTTTTTTTTTTTTTTTTTTTTTTTTTAGGTTGTGGTTTCCGTATGTGTGTGATGTGTCGGACGGGTCAAGAATCACACACACACACACACACACACACACACACAGAATGATCTTCAGTTCACATTTGTATTTTTGTCTTAGCCGATTATTGATTCACAGTCCTTCTGTCCTCAATTGTGATCATATTAGTATGTGTTGGCACATTGTAAATTTGGAAAGACTGAAAAGTACAATATATTGACCCAACTTTAAATATTATGGCCTTATTCAAAGTCTTGATTTTGTAGCTGGGGTGTACTAGTTTAAATGTTCAAAAACACCTTATTTTTCACACACTTTGCGGCGTTATAAATAAATGTTACTCTTACTAACGCCGATATCTTTCTCAGTAACGTGTAATCAAACGAATGACTGTTTCCCCCGTTACAACGCCGTTACCGTTAATGACAATTAAATCCGGCGTTACTAGCCTAATTGAGCTCACTGAAGAGGTTTCCATCTGAGCAGGCTCTCTCTCTCTGCCATAGGACCTGCAAAGTGTGTGTGTGAGTGTGTGTGTTTATGGACTTCATTTCAGCTATTAGAAAAACAGTGAAAGCAGCCAATTCATTTCATTATTATTATTATTGTTATTATTATTATTATTATTTTCTATGAGCCTGAAATGATTTCTAAATGTCTCTAAAGTTGTGTACATTCAATAGTTTTGAAAAATTGTGTGCAAACACTTAAAGATCCGGTCGAATTGGCCTGCAGCTCTGGACATTGAAAGATAAATCTGTTAATAAATGCAAAGCTGTAAAGTTGATACTGAAACTCATCTTAATGATGCTAGATGAACAAGGATAAAATAAATAAATAAATAAGAACCCTACTGGGATTAAAATAATAGCGGAATGAAGGCAGGCAGATATGGATATGATATGGAGAAGCTAGTGAAATGAGCTCCATGTCTCATATTATTTTTAATTTGTGAGTCCATCAAAGGATTATTACTCCCTGCTGAAGCTTAAAAATACCATTTTCATTTTTCATTTTCAGCAGAAAAGTCAAATACTAGAACAGATCGTGAATTTTTAAATGTATTTTTTTTTTGCAGCCATGATTTGCAATCAGTGTATAATGTTTGCACAGTGTAATAAACAAAATATGATTTGTATTTCATAATAATAATAGTAATAATAATATTATTAATACGGAGAAGATTTTCAGGACTTTAGGATCTTCAGAAGGGGAGAATTGGGTCCAAAATCAGCTTGATTATCTAGTAGTACGACGCATTCTCATCCTAGGGCGTCATATACTGACGCTTTTGACAATGCGAATACATCCAACGCACATGTCACCCTTTAGCGTCAATATGAGACGCAGATATACAGTATATATGGGCCAGAAGGCGCCTCCTAGTGGTCTAACCCTAACACTACCCCAGACCTAAACCTACCCATAACCGAAGCGTGTTATATTGACGCTAAAGGGTGCCATGTGCGTTGGATGTCTACGCATTGGTAAAAGCGTCAGTATATGGGATGAGAATGGGCTAGTGTGTGTCTACCTTTAAACTTAGGATTTTAAATCGTAATGATAATGTCAGTCATTCCACAATAGCCAATGAGAGACAAGTCTAAAAGAAGATGGAAGTGACGGATCTTTTGAAATGATGATTGCGAAACAACAAAGACTGTGTTATTCAGGCCTGTGATTACCTGATTATGTGTAGAAGGTATTGAAGTACCTTCTGCTACTTGCCTGGTGTATCCCTTAAAGTTTGTGTCTGCACACTTTATGTTCACTGCATGAAGTTAAAGTATGACAACTATCCCCTTGGATATTTAAACAATTCCCTTGGGGCTAACATCACACAGCACATCTCAGTGGTCTAAAAAATTCTTCACAATTCTGACTCCACAGGACAGCATGAGTTGAAAATATTTGTAAAATGACACTATTATTAGACTTTGCAAGGCTTTGAGTGTTGATTGAAGTTAATGGCAGCAAAGCTTGCTCTGATGTCATTTACAAAAAAAAAAAAAAAAAAAAAAAAAAACAGGTGGAAATTGTGAAAGCTTTGTACTGATTGAAAAAATGCATTCTATTTCAGATAGATGCAGTCATGCTCTGCCTGTCCTGAACACACACACTCAAATATCCCCTCTGACAATACTGATTGTTAAATGATTGGTGTGTCCAACCAAATATTTCCTGTGTTGAATCTGGAATGAAATTGAATTTCAGGCTCCAATGACATGGCAGTGGTAAAAACCAGAAAGAAAGAAAAAAAATAAATAAATAACACACTTTTTTCAGGGAAAGGTTTGCTGTCAAAAGTACAGCACTTTTGGCATTGCTCTTTCTACTTTGTTTCTCTTCCTCTCACACAATTTATGTTCTCTTGTTTAATGAGCTGGATCATTAATTTTCAAATATAAATATAAATTTTCAAATTATAAATTTCAAATATAAATTAAATCTTTTAAAATATATTGTGCCTGGCATATATATATATATATATATATATATATATATATATATATATACACACACAAAAACTAAAACTTTAACTTAAATTAAAATGAAAACTGAAAAAAATACAAACAATACAAATACAAACTTTAAAATAACATTAACAATGATCTCAATGACACTGTATATATAGTTTTAGTTAGCTTGGAACATCAAGTTAAACTAAATGGAAATCAGCTTTTAGTTGAAGTTTTAAAACTGACATTTCAATTGAAAACACATTTTTATTTATGTATAATACTTTCAAAGTGATCAAAATGATTTGTGTGAATCTGGCTTTACTGTAACATCTAATAAGAACCGTGAGCGAGGATTTTGGTTCGTGAATCAGTTCATTGAATAATCTCTGTGAAAGTGGAAATGATTCACCGCCATATTAGTCTGAATACTTTATAAATGAGTGTTATATCCTGTATTTTATAATTGTGCCCCACTTAGACAAAGTATAGCTGTTTCAATTATTTCCACTTTCCTCATTTTCTTCGCTAAGCCTGTTACATGACCTGTCAGTTCTCTCCTTAAGCCTGAAGCGCGTGACTCTACAGCCACAGATCTCCCCTGAGCTTAAACTCACAGAAACTCAAAACATGTTTACTTAGGTAACTTTAAATAACTTTTTTGTACAACTAGCGTTGTCTTATTAAGATCTCTGTTTAATTTGGCAAGAGGACGGATTAGCATGATGCTTCTGCCCTTAAAAAGTGTCCTTGAGTATGATTGTAGTGACTCTGAATGCTCTGCCTGAGTTGATCATCTGACTACACTCCTGGCTGTGTTTGAAGGTCAAAATTCGAAATTGTGAGACAAAAACTCAAGTAACCAACTTAAGGTTATTATCTTAAAATTTATTTCCAGAACATTCGAAATATCAAATATATTTACATAAACGTGGCTAATATGTATTCATTTTGGCACCATGCAGTGTATTGGCCTATTAATTTGATTAAAACTGAAATCAGACAAATACACTGTTAATATCGTTGTAAATATTATCTTTTTGCCCGTCGATTATGTTGTACATTGTACAGAACTTTATTGTAAGGTGACAGTTACACAAGATACTTATTATACTAGGCTGATAACAGTAAATTATGCATAATTACAAGTAACTAACCCTAAACCAAAACCGCTAACACTTTATTTTACTGTCATTGTTACACATTACATGCAATTACTATTGTAATAACAATACATTATGCATAATTACATTTAACTTACTCTAAACCATAACCCTAATCCTAACCTTATACTAAGTACATAGTTAATTATTCTAACTACAGTACTTATGTATAATAACAGTGTATTAAGGCATGGCAATGTGAATCCAGACAGTTGTTTTCACAAAATAAACCCTTTCAGGATGATTGAACCCCCCTCTGCTCTGTGTGAACATTATGTAAGGAATAATATACATCATATTTCATAATGTAAATATATTAAAGCATCGGTGTTAAAGCCCTTTCCATGTTTTGCATCATTCAAAAACACAGATCTGAGAACTGAGCTTAGGAGAGAATGTGAGACGCAACGTTTTGGTGGAGCAGAATTAATATATATATATATATATATATATATATATATATATATATATATATATATATATATATATATATATATATGGACAAAATATGGACAAACCCAGCCATTGGGTTACATTTTTAAATGACATTTTTTACCCAATGGCTGGGTTTGTCCATATTTTACCCAAAATTGGGTTAAAACAACCCAGCATTTTTTAGAGTGTGTGTGTGTATATATATATATATATATATATATATATATATATATATATATATATATATATTCAGATTTACATTTATATATTCAGAGTTATACCTATATATTCGGGATTTACATTAATATATTCAGGATTCACATTTAAATATTCAGCGTTATAACTATATATTCAGGATTTACATTTATATATTCAGATTTACATTTATATATTCAGAGTTATAACTATATATTCAGGATTACATTTATATATTCAGAGTTATAACTATATATTCAGGATTACATTTATATATTCAGAGTTATAACTATATATTCAGGATTACATTTATATATTCGGAGTTATAACTATATATTCAGGATTACATTTATATATTTGGAGTTTTAACTATATATTCGGGATTTACATTTATATATTCGGAGTTATAACTATATATTCGGGATTACATTTCATTATTTCCTGTTTGGCCCCCCATACCCCCATAATATGTATATATATATATATATATATATATATATATTACTATTTTATGAAATTAATAATATCAGGGATGTTGCATTAAAATAAAATAACTCAATCGAATGGCATTTTCATGAATAATCCGTGATATTAGTCGTGTGAATGTGAGGTCACTCTTGCTTATTTAAATCCTAAAACATTGACATATAGGATATAAATTGACAGTAAGGCCCCATTTCCCATGTTCAAATGTGTCACTTAACATTAAAGGTTCTTTCTAGCTACAGCCATAGAGGGAAAACACTTTGTCACAGATGAGATAAGCTCCTTTTAGGTTTAATGTTATGCCCCTGGAAGAAAAAAGAAAAAAAAAAAAAGAGGTCCACTAATTGATAAATGGGAGCAGAGCCGAAGGAAGTAGGCTACTTGTGGCTACTGGCTGAAATAGACCGGGATGAAGCTCTTTCATCGTGAAATATTAATAGGCCTATTTCTCCCCTGACCCCCATTTTGCTGTATGGCAGACACTGAAAACCACAAAGAGCCATCACTATGGCATAACCCATTCCAGAGATGAGACACTTTCACATTTGGACGGACAAAAAAAACCCTTCGTTGTCTGAGCTCATCAGTTGTCTAAAGTGTATACTTCAAAGTTAGCGCACAACAGAGTGGCTGTATTAAATAAACGGCTATCAATTTTGCATGAACGTTCTAATTTAGAAGTTACGGAAAAACGACTCTTCGTTCAAACGCTTTGATATAAAAATAATAGTGCCTCCGGGGCAGGGGCCTTGATTCGGGAGCGCTGGGGGTCAGTTTGCTACCGAGGTGGGTTTGATTGTTTTATCTCCCCTCATATCTCCACAAGATACCCCAGAGCCATCATCATCATCTGCTCCACAGTTTTGTAATCTTTATTTAATCTGATGAAACCACGCTCTGGAATGGGCCGGTCAATGCCACATGGAGCTCATCTGCGTCTAAAAACAAGACGCAACTGCGTCTAATAAACAAAGTGGCACCCCAGAGTAATTCAATTATATATTCTAAGAGACATTCGGCTGTGGACTCGACTCGATGGTAAACAAAACAACAATATCATAAAAAGACTGTGGAAAGGAGTCTGAGAGTCCAGGGATTGGATGCGGCCAGAATGATGTCTGTGTGTTTGTGCGTTAGGGAATGATGTGAAGGATTTTTTTTATTCAACTGAGACTATGATTAATTGAGCACATGCTTGTTTTTGAAATAGACGATCCTAGAGAGAGTGACTGCATTTTCAGTTTAGCCATTGTGACGTTCTCCACGACCAGAATACATTAAAGCAAACAATCAGAAAAGAAACACTCTAAAGGAAATGACAAAAAGATAAATAGCACCAGCTGTAAGGAGTAAAACGAACAATGGATTTGACAAGCTGCGGCCACACTAAACAAGCAATGGCAATGAGACAACTAGTTGAATTTGTTTGTAGGGTGAATTAAAGTAAATTAGGCTCTCAGATTGAATGTTATAGTTTTCTAAGATTCGAAGCAACTGTAAACCTTTGGCACAGCTGGCATTGAATTCCAGTCACATGATCTTTCAGAAATCATTTCAATGTGCTGAATTGGTACTCAGTTATCTGAAATGGGTAAAGGTCCCCTGCAATGGGGTTATTTTATTATTTTATAATGTTTCCTGGGTTGCCCTTATAATGTTAGTATGTTTTTTAGATCAAAAATAGTCATCATTTAGAAATAAAAGGATATAGCCTGATTTTAGCCTCTAATAATCATTCCTTTCCTGTGTATTTTCATTCCTAACAAACTGCGACTAACAAGTAAATGCACATAAGGCCATTCATTAATTCAGTCATCATCATCTAACCACACAGCCATGGTCTTTGACATACCACGCATCTGATACACCGGTAATCTCATCTCTTCCCTCATCTGCTCTCGCAGGCCAGTCAGTGAGTCAGCTGAAGACGCCTCTTAAGTGTCCCATGGCTCCTCCACTTGCCCTGTCTCACCTACAGGCCTGAGAACAGCTGTTCAGGATGATACTTGAGGTATGGCTGAAGCCCCACTGTTAGAGCACAGCTCTCTTTCTCTGGTTCAGCCAGGACTGGGATTATTGCACTGGGCTGCGACGGCTAACCACACTATCATTCCCTTGCAGCTGCCGCCTATCTGTCCAAACCAACCCAACGAACAGAAGCCCCGCGGGGAGGAAGAGACACTCCAATTTACACTCCCGTCCCCTTTTTTTCCTCCAACCTCTGGAATTAACTTTAAGGCAGTGAGAAATATGTAAAAGATAAAAGAGCAAAAACTGGTTTATGATGGTAAGTGGAACTACATAACCTTTAATTAGAATTAAATACTTGCTATCCATCCATCCATCCATCTATATATATCTGCCCGTCCTTCCATCCATCCATCCATCCATCCATCCATCTATATCTATCTATCTGCCTGTCCTTCCTTCCTTCCATCCATCCGTCCATCCATCCTTATATATCTATCTATCTGCCCGTCCTTCCATTCATCCATCCATCCATCCATCCAACTGTCCATCCATCCATCCATATCTATCTGTCCTTCCTTCCATCCATCCATCCATCCATCCGTCCATCCATTTATATCTATCTGTCCTTCCTTCCTTCCTTCCATCCATCCGTCCATCCATCCATATCTATCTGTCCTTCCTTCCTTCCTTCCTTCCATCCATCCATCCATCTATATCTATCTATCAGCCCTTCCTTCCATCCATCCATCCATCTATATCTATCTATCAGCCCTTCCTTCCATCCATCCATCCATCTATATCTATCTATCAGCCCTTCCTTCCATCCATCCATCCATCCATCCATATCTATCTATCTGCCCGTCCTTCCTTCCTTCCACCCATCCATCCATCCATCCGTCCATCCATCCATATCTATCTGTCCTTCCTTCCATCCATCCATTCATTCATCCATCCATCCATCCACCCATCTATCCTTCTATCTATCTATATCTGTCAATCCATCTATCCATCTGAACAGTCTCTGGCTCAGCAGACGTGAACAGTGTGTGTGTGTGTGTATGTATATATATATATATATATATATATATATATATATATACTGTAAGTATTATAGAACTAATGGGTACTTATTATATACTGTAAGTATTATAGAACTAATGGGTACTTATTCTAATATTATGATACAACCATCTTACATTTGGGATCAATTTAGTAACTTTTTTGTACCTTTTTGCTATAATTGTGTACCAAGGCAATACATACTGTATAGGCTTTTTAGTTTTTAATGACCGGTTACATTTTATGCATTTATAAAATAAATAAATAAATAAATAAATATAAAATATATAAATTATTTATCCTGGTTTATTTATCCAAAGTTTACAGATTGATCCCTTACACTTGCAACTATAATTACAGACAGTTACACTGTAAATTCATCTTAATTACTACAGGTGTATTTTACAGGTGTAAAGTAAAACGTTCCAAATTTTATATATATATATATATATATATATATATATATAATTGATTAGCAGAAAAGCATAGAAATAAATAAATAGGCCTAAATAAAATAAAAAAAAGAAATTAAGGGCAAATTAGCGCCACTTATAATTCAACTTGCCATTTATGAATTATTGATTGTACACATTATGAATATCATATGGACCAGCAAACAAGCATATTTACCCTGCAGATATTTATTCAGCTTTCTCTCTCTCTTTCTTTCTCGCTCTTTCTATTGTCTTGCGACAAACGTCGATTGTGTTGGACCTGAATTCAGTCTCCCCTCCCAAACCACATTAGCTCTCATTGAAGACACAAACACACAGCTGTGTGACAAATCACCTGGAGAAAACCCTGGAACACAGGGAGAAATCGATACGCGTCCATGCCGAACAGTTACATAATTTATCTATCAATCTATATGCTGTTATTAAACGTCAATGGGGATATTCCAGCTCTGCGGATTCCTGAAAGGCTGCAGACAGAGAGTTTGCACATTTGGGTGATATTTTTTTAATGCTTTTACGATGTAAAAACCTTGTTTATCATGGCAGTAAATCTGTTTTCTATCTAGAGAGAGAAAGAAAAATGGAGGGAGGGACAGAAGTCACTTTTACTACGTCATTAGCTGCTCCATGCATACATTGATTTCCACATGATGGAGAAGACCTGGGCTCTCTGAGGTAATCAAGACACCAATCTAATGAATGGCATTAATCAAGTAAAGGAGTAACACTTCATTTTAATGGTTCCTTTTGAACATTCTGTTAACTAAGTAATTTTGCACTTACATGTCAACTAACTCTCATTAGAGTATTAGTAGACTGTTTGCTTAAAATCTGCTAACGTGATGCTCCTCCAAAATACATCATACTGACTGTAACTTTGCAAGTATGTCAACTTATTCTAACCCTAACAGTCTACTAATACTCTACTCTACGACATGTGGGTGCAATACCAACAGAAGGAACCATCAAAATAAAGTGAAATCGCTTTCAAAGTTCTTCAGAATTCAATCTGTCTTGATTGTGTAGTAACATGGTCATGAAAATGTTGTGGTATATTCATATAGATCTGTTTTATTTTAGCCAAATGTTGTTTAGCTATTTTAGGGTTCCCACTCCACTTCATATGAAATATTAATCATTGTAACAGCCAGTTGAAATTCTAAGGGGAACATGATCTAATTGCAGCAGTGATATAGTTTATTAAACAAGACACAAGCTGAATAACAGACACTGACATCAACACAGCTTAAATACATTGAAACAAACCAATTAAATAAATTTACATGAGCTGCAAACACTAAGTAATCCACGAGAAACTATAGAAACAATGAGGAACACTGAAAACCAATTCAAAGTCAAACACAAACAAAAGACACAACCCTGACATATACACTTGTTGATGCGACATTTCATTTACGTAGAACTAAAGCCAAACCGCTTTCCTAAAACTTTTACAATATTATCGTGCCTTCGTTGTAAGCACAGGTGTTTCCTTTGGGAAATGCAAATCTAGTTTACCATCTAGTTAGTACGGAGGCGTATTGCATTTACTTGAAGAAAAAAAAATCTACTCTGTTTTTCTGAATTAACGAGTTAATTTTTCATGAGAAAAAAAAATTGCTCTGTTTTTCTGAATTAATGAGTTAATTTTTCATGAGAAAATTTTTTTTTGCTCTGTTTTTCTGAATTAACGAGTTAATTTTTCATGAGAAAAAAATGTTTGCTCTGTTTTTCTGAATTAATGAGTTAATTTTTCATGAGAAAAAAAAATTGCTCTGTTTTTCTGAATTAATGAGTTAGTGTTTCTTGAGAAAAAAAGTTTTTGCTCTGTTTTTCTGAATTAATGAGTTAATTTTTCATGAGAATTTATTTTTGCTGTTTTTCTGAATTAACTCATTAATTCAGAAAAACAGAGCAAAAAAAAAAAATCCATTAAAAATTAACTCATTAATTCAGAAAAACAGAGCAATTTTTTTTTCTCATGAAAAATTAACTCATTAATTCAGAAAAACAGAGCAAGAAAAAAAAATCCATTAAAAATTAACTCATTAATTCAGAAAAACAGAGCAAAATTTTTTTTCTCATGAAAAATTAACTCGTTAATTCAGAAAAACAGAGCAAAAAAATTTTCTCATGAAAAAATAACTCGTTAATTCAGAAAAACAGAGCAAATTTTTTTTTTCTCATGAAAAATTAACTCATTAATTCAGAAAAACAGAGCAATTTTTTTCTTCTCATGAAAAAATAACTCGTTAATTCAGAAAAACTGAGATTTTTTTTTCTTCAAGTGAATGCAATACGCCTCCGTAAGTTAGGGCTTCTAAAAACAATTATTTTCTTGGACAGACTGCCAACTTGTGGACTTTATCGCCGTCTGGATGGCCTTTTTTATTGATATCTGCCTTTCCCTACAGAGCAGTTAGCCATCATCAAATATTTATGGCGTATCAACAGAAAATGGCTGTTTTTGTAAAGCTGACCCATTTCCAACATTTGCCCTCGGAGAAACGCACTTTGGAGAGAATGGCGGCCCTCAGCAATGTTCTCATGGGCACGAGGGAGGTTTGATTGCACACGTGCCGTTACAGCCATTAGAAAATGACACACTTTATAAGCGATTCAAACTGAGGTTGGACACTAGTTTTATGTTATACACATTATTAGGGGTCTTCATTCACGGTTTGTCGCGATTTTGAATGCCAAAATTAATGGCATGGAAAAACACTGCGGCAAAGAGCAACACATTATTTCCCATGTTGCTTATTATTTTCAGCATAAAATATAATTCCCCCTTTCCATATTTCATGAACGCCCTGCCAACTTTATTAAACCATACATCTGTCACGTGTAAAGCTCAGAAAAGAGCTTTTCCATTTATAATACGGAGATTTTATAGTCTTGTTGACAAAGTCGGTGCTAAAAAGAGCTACCAATCTGAGCTGTGAATTTCACTCATGAATTATCATTATTCCCTGTGTTTGTTACGCAGCAATAGCCGGCTGGGGTGAGGTGAATTATTACAGTATCAAATTCACGCAGATATGATGTATCACTCATAGCTGCTGAAGCACTAGACCCAACTGTACAGGCACTGCAAGGCCTCGGATGTGTGGAATTGTAGCGCATCTTTAGCTCTTGGACTTAATGAGACAGAAAAGAGGGGAGATGAAGGAAGTTTGGGGCGAGAGACAGTGAAAAAAGGGCGACAGATTCTGCATCGTTCTGGTGCCCAATGGTCCTTGCAGCAGTAATATTTGAGTGCTTATCTGTTCTAACGGATCCAAGACTAATGAGGCACAAACATGCACAGCGTCAGTCCCACCAACAGGATCATGAGACGGGAGATATTTATCATTATTAGGCCAAAGGTTTTCATAGTTTTCGCTTATTGAAGGACACGTATGTGGCCAGGGTCTCAAATATCACACACTTTGCTAAAGTAACCAGTAAAATTCTCTATTGATTGGTTTAAATGCGTCACTTGCTTAAAATGGACTGGACTTGATACGAATTTACCAACTGCAAAGTGAATTTCAGTAATTGTGAATATAACACAGCCCTAATATACAAGTTGCAGGGTTATTATTGTTGTATTATTGTGAACCTAAAACTAAAACCAAGAAAAAAAAGACAAGTCTGTGAAAAAAAATAAGAAACAGCAATGGAGTGTCTTTAAAAACCCTCTTTTGTGACTACTTCGGATTCTAAGTTCAAGTTGTCAGTTTCACATGATTCACAGTTGAGAGTCCAAGCATCCTTTACTAATTGTAAAACGTCAATTTAGAACAAGCGACAAAGTAACACTGAGTCGCTTTATTAAAGCTTAATGTATTATATACATAGAATAGAGTATTATGAGAGAGAGAGAGAGATCGACTAAGCAAGGGATATTCTTATGGTCAATCTTATATTCATAATCGCAAAATCAGTTTGAATTTCCGGTGAGATCTCCCATAACAGTGCTAGTCAATGCATTTGTAAGTTGTTTCTTATTGTTTACAACCTAGTTTCAATCTCTTTCAATATAAAAGTATTTGTTCCTGACTCACTCAGCCTTCAAATAGTGTAATAGTGTACTTTCACTGAAGTCGAAATCAATCACTGACCCTTTCTCAGTACCAAATGCGAAGCTGTGTGTGTGTGTATATATATATATATATATATATATATATATATATATATGTGTGTGTTTTTTAGCCATTATACAAGTATAAGAAGTTTGTGCAATTGAAAATAAAACACAAGCAAACTTATTTTAGTTGGATTTTAGGATTTTTGTTGATTTTAAAGTTATGAAACTTAACTTTTCCCTTGGCCAAAAAGATTTTCTCTGGAAATAGTAGACCAAAGATTGCCTGCTTGGTATACCCTTGGTGTTTAAACTATGTATATAAGAGCAAGTGTCAAATTCCCAAAGGACTGGCCAAGATAAAGTCATTCTAGAGCTCAATCTCACAAAAACTTCTCAACAAATTGTCAAATATTTGCTATCTTTATATAGGGGGGTCTAAATAACTAGTCTTGCCTAAGAACAAACAAACAAAAAATACTTTTACAACAACATTCTGTGACACAATAACAGTTTGTAAGATTTTGGTGTTTTGCTAATCCGCCATGACACTCTCTGTGAGAAATGTTGCAAGCGGAGTGATAAAAACGTTGAAGCGAAACGTTGAGTGCTGTTAGGGAAAAGACTCTCAGCCAATAAGATTTGAGTACCAGAAAGTAGATAGATAGATATGAGGTGAAAAGTTTTTAAACCTTTTTTTTTTTTTCTCATTATAATCCATCAAATAGTCTATTTTTTGAAATAGTCCACTTCATTACACATTTTCGAAAACGAAAGCTCTAACACCAACTCTCTGTCACCAAATCAGGACCAGATCTGTCTGACCATCACAGGTCACCATCCATCATTATCTGGAAGTGCGAATCTAGAATCTCTCACATTTCACGGTCATCAAATGAAACGTACAGTAGCAGAGAAGACTTGAAATAATCAGGTCAAAGTCTAGTAAAGCTCATCTGCACTCACACTTGAAACTCGGCTCATTCACTCTTCCTCTCTCTGTGTCTACTTCTAACATTTTTACTTTTTAAGTTTAAGTTAAGGTACTAGAGCAGGCCAAAAGTTTCCGTTCATCGAAATGAGACGACGCCAAATTACACACACAAAAAAGTTTTCTATTTTGACTTTAAAAATATTTTAAATATCTGAATATACAAATTAGGCATCATCTTACAAGGCATGCATAAATTTGCATATTATATCAAAAGTAATACAGACCCCATTATTGGTGTTTTAATGCAATCAACAACTCAGTGGTTGGTAACTTTCATAAAAAAAAAAAAAAAAAAAAAAAAAAAAAAGTCTTAACAAAAATAACTAATAATTAAAAAAAAAAAAAAAAAAAAAAAACACACACACATCCAATACTACAAATATCATTGAAGATGAAATGTCTAAAATTATGAGTCTGTACCAGGCAGTCAGTGCCTCTTCAAAAATATTTGGCATCCATTTCATTCTGACTGCTCGGATCGGATTTCTCTGGGTTTATGTGACTTTGTCATGCCACATAAACACAGGGACAGGGAGGGAGGCAACAAACCACTGTACTTTTTTGTGAAACGAGGCATATTTTTGCAATATATAAGAAAAATGTCACTTTAAGAAGTCTGTCTTCGCAATATGCTATCCAATGCTAATGTAATAGGTCAAGATATGAATCACATATTCTGTTAGCCATTATTTTGGATGCTTTATGCAACTGTAGTTCAAATTATTTGACTCTAATTTACGTTTGAAACCAGGGGTTTTCAAGAATTTTATATATATATATTTTTTTTTTTTTTTTTTTTTTTTTAAGTGCTACTGTCAAAGGGAGAAAAAACACAATGTCTAAACGCATTGTTGACAACGAGTTGAACAAAAAACAGAAAAATAAGTTTTGGGGCAAAATAGATAAATTACATGTACACACACCGGCGGTTGGTTTGCATCTCCAGAGGTGCTCTCCAACCCCAGAACCCATAAATCTAGGCCATAAAATAGATAATCGGATGGAACAGAGGTGCTCATATTGGTCCAGGAGGGGAGATTTGATTGAGGTGCATTTGAAGGACACTTTGCATGTAGTTTGATAGAAAAGGAGGACACTGGACCAAGGAGAAGTATATTGCCTGACCTTTGCCTGCCGTGTGCAATGTCCCTGCGATAAAAATTTACAGTTTTCCTGGCAATAAGGTGTGTAACTCGGCAGTAATAAAGGTCAGGGACTGCTTCCGCTGAGAGAGGTGCCACAGGTCAGCTCTGCAATACTGATGAAATGACCTCTGTTTGGAGTGCCTATGAGCTGGCTGTATCTGTTAAGCTTGCTGAGGTGTGTCTTTATCCAACAGGCTTAGAAAAGACAAACATAGACATGAGCAGATAACACAAACAGGCAGAATTTGGATTGAAGAAAAGACTTGTCACTGTCTCGTTCAAAATGGCTGGATGTACTTAGTAGGCTATGCCTTGAATCTCATTCACTCCTCTGCATTTTCAAAATTGGCGTCAGTAAATATCGTCTTTAAAAGGCATATACCTTAAATTTAGTTTAATTCACGTGAGGTAATAAAATGGCTTCACAAACTTGGAATATACAGTAGTGCTGTGGACACAAGGAAAATGTTTACTATTAATTTATAGTGCATTTAGTCATATTTGGATTGTACTCATCAGGGTTTTTTTATATACTGATATGGAGTCAGATTTTTAAACAAATTGAAGGGGACATGAAATGAGAAATCAAATTTCCCTCTGAAGGAGGCAACAGAGATGTAGTGGATGTCGACTGAATGGGATCATGCTTAGGGAGCCTTTCATCTTCGAGTACTGTTAAAACAAGCCAGTGCACATAGGCGTGCAAGATTTTGTTATATGCAGGCACCAGTTGTTTTTCGTTAAGGAGCCGAGCGAAGTCAGCGGTGGTCCAGCAATAGTGGCAAAGGGACTACGCATACGCAACCGAGACTTTCCCTTTCAGTCATTCACATTGTAGTTGAAGTCGATTGAATGGGCTCACAATTGAAAACGCCACTAGTGCCGCCACCTTCCAGTGCCTAGACAAAAGCCTCCTGATCCCTTGCGTTATTTGAGGCAGAGATGGGACAGGGCTTAGGACAGGAAAGTACCTGCTGTTCCACAAGACCACTGGGAAAGCAATCTCTTTTGTTGGAAAGGAATACACTGCAGAAGCCACATCCTGCCCATAGGCCAGAATACCAGCAGAATACCAGCACTGGCCAGAATACCAGCAGTACAGTTTGTGGAATGTTACTGGGTTGGCTCCAGCCTATAAAAGGGGGAAGACTCAACCAGACAGTGACAGCAGAGCGGGCTCTACCAAGGGAAGACAAATGCTCACCACAGGGAGCCGTACCGTGGACGAATACACATATGGGAACCGTTGGGATCACAACAAATGGACCCAGCCAAACACAGATTCGACCAGTGCATATGAGTGAAAGGCCTGGCTTCGGACGCTCCGCCATGTCCGTAGCCAAAGGGTATGGAGGAGCTTGACGGGGTTCGGCTGAAGAGGAACTGAACTTGAGCAAGAATTGTGCACTTATTCAGTCCATAGTAGGGGAATGGCGCATCAAGCCGACACTTCGAACCGGACTTACAGTGGAACTGTCATGAGAAGGGAGCCCACGGGAAGCAGCAGTTTGACAAGTCCCAAGTCGCACAGCCCGCAGCTCTAAAGCATCTGTCAATGAGGCACTCTTTGTCAACACCTAGGCAGGAGCTTTACTCTCTCTTCGGAAGAGTTCACTACCCAGGGGGGCACGTGTACATTGGGATAACACACCACCATGATGGCAACCACTAAGCAGTGGGCCAACCTCTGCTTAGAAAAAGCCTTCCCTTTCTGCTGGTCTCCATAACAGACAAGAACTGGTCTGAGGTCCTGAAACTTTGCATTCTGTCCAGTATAATCACAAGGAGTGGAGAGGGCAGAGAAACACCAGAGCTGGGTCTGCTTCCTCTGGGGCAGGACTTGCAGGCTAACCACCTGGTCCCCTTTTCAAAAGAGAGGTAGGAACCTTGGGCACACATGCATGCTTGGGGTCTCAGGATATGATGAAAGTTGGCCGGTCCGAATTCCAGGCACGATTCTTAGACTGAAAATGCGTGCTGGTCCCCAACCCTCTTGATAGAAGCCAAACAACCAGGAACTCTGTTCTTTTTTAAAAGCTTTTAACTCAGCTGCCTGAAGTGGCTTAAGGGAGGTCTCTGCAATGCAGTAGCACCAGAAATAAGTCCCAGAAGGGTAAAGAGGGGGCACAAGGCGATTCAGTTACCTTGCTCAACTCAGGAAACCTGACGACCAAGTCGTGCCTCCGACATTGTAGAGACAACAGAAATTGGTTGGAGGTTGGAGGGAGACAGCCCTACTCCAACCCATCTTGCCGGAAAGAAAGCAAAGAAGTGATCGAACACCTTCGGGGTCTCCTCACGGAGAGAAAACTCGACTCAACGAACAGGTTCCAATCCAGGGCGTAAGCATGCCTCTTTAGATGGTGCTCTCACAGAAGTGATTGTGTCTACGACGTGTTTGTGGTAGATCATGAAGAGCCTCCGAGTCCGATCCTTTCAGGACCAGACATGGAGTTAGCAGAGGACACGTGTGCCATCATGCCCCGTCCCTGAGAATGTACACAGAGGAATGAGTCAGGAAGGGCTGTCGAGAGGAGCAAAAGTTCAGGGGAACTAGATCCGGTTGGGACCAAGACCACAATGCTCATGCCCCAGAGGGCGAGGGCGGTTGCAGTTCAGAGCTCACCTATGAGTGCACAGTCTGGGCATAGCTGACATTTCTAGATCTGGCTTGGGGCAACGTTACACTGCCAGAGGGAGATAACGCAGCCAAGCCATCATTTCCAGAGATCAGCTCACCCCCCAATGCTGCAATTGGCATCCTGTCCCTTGGAGGTGCCCTGAATGAAACAGCTGGTCATTCCATTACAGAAAGGACCAGCGCACTCAACGGGGAGCTCCACCGGCTGCGTGAGGGGCCCACAGGGATTGGTTACCAGGCGGGGAACACTCACTATGATCTTCTGATCACCCATACCACACTGCGCTATAGCGGGGCATAGTAATGGGGACTCCACCTTCAAGACGAGTCCCGATTTCAACACAATGATGGTCATGTTCTCGCAATGAGCGTGATCCCATTCAGTCGACATCGACTGAAAGGGAACATCCTGCAAGTTATATAGCTTAACATTATAAGTGAACCTCTAGGATCATGGTAAATTAATAATAAAAAAAGGAATTAAACTAAAAATTAAATGAAAATTGAAATAGAAAATAATAAAAAAAGGAATAATAAAAAATATATAATAATAATTAAAAATGATAATGTATTCAGTTTCTTCAATTAAATTTAAGAAAACTGTTTTCAACATTGATAATAATAAGACATTTTTCTTGAGCAGAAAATCAGCATTTCTGAAAGACTGCGTGATGCTGAAGACTTATTTACTGACTTTTGAAAATTTAGCTCTGCCATTACATTAATGAATTGCATTTTAAAATATATTCAAATATGTCAATAATTTTTCACAATATTACTCGTTTTACAGTATTTCTACCAACCCAAAACTTTTGAACTGTAGTAAATTTGGTAGCATAGAATATTGTAAATTGAGTAAAAAGCCTGTGGTTCAGCTGCATGAATGCAGGGTAAACACACTTCTATCTGCCTGTATCTGTATCGGCCTCCTCTGCATTAGAAGCATGTTTATTTTCCTCCCCCTCCCACTCTCTCTTTCCGTCTTTCAGTCTCTCGTTTCGCTCGTAGCATCTCAGTTTTCCAATCTTGGCCGGTTGTTTTGGAAGAGAGCTGTGATGAATGTGGCTCGGGTCGGGTTGACCTCAGAGATAACCCCTGCTTTCTCGTGGCGAAAATTCATCAGCGCCTCATGCGGAGGCCCACGGGACCTGTGATTCAGCACTCAAGGTGAGTGTTTGTCATGAGGCTTTGGGAAGACAGGACTGGGAGAGAGGAGAAAACGAGAGCAGCTCATGCAGGTTTCATTCTGCAAAGTCCCCACTGAGTCTTTCTGTCCCCTCCAGGGACAACAGAAATCTCCCATCTGGGCTTTTTCTTCTCCCCTTTTCAACTCTCTTACTTTGCTTCCTTTTCTACTCTGTTTTTCATTTCTTTCTGCTTGTTTTTACCTCTCTCCCTCCAAGGCTATTGTGGTCTTATTGAGGTCTTAAAACCCAGATTGTTGAATAAAAGCTTTGCTGCTCACAGGGTCATCCAACATTTAACACACCTTCAGTTTTCACTGCACCATTTGTAGTTAAATTCACGGCTAGCATGCTTAGCCAAACGTGTGTGGACACCCCTTTCTAAGTAAAAGGTTTTCTCATAATGATTCACCATAAAATGACATTCAAGTGGATGATTTGCTTCCAAACTTGTTGCAACAGTTCAGGACTGTCTACTGACAGTCTACGATAATAGACTAATACTCCAATGAGAGTTACTTGACATGTAGTTGAAAAGTCACTTATAATTAGCAGAACGTCTAAAGTGACTATCAAAATAAAGTGTAACCAATAACCCACATACTAACAGTCTACTTTGAGTCTACTAATACTCAGTGAGAGATAGTTGACATGTAGTTGCAAAGTTACTTATATTTAGTAGAATGTCTAAAGTGTAACCATTTGTAACTATTTTTTTTAGAGTAGAATGGGATTCATACTGATACATAAGTTACAGTATCATTACATAAGTGTAATCTCGCAACATGTCCCAGCATGTGCATAAATACATCCAGATAACGTTTTTGAAGAATACAGCCCCTTTAAGGTATAATCCATCCCAACAACAAGATATATAATGAATATTAATGATGAAGTGGTCAACAGAACTAGGCCAATTGGTCTAATCTTACCAGCACATGGTTGTGATTTTATCCTCTCTAATACATTCCACACTATCCCATCAGCCTGAGATTGTACAGTCCATGAATTAGCCAAGGACAGGGAATGTAGCTTAATGTCTATCAGACATCAAAAGATACATTCTCCAATATATTTCATTATTCCATCTCTTTCTCGCTGGCTGAAATGAAATTGTCCTCGTCTAAATCAGATTGGGAGATTTGGATAAAGGTTGCTCAATTGCAGCAACATCCAAAGCCGGCAGGGAGGAGTAATATATCCTGATTGAAGTGCATTGTTGCATCAGCCATGGCGGTTTGTGACGGAAATGGTATCATTCGGCTGCTCATCATATTGGGAATCTATGAAAGCTTATCGGAGAAGCGAACAGAGCGTATGCAAATGGTCGTCTCCAGTAAAATGGCATTGGAGCTGATTAAAATAATTCAAACAAGTACATTTGGGAGCTGTTGCAGGGCAGACGTTATGAGTGAAAGGGCCTGTTGCTCTCACAAAGGACAGAGTCCCTGAGTCCTGTTTTCTACACCAAGGTCTCATATATGAGACATCAAGTGCACTTCGATGTCTCTCTGGGATGAGAAGACATTTATTCAGCGAGCACGTAAACAAGGTCTCAGAGAGTGAAATGTATTCAAGAATGGCACCATTGTGTTAACTCGGAAAAGTGGGCAATTATGTTCATCAAAATGTTCAACAAGATGTGTTCATCTGTATTTATGAATATAGACGGGTGAATTATGATGCAGGGAGCAAAAAAAAAAAAAAGTTCCTTGCAAAATTTGGCAAGGCTTACACTTAGGGATGCACCGATTGGAAAATTCTGGGCCGATAACGATGTTTAAAGGGCATATTGCAGGTTTGAGGACCCAACGAGTCAATCCATAGAAAAGCAATGTAGGACTAGATTTTATTCAAAATATACTTATAAATACGCTACAGAAGCTTCCGGAGTCGTTTTGTGAGAATTTTACTTCCGCGTCTGAATTGGGCGTGGCGGGCATGACGCAACGAGCGGGAGAGCGGTCGATTCAAACAACAGGAAAACAATGGATCGCAATGACGTTTCGGACGCGGTGGAAATACTCGAAATGGCGGACTAAGCCATAAAATTATGAGCAGGGACAGGCCAGGATAATGTTAGACAGAACAGTCCGAGACAAATTGAGCTGTGGTGTGAGGAGAACCAGTGGAGAACAGGACAGGTGTCTTTTGGTGAGAGACATACTTATAGATATACACGTTCGCAAATTACAGATACAGATTACAGATTATTATGCCCCTATAACAGGCCAGTTTGTGCAATTGAAAATAAAACGCAAGCAAACTTATTTTAGTTGGATTTTAGGATTTTAGTTGATTTTAAAGTTATGAAACTTAACTTTTCCCTTGGCCAAAGAGATTTTCTCTGGAAAAAGTAGACCAAAGATTGCCTGCTTGGTATACCCTTGGTGTTTAAACTATGTATATAAGAGCAAGTGTCAAATTCCCAAAGGACTGGCCAAGATCGAAAAAGTCGTTCTGGAGCTCAATCTCACAAAAACTTCTGAACAAATCGTCAAATATTTGCTATCTTTATATAAGTTGCATATGTGAGATCTAAATAACTATTCTTGCCTAAGAACAAACAAACAAACAAAAAATACTTTTACAACAACATTCTGTGACACAGTTTTTGATTTTGGTGTTTTGCTGATCCGCCATGACACTCTCTGTGAGAAATGTTGCAAGCGGAGTGATAAAAACGTTGAAGCGAAACGTTGAGTGCTGTTAGGGAAAAGATTCTCAGCCAATAAGATTTGAGTACCAGAAGATAGATAGATAGACAGATAGACAGATAGACAGATAGATAGATAGATAGATAGATAGATAGATAGATAGATAGATAGATAGATAGATAGATAGATAGATAGATAGATAGATAGATAGATAGATAGATAGATAGATAGATAGATAGATAGATAGATAGATAGATAGACAGACAGACCAACGGACGGATGGATAAATTAATGAATGAATGATGGACGGACGGACGGGGAAGACAGTTAGGGTTAGGGAACGTGGAGAGCACTTCCTTTATTCAGTGCTAACCGTGCTGTGTGTTGTTTAAGCACGCCGACTGCATGCAGCGTATTGGAGTAACTTCAGTGGTTCACAGGCGGTACTGCGAGCGTCATGGAGTGACAGCAGGGACACAGTGTGGTATGGATCAGCAGCTCTGAGCACTGCTGCGCACACTACCTTTGATAGCAGCTGTGCCCGTGCTGTTTCCCCTCTCTTACTGAAGACATTGTAAAGAAAAATAAACCGAAGGGAAGCTGTCCACTGTATATCTCTTTGTTATTGTGCCACAAGAAGTTGTGTTTACTCAGAGAATGTCACAAACACACAGTATGGGCTGAACCTTGTGTAACCCGGCACTTCAGAACAACAGGCTGAAGTGAACACATCATAGATTTAACACTGTTTCCTAGTCCTGGAAACACTAGCTTTTTTTGTGTTTGTGTTTTTTTTTTTTTTTTTTTTTTTGACAAAATATAGCTGAAAGTCCCTGTGGTGAAAATCAAGTTTTTAATGTCGTGCAAATTCATAACTTCATGTATTTTCTCCTTAAAACTGCAAAGACTCAAAAACACAGTTTTAAATGGCTGGTGTTTATGTCACAAGCATGTTATAACCAATCACGTCAACGTGTGGGCGGGCTTTCCCAGACAGCAAACTGACATTGAATCAATGTGGAAACGACGTCTCTCATGACATTGAAACAACGTTGATTTTGCTCATCGAATTAACGTTGAACCAACGTCAGACGCGGCATTCTTCAAAGCTAAATGAAAATCGAAAATTGGTTTGCTTTCATAACGTTGAAACAACACGTTGATTTCAAGTTGATTTTCCGTTAGTTTTGAAAGAATGACGGTTCAACGTCAGATCAACGTTGTTTCGATGTCATATTTCCACGTTGATTCAATGTCAGTTTGCTATCTGGGTTAGCATATCATTAACTGCTCTGAAGCAGGGGAGTCTCAAGAGAAGAAATATCCTGGTATATTTTTCTGTTGATATACAAAATCCTGTGCATTTAGCATGTTGGCAAGTGAATGATGTGTATTACAAAGTTACGATGTAACCATATGCCTTTCTAAGTTGTTCACAGCTCTCTAAGGATGTTGAACGGGAACATGGTTTGTTACTTTAGCAACATATTAGCTGTTTGACAATGTAGTCAAGCTAAATGCTAATCACAATTACTGTTATGTGCCCATTGATGTAGAGAGCGAAACACATTACATTCTGAAACAATGACTTGTAAACGAGCCTGTATAATTCACTCTTCCACTTCTTCTTCTCAATCAGTTTCTACATAGATGGCTGAATCAAACCAGTATTTCCACATGCCATTGTGTAGCGTTTAGTAAAGTTGACCGAGTGGATCAGTTTTTCTGAGCTTATGTGATCAAATGGGGGTGGAGACCAATTTGCATATTCATCATACAAATTGAAGCAAGCGTAGTTACGTTCAAGCTATTTTAAGGCATTAAAAAGGACATTTCAATTTGTCATTTTGGTGATTAAAGATAAATTTTAAGGGATAAAATTGACTTTTTTTGGTGCAGTTAATAAAATATGTTCGAGACATTTCTAGAGACACTCTTGTTTTATGATTGTCTTTGCTCAAATCAGTTGTCTGCTTGTATGGATATTCACCGCCACAAATGACAAGAATTTAAATGGAGATTTTTTTTTTTTTCTCATTAGCTTTGCTCCATTGCACCGGAATAGATGTCATTCTACCTGGTTCAAACCGTGCTTTTGATGGATGGGCTTGTGCGATAAAGAATTAGTTTTAGGGCACCTTAGAGCATTTACACAAAGCCAGGATAAGAAAATATCATTTATATCTTCTCGTAGGGGGAGGAAAGTCAGTAAATTTGACAGCTGAAGCGTGTCAATTTACTTTGATTATACGCCCACTTCAATTCATAGGTGAACTTGAAATTTGCCTTTTTTGTCATTCATGTGAAAAGAGAACAACTGTCAAGTGTTTTCTTCTAGCTGTGAGGTGTCCACACTTAACAAGGACAAGACTTCGGATTTCACTCAGATAAATTTATTTTGACCAGTTCAAGTAACAGGAGTAACAGGAGTAACAGGTGAAAAACCTTTAAATACAAAAAATAAAGCATTTTGAGTAAACAGGTATTATTCACAGTCTCAGTAAACACAAGTCAAGGTAAGTATTTCAACCAGGTAAGTATATTTAGATGTATAATGTCCCACAAACAATTATATTTTAACAGGATTTACTAATCTGTATTTTAAGCATTAACAAGTCTATTGAAGCATTTACTTACAAATATAAAAGGTAAAAAGCACACACTTTATCCATAAACATCCAAGGATTTGGTTTTAGCAATTTATTTCTTTAACTATGCAGTGACAATTTTTAACTCACACCCACATTAACACACTTAGCTTATTAAATACATTTCTGCACCTAAACAGTTAAGGATCTGAACGTCAGTCCATATGAGCTTACCGATAGCCTGTCACAATCAAAAGTCTCATTCCTCACAGTGGATGCATAATGCTTCTGCCGTCCTCTCAGTCCATTTCATTTCAGCCAAATGACTGCATTGTGTGTGTATATATGCTCCCGCTCACTTAACTGGGCACGAGCTTCTGATTACCCCAATTTCATTCACCTGGTCGCAAGTGTGCCAAGGCGCGCACAGTCACGTGCGCACTACCAATACAGAGCGGCACGCAGATAGGACGCCATGGAAGAGGAGGAAATGAGACAGGCTCACAGGAGACAAAACACAGCGCGACACCTCCCACTCGATCTTTGCGGGGCAGCGCTCAGAAAGATCGTACTCTCAGGTGGGCTGGTCTCTGACTTGATCCTCCAACGGCATGAGGACCACAAGACGTCGGACATCCCGATGCAGTATGGTACCCAATTCAGGATCCGTGGCACCAGGTTTTAAATTTCTCACAGAGACGCTGGAACTTGGAGAGACTTTCACATGAACATCTCGAACGACGCCTCTGAAATCAGGATTTGCACTGATTACCTTTGCAAGTCTAAACTGCCCTCTCAGTGCGTTTTGGTCGCAGAGCCAAACTATGTCTCCAACGGTAACGTTCCTCTCAGCAGTATGCCACTTACTGCGAATGAAAAGGTTCGGACCAGCAAGTTGGCTCCAGGACTTCCAGAAGTTGTTTACCATAGTTTGTACTTCTTTGAGCCTCTTGAATGGGTAAGTGGTGTAGTCAACAGTTTTGAAATCTCCACTTTGTGTAGCTCGACCAAGTAGCAAGTTGTTCGGCGTGATGTACTGAATGCGCTCTTCTCGGCTCTGGACTCTGGCATCGATGGGTCTCTCGTTGGCAAGATTAGCAGCTAGCTGCAGCACTGTCAGGAACTCACTAAAGGTTAGGCCTTCTACATTGCCAAGGCTTTGAAGGGCTCTCTTGGTGACTTTGACAGCGGCTTCGGCGGCCCCGTTTCGGTGAGGCGAGTCAGCTGGGAGGATTTTCCACATCCAGGTGGTCTCATTTTTGGCAGCATACTCTTTAAGTGACTCTGTGCTCTTTTGATCCAGGTAAGTGTACATCTCTTTTAGAACAGATCTCGCCCCAACAAAGTTTGTACCAGGATCAGACCAGATTTTACGGGGATGGCCTCGGACAGCAGTGAATCTCTGGTAAGCAAGCAGGAAGCTCTCCGTTGATAGTGTGTTTGCTAGCTCGACATGGATGGCTCGGCTGGACATACAGCAAAACACGACGCCCCATACTTTCATGGTCACTCTCTTCTTGACATCATCCTTCACATGGTAAGGTCCAAACAGGTCAACGGATGTGAACTCGAATGGTGCCGCAGGACTTGACCTCTCTCCAGGTAAGTTTCCCATTATCTGTTTACAGATTCTTGCTTTTGCTTTCTTGCAGACGATACACTTATCAACAACCTTTTGGACAATGATCCTTCCTCTGATGACCCACGCCTTTATCCTCATCCGCAGCAGGGTTCCCGCCACTCCCTCATGTGACTCACTGTGTGCTTCTCTAGCTAGCAGGGTGGATAACCAAGCTTGGAACGGTAAAAGTGGAACAGCTCTGCGGTCTTCTCTAAAGGTCTGGATTCTGCCACCACAAACTAGAAGTCCACTTGTCTGATCTCTGTAGACAACTAATCTGTCTGTTGTGGTGGTTGGGAAGTTGACACCCTCTTGTGCTGCTAGGCAAAGGTCTCGAAACGCATCTCGTCTCTCACTGACTGTAAGGACACCCGAGGATGGCACTGCCTCCCACTTTTCTTGGTCTCTGGTTTTGGCACTCAAGAACTTTTTAGCTGCTCTCCAGATCCAAGCCACAGTCCCAACCAGCCTTCTCAGGTTGCTGAAGCGCTTTCCATCGACTAGTTGTTGGACTGCTTCTCCTGCTGGTGGTCTTCCAGACTCTAGCAGGGCTGGATTATGCGCTGTCTTCAGGCGACTTCTGGTTAGCAGTGCTACAAATGTTTTTTTCTGGATCCTTGTAACTTTGTCTCGAGCTTGGGCTGCAATGTCTCTGGCGGACTTCTTCGGCCACTCATCGTCAGGAAGTTGAAGGAACTTTGGACCCAACTGCCACTCGGAGTCTTCGGTTAGGGCATCTGGACAGGCCCCTCTGGTGATGATGTCGGCAATGTTTGCTGGCCCAGGAATCCACCACCAGTCCTGGACATCGGTACTACCCTGGATCTCACCGACACGGTTTGCAAAGAAAGTCTTGTAGCCATAACTCTCACGCTGTATTGCACCCAGGACTGTTTGACTGTCAACAAAATGGTACCATCTCTTGACCTGGAGTCGGCAGTGTCTCTGGAAGTAGGTCTTGAGGCGGGCTGCGAAGACTGCTCCGCATATCTCAGCTTTCACAGGATCCCCTTTGTGGTCAAGAGGGGTCAACTTGGCTTTGGATTCGACCAGTCTCACAACGACACCATGCCTGCAGTTCCAGTGAAGATACATCACTGCGCCATATGCGTGTTGGCTGCCATCAGAGAACGTGATGGCACTGGGCTCTGCGCAGAAATCTGGTGGAGTCAGGGATCTGACGAAACGAAGTTGGCTCAGGTCAGCATATTCTTCAAATAGCTTTATAGCGTCTTCTCTGAGACCTTCAGACAAAGCAGCATCCCACGTGTCCTCTAGCCCGTATTTTACTTTGGCTTCTTGAAAAGCTCTCCTGACCAGGATGGCACCCTTTTGCTTAACAGGAGTCACAAGGCCGAGTGGATCGTACAGGCTCGAAACTTGGCTTAGCAGTTCTCGTCTGGTGAGTGGATCAGGTGTTTGATTTCTGACCTCTTCCTTGAGCAGGTTTTGACCAAGACGCATATTTCTCTTCTTCTTCGAGAAGTTAACTGCAGCCATGACATGGAGTTTGTCATCATTGATAATGTAACCAAGGCCGAGGGCTTTGTTGTCGTCTTCCGTCAGCTGGTTTGGTAGGATCATAGTCTTTGGCATCTCCTTCTCGGGTTCTTTCCTCCCACTTTGAATGGAATAAACCCAGGGCTTTATGTGGAATCCTCCAGCTTTCAGGATGCATTTGATGTTAGTTGTGAGGCATTTCAGATGGTCAAGATCGTTGTGTGAAGTCAGAATATCATCGACGTAGACATCTTCTACCAGCACGCGTCTCTCTTCCTTGAAGTGACTAAATGAAGGCAAGTTTGCAGTCTCTCGCATGGCGACTTGGGCTATGCAACCGGCAGGTTTATCTCCGATGTTGACTCTTGTAATGGCAAAATCTTTTATTTCAGCATCTTCACTGTCACGCCACAGGAATCTATGCAGATGGACCTCTCGATCTTCCAGCCAGACAGAGTTGTACATTTTCCGAATATCACCTAGAGCAGCGTAGACACCAGTTCGAAACCTCAGTAGGACAGCTCTGATCGGGTTCAGGACATCAGGACCTTTGATGAGGATGTCGTTCAGACTGAGACCTCTGCACTTTTGACTGCTGTTCCACACTAGTCTGACTGGGGTGGAGACTGAGTGTGGATTTGGTGCAATGAGATGACTTATGTACCATACTGGCCCAGTCCAACTCTGCAGGACGTCTTTGGGCAGCTTTACTGCGGCTCTGCGGTTCACCATCTCATGGATTTGAGCAGCGTAGGCTGCCTTCCACTCAGGTTCTTTTGACAGCTGCTTCTCAGTTCTGATGAATGTTGCCTCAACTGCTCTCCTGTTGTTTGGCAGGGTTGCTGGATCTTCTGCCCAAGGATACTTAGCATGCCAGTGTGGTTCAGTGCTGTGTACATCTCCAGTCGTGTAGGTCAAGCCATTTCTTATGATCTCCATCTCCCTTTCTTCTGCTATCGTCATTTCCTTACCCCCTGGCTGGCAGTTTCCGCAGCGACATCCTCCACATCTCGGCTGGCAGGCGGCTCCGATGCTTTCCCACCTCCACCACTTCAGAAAGTCTCTGCTGCTGGTGGCTGTGCTAGACTGGATCTCGGGTTGGTCAGGATACTGGCAGGAAGTTAAGTCTGTAGTGAATTCTCGATACTTGACTGCTGAAGTTCTCATCGATCTAGCAAAATGAGTCTTGGACGAGTGGGCCTTCAGCGTGACTTCCTCGAAGAGGTCTGGATGCATGCCCCCAACTGTCTTGCCGAGTGGACCGTCCCAGAGCACCAGATCACCAACTGAACTGACTTTTTGGGGCACCAGCTGTCCTTCTTTGTGACTAATCAGAAGCTGGATTTCTCTGGGTCTGATGAGGTCCTTAAGGGGAACAGCAGGGAAGATCTTCTTCAATTTGTCAGATGGAACATGTCTGTGCACTTCTGCAATCTTGTCAAGTCCATAACAGATCAGCTGGTGGGACTTCAAAGTTCCTCTCGGAGTGCTGACACGGATTTTGAGGAGGTAGCGCTTGGTTGCAACAGACACTTTCATCCCTCCGACGCCATGTACGACTAGTGTGACATCTTCACTGCGGAGGTTTAGTTTGCTTGCAGCTTTATGAGTTATGTAATTCGTGTCAGATGCAAGGTCAATAAGTGTTCCGATTCTTTGCCCGTCATTGGCAGTGACGTCAAGGAGCATCAGGATCACCGGGTACTCGTGCAGACCAGTCTCCTCCAGAAGGCCTCTCTCTGTTGCGGTGGAGTTATATGCTTGAGATGCAATGTTGCAGAAAGCATTGCGACACTGCTGCGCTAGCTCAGGTGAAAGTTTGGAAAGAAACTCTTCCTGGGCCTCGGTGTGTCTTTTCCCCTCAGCTCTCGTCGGACAGAACTTGGGTCTTTGGGACTGGTGTCTGGGCAAGGGACAAAGGAGGTAGTGGTGTTGGTCTCTACACTCTGGATTCCCACACAGATAAGTAGTTTTTCTGCAGGGTTCGTTGTGGATTTCGAGGCACCTCTCGCAGGCTCCAAGCTGTTGCACTGCGTCCCTCTTTTCTTGGAGCTTTTTAGTGGTCCTAAACCTCCTGCAGATATAGAGTTTTCTCTTGTGTTTTGGATCTCCGCAGATGATGCAGCCTGCTAGTTCACTGCTGGATTTAACCGTCCGTGTTCGAGCATGCTTTGTTTGAAACCTGGTCTTCTCCTTGGCAGGGTCGATGTCTCCCAGCTGTTCTAACTGCTCGTAGATGGACTCTTGGGATCGGAGATATGCCAGTAACTTGTCAAAGCGGTTCCAGTGGGTCACAGCATTGTTCGGGTCAGTAGCGTGGGTAAGCCAGTCTTTCTTCAAAGACTCTGGCAATTTACTCTCAATGGATTTTAACACTAGTGGGTTTTTTATGGCTTCTGCATTATTCAGTTCAGTCAAATCATAGAGGGCTTTCTCCACTGCTTGGATGAGTTCTAGGATTCTTCTTGGGTGATTACCACGGACAGGGGGGATAGCTTGTAGCTCTTCGACAATCTCAATGGCGATGGTGGTTTGGTTTCCGTAACGGTTCTCTAGGACTCTGAAGATCTCGTCTGCTGAGGTGTAAGTAGAGAGCCGTAGATCCTTGGCCACTCTTTCGTCGAGGCTATCAAGCAGTTGAAATTTCTTCACCTCTTTGGACCCGGTTGGTTCGCCTTGCTTCTGCAGAGCCTCCCATTCTTTCCTCCATCTGTAGTACTCACGTTGGCTGCCAGTAAACTTTGGTAAAGCTGTGGCTTTGAGCTTTATGGCTGCAACAGGGGCTGCGCTGTGGGCTGTGACAGGTACCTTATTGGTGTCCTCTTTAATTCTTGCTGCTCCGATCAGGGCGGCTTTCCTCGACATCAGCTTGGGAAATTGGATTTCGAGCTCCGTCAGCCGACGAGTGGAGTCTTGCTTCTCGGCTAGGGGAGCCCAGCGATTCCAAGTCTGGTGCGCTTCTTTGGCTTTGTGCACCAGGCTCTCCAAATGGTGGAGCATAAAGTCATATGCCTCCAAGGGTGTGTTAGGCTGAGCGGAGAAGACGTTCTCGGACTCTGCCTCTGCAGCTTTTAGAGCAAGGGTCAGTTCTCTCTCACCAAATGAGGCCCATAGTGTCTCCTGGACTAGGTGCTTTACTTCTTTTAACCTCTGCTCACACTCTTTCTCCGTCTTCTCGAGGTCAGCTCTCTGCTGGTCACTTAACTCAGGTGTGGCTTCCGCTTCGGTTCCTCTGCCCTGTTCAATGTAAGCAGCCTCGACCTCCTCATTTACATCCAGCACTTTGGCGCCCTCTGCTGTGAGTCTTTTGAAGTTATCTTGTAGCTCCTCTACAGACATCTCCATATGGGTCCTCTTTATATGGTTGGTGAGTCGGGAAAAAAGTCTTTTTACTGTAGTTCGCTCCAATTTCAGCTCTTCGAGTGACTTGGACCCGGCCATGTTGCCTTTTTTGGCTGTTGGACTGACAGGTGGACGGCAGATAGTTGATTTCCTCCAGGCCCCCAGGTGGAGTCTCTTTCCCTCTTTGCGGTGGGCTTTTGTGGAGTCTTCACTGGTCACGGCCGGTTTCCTTCTGGCCAGGCCGGTTTTTCACTGTCAAGTGTTTTCTTCTAGCTGTGAGGTGTCCACACTTAACAAGGACAAGACTTCGGATTTCACTCAGATAAATTTATTTTGACCAGTTCAAGTAACAGGAGTAACAGGAGTAACAGGTGAAAAACCTTTAAATACAAAAAATAAAGCATTTTGAGTAAACAGGTATTATTCACAGTCTCAGTAAACACAAGTCAAGGTAAGTATTTCAACCAGGTAAGTATATTTAGATGTATAATGTCCCACAAACAATTATATTTTAACAGGATTTACTAATCTGTATTTTAAGCATTAACAAGTCTATTGAAGCATTTACTTACAAATATAAAAGGTAAAAAGCACACACTTTATCCATAAACATCCAAGGATTTGGTTTTAGCAATTTATTTCTTTAACTATGCAGTGACAATTTTTAACTCACACCCACATTAACACACTTAGCTTATTAAATACATTTCTGCACCTAAACAGTTAAGGATCTGAACGTCAGTCCATATGAGCTTACCGATAGCCTGTCACAATCAAAAGTCTCATTCCTCACAGTGGATGCATAATGCTTCTGCCGTCCTCTCAGTCCATTTCATTTCAGCCAAATGACTGCATTGTGTGTGTATATATGCTCCCGCTCACTTAACTGGGCACGAGCTTCTGATTACCCCAATTTCATTCACCTGGTCGCAAGTGTGCCAAGGCGCGCACAGTCACGTGCGCACTACCAATACAGAGCGGCACGCAGATAGGACGCCATGGAAGAGGAGGAAATGAGACAGGCTCACAGGAGACAAAACACAGCGCGACAACAACTATGTGGCTGAAGATTGTGTTTTGAACAGTTGTGACAATAAAACCTTAAAAGAGCTATCCTGCTGTCATGAGGGAGACATATGACAGCTAGGGCTTAATACATTTAACTGATATGAAATTATTCAGGAAGCGCTGTCAACACTCCCAATCCGGTTTTCACCCACTATCCGCAGATGCATGCTGGGAAGTTAATGGAACCCCCTTATCCAGTCTTGGATGCTTTGTCCCTTGATAAAGGGCTTTGTATTGTGAGCTTTGAAATTCGCTTTGACTGACTATTCCAGACGTGTTTTTTTTTTTTTTTTTTTTGTCTGTATAGCAAAATTCCTAAAGAAAATGTCGTCTTTTTTTTTTTTTTTTGAATATTATGAAAGAACTATAATTCACATAAATAACACATATTATTATTCGATTCATGGTTCTGTGCCAAAACCGTATTCTGAACAAATGTGGGCAAAATAGTTTTGATTAGTTTTTAAAAAAATATTTAAAAAAAAATACTTCCCTTGATCTGAGCGGTACAAGACTTTGCTACTTTTCCTAAGTTTGCCTCCTGAACACACACACACTTTTTTTTTTTTTTTTTTTTTTTTTTTTACTCAATTCTACAATGTTAAGTGGGTGAAAAAAATCTACAATGTTATTTGGGTCAAAAATGGGCACCCATAGAAATGAATGGGAAAAACTGTAATTTAGAGCATTCTAAAATAAGCCAAAATAAGACACCAGTTGACGGCAAAGTCACTTCATCTTTCGGTTTTAGCTCTAAGAACTTATTGGAATGATATTTTAATGTAGATAAAATAAGCATAATTTATATAGAAAAGATTGTACTTTTTAAAGTAAATAAATTCAAAAATACCCCCAAAATAAAAAAAAAAACACTATAAATGGATAGACAAAACTTAATCGAAGACAGTGATATAACATTTCTAATAAATAAAAACTAGAATCACACCTGAGTCCTCTCTGCCCACATTTGTCCACAATTACAGGATTAAGGGCTATAAAGTGAATACGGTTTGAGGGCTACATGTATAATACTGTAATATCTTCATGCCTTATTTTTGCATTTAGCAGATTAGATCTGGGTGATAAAATAATTTCACACTTTGCAGTGATATAAACAATCAATCAGTTAAGATTTGCTACATATATCGTAAGTATACTGTATGTATGCTGCTGATATATATATATATATATATATATATATATATATATATATATAACTTTTTATAGAGAGCTGTCTGATAATATAGTTTACATGTATACGTGCAAAAGCCAGTTAGGAACCATTTTGTATTACTGTAAGGTACTAATATAACCCAGATGTTTATTGCATCAGTGTTATGAGATGTTTACTGTAAGGAACGGTTAGTAACATGCTGCATGTTTCCACTACCATTGTTTTATTATTATTTTACAGTGTGCTATGTGGCCACTCAGACCGTGATTGTGGCTGCTAATGATATCATGCATTCTAATGCAATGCCTTGATGGAGTAATCAAATTCTCATTAACACAACACTTTACTTGGAAGGAGAGAAAGAATGAGCATCACAGAGGATGAGCATCTGCTAAGGTGCTTTAAAGTGCCAACATCCACAAAATGCGACACAAAAAAAAAAAAAAAAAAGAGAGAGAGAGAGTGGGGAGATCTTTTATTAATGGGAAACCTTTTTCTTTTGATGTGTTAAAGAAATACATGATAGAATTAAGCATACTGGCCCGTTGACTAGGAACACATATGCATTTATATTTATCATGTTTTTATTTTCTTCATGTGCAAGACAGCAACATAGAGTCGGCCCAGATCTGGCCCATTTATGATACACGTGTCCAAATGCACCAGATGTGGCCCGGATCTGGGCCGACACTATTTTCCTGTCTGGGGAATAATTAAAAATAATAAAAAGTTGTATTATTAATAGTATTATCTGTCTTAAAATCAACAGACAATGAAAATATTTTGCAGATATATTTAACTAATTTAAAGGAGTAGTATTTGATGAAAAAAAAAAATCTTTATGCTGATAATTTACTCACCCCCATTTCATCCAAGATGTCCATGTCATTCTTTCTTCAGTCGAAAAGAAATTAAGGTTTTTGATGAAAATATTCCAGGATTTTTCTCCATATAATGAACTTCAGTCGGAACCAAACGGTTCAAAGTCCAAAAGACACTTTCAGTACAAACTGCAAACTGTTCAAAGGGCTTTAAACGATTCCAGACGATGAATATGGTAATAAATAACAAAGTTTAAGTTTTATAAGCTCAAATGCTCGCCTTGCTCTGTTCTGTGATGCACATTCATGACTTTCCTGTTCGAACTCATTCATCAAAATCGAAATCGAAAAGATTCAAAATGGAATCTTTTTCCGAGTCAATTTGTTTGTTTCGTTCGTTGAATGAACCAAATGACTCGGAAAAAGATTCATTCATTTTGATGAACGCGTTCGAACCGTTTGGTTCTCACTGAAGTGCCTTATATGGTGAAAAATGCTTGAATGTTTTCATCAAAAACCTTAATTTCTTTTTGACTGAAGAAAGACATGGACATCTTGGATGACATGGGGGTGAGTGTATTATCAGCAAACGTTGTTTTGAAAAGTGACTCCTTTAAGTTCCACCTTTTGATAAAAAAATACACATTTATAGTTCTTGGCTAAATTTGGAGTTTTCAATGGGCAAATAATCTATATCGTGTGATTAATTCAGTCCGATTCATGATTAAACATTATGACGTTTTAGACTTGGCCCACATGAGTGCTATGACTCACTGTGTCACGGCATCACACTACCACTACACTTATAGAGGCGTGGAAGGCGATCATTGCTTTTATCTAGAGATAAAATAAAATGTATTGAATCTGCAGGGCTATCAGAAGTTCTGCGAGGTTGAGGTCTGGGCGTGAAGTGTTCACATGTGTCTTCTGAAGCATTAATATGTGCATTAGGGGGCTGTGCTATCACTCGACCTTGTCACCTCCAAGAAAATGACTCTCATATGGTTTTCTAATGATGCTGTGCATTAGCCATAAAACTGCAATAACTAATGCATTATTCAGGCTGAAATTACGTCTAGGTAATCGTTTGAACTTAGCAATTACCAAGCGAGTGTGTCAGCTTCTTTGTGGTGATTACTGCAAAAATCTCTCCATTAGTGAATCCAAGACTTCATCATTCAAAAGGTTCAACTCTTCCAGTCAAAAGCTCACACGGGAAAGGCTCATGACTCACTGTGAACGAATTCTGTGTAGTTATTCTCTCCTTACATTATTGTAAAATGATTGACAGTTCTATTCTGTGAAATAAGGATATCATCTCGCCAGTTAGATATTTGGTTCACACTGAGTCTTGAGCCAATGGGACAAAACCCATTGATTTGAAATATTACATTAATTTTGCATTCAGTAATTTAACACTCTTTTATTTAAAGCAAAAATGAGGAACATCACAAGCAGTTTGCAATGAAAGTCGCCCATTGCAGTATTATAATATATATATTCCTCTTTCCATATCAAACTTGTACTGCAAAATCAAGGCCACGCAGGCTCTGATGTTTTTATGTCTTTAGTCATTTTAATTAATATGTTTTGATTGCAATGTTAATTCATTAGGCAAACTACGACAATAAACAACATATCTGCTGCATAAATTGTGATTTGATCAAATGTGGTTATTATCAAAACCATCATCAGATGCATGCGGCTGACAATCACTTTTCAACCACCCACCCATCCATTCGTAATTGAAAAACAAGATTTCAGTATATTAAATTTATGACATGACAGTATTTCTCTGATTGACATTATCATTTTATATCTGAATGCTGACACCTTGAGTTACATTAAAGAAAACATGTTTTGTGAGAACATGAAAGAAGAGGTTGCACCTGAACATGGGTTTCACTGCAGTTATTTATAAAGTGTGATTAACTTTTATTTTGCAGTCTTATATCCTTTTTTGTTTTGTCTCTTGTCTCAAGAATCAGTGCGCTTTCAGTGATACACTGTGGTTTGTTAACCGATCTGTGCGTTCGCCCCTCTGGGTATCTGTCTGTTGAGCTCTAAAGACAACACTTCATGAAAGCTCATTTGAGCCTGTCTCTCTCTTTTCCCACGTAGCGCTGTCAGAAGACATCACGTCAACACCATTGTGACTGCGCTATCACTGCTGGTTGAGGTAATTAACCCTGGAATTAAAACTGTCAGATCAAACAGGAGACAACTGCCTCCCATTCCAACCCCGCTCTCATCATTTGTGTTTTTGTAACTAACTTCTGTTGAGATGATTTGATACAAAAACATCATTTTTGGATGGAACAAATTTTGTTGACTCAGGGAAAATAAAACTGGCATCCACTCCTCAATCATTGACAACATATGCCATATTATCATAGTGATGATGTTGTTCAAGCTTGGGTTGCAATCCCTAATTCGAGGCCTAAATAAAGCCTTTATATAAACCAAATGAGGCCAAGTCCTTCTACTTGTTCTGACTTGGTGTACTATATCTTTTCTAACAGACAAATGTGTTCCCAAAATGTATAGCTACAGTACCCATTTGCATTTTTATTTATATTAATGCTAGTTGTTTGACATCTCACTTTTGAGAGTCTTAAAGGAGTAGTTCACTTTAAAAAAAAAAAAAAAATTATCAGCTTTTGCTGATAATTTACTCACCCCCATGTCATCCAAAATGTCCATGTCTTTGTTTCTTCAGTCGAAAAGAAATGAAAGTTTTTGATAAACACTCCAGGATTTTCTACATATAATGGACTTCAATGGATGCGCGTTAGTGACTCTAAATGAACAAATCTTTTCGAGTCATTTGGTTGATTCAACGAGCGAAATAACTCAAAAATAGACTCTCCAAACAGGAGTCACGACGCTCATCACAGAACAGAGCAAGGCGAGCATTTGAGCTTATAAAACTTAAACTTTTTTATTTATTTTTTAAATGACCGATCGTTTCGCTAGATAAGTCCCTCATCGTCTGGTGTCGTTTAAAGCCCTTTGAAGCTGCACTGAAACTCTCATTTGGACCTTGAACTGTTTGGTACCCAGTGGAGTCCATTATATGGAGAAAAATCCTGGAACGTTTTCATCAAAAACCTTAATTGCTTTTCGACTGAAGAAAGAAAGACGTGGACATCTTGAATGACATAGGGGTGAGTAAATGTGATCTATTCACTGTAAAAAAATATTTTCAAGATTTTTTATCACAACATATTTTCTTTTGTCAAATCAACTTTATAATAATTTATATTTAATTTGAGATAACTTATTATTTTGAGTTTCTGATGGTTAAATTAATCTCCTTCATTGTATTAACTCACTTTTTCCAGTTAAATCAACTTAAAATTTTAAGACAACCAGGTTACTTACTTTTTCAAGTTAAACCAACAATATTTTTGTACAGTGTAGCAATCGCAACATTTTTTCTTTTGTCAAATCAACTTAAATAATTGATTTAGTTCAGATAACATATAATTTTGTGTTTCTGATGGTTAAATTAATCACCTTCATTGTATTAACTCACTTTTTCCAGTTCAATGAACTTGAACTGGAAAAAGTGAAAAGCTAACCAGACAAACATGGTATTGATTTTAAAGTATTAAATGTACACAATGCCTACACAACCTTCAAAAGCAAGGCATGGGATGCATCCCAAATCGCATCCTTCCCTACAATATAGTAGGTGTAAAACAGTATGTGACAAAAGAAGCATGTCTAAATTCACAGTACTTAAAAAAGAGTACAAGTGGGCATATGATGGACACTTTACTATCCCATGAGGCCATGGGAGAGGATTTGTGAATGGCAGTGAAGAGACGTAACTGACGCTAGTAGGTCACGTGATAATAACAACATGAACATATTAGAACATATTTATTTAGCTGTTGTGAAGTAATTACTTATTCAAAATAAGTCCCTACTTAAGAGAGTATGAAATTGCGGACGCAGCCCCAGTCAAGCAGACATCAACATTAGACAAGATGATATACAATAGTAATTCGAGGCTAATAGAATGTCACCAACAATTTAAACATCAGTTCCATAGGTTTATCAAATGACTCTTGGTAACCACTGAAAGTTTTCATGACTTCCGAGAAGCAAATAACCAGGTTCAACAAGGTTCTCTGCTCATCAGGTGTGATTCCAACTTTTTTGAACACCAATTAGTGTCACTCAGTCACAAAGCGCCGGCTTCTTTTCTCTGCCCCCCTCCAGCTCATAATGAAGCTTCGAGAAGAAGCGTGCAGCTCTCTCAGCAACATCATCTGTCATTACCAAAAGTGTGGCTTCAGCAGGGAGAGCCCAGTTATAGGTCAAGTGCTGCCGACCCGCACAAATGGCTCTCTTCCATATTGTATTATCATAGGAGCTTGAGAGGACGCGGGTTATTTTAGTTGAGAGTGCCATGCCACCGAATTCAATATTGAGAGTGGATAGAAAAGCAAATAAACAAGGTCAAGAGCCAGTGCCATTGTGCCAAACGAGATTTTTGGAAGCCAGATGTCACATTCTGGCCTGTAACCACAACTTTTAACTTTAAACTTATTCCCGAGCATGTGCTGTGACTTGATGTGATAGACATGACTATATAGCCACAACTACAACGCAGGGTTGGTTGAATTTGTTTTCTGACTTTCAAGCAATGTCACCACAAAGCTGTGACTTTATTGGATTGTCAAGCCCCTTGTAGAAAGCTGGAGTGAATTCCCTTGCTCAAGGGTACAATTGTGAATCATGATGACTCATGCCTTGCCTTTCATGGTGCCTGAACTATCTACCCATAGCCATTTATGTCGTATCGTATTTTTTAGTCTACTACGTTTCACAAAAAAAGTGCCGCTCCTTGTTATTTTGAACCAAATAAGTCATCACCCACTCCTGCGTGATAGTAGTGTCCGGTTTACAAATTGCACTCATTTTCATCTCTGTCTTTCAACGATTCATTTCGATTCATTTGTGACTTCGACTGATCTTTCCTCGAGTCAACAACTCACTGATTCAAATGATCTAGTCAGACCGAGTCTCCAGTTAACCCTCTGGGGTCAGCGAACATATCGGTGAAATCGACTTTAAATACTCTACATATATGGTCATACCAACCCGGTCTCATCCCAAGACGTCATATAACTGACGTTTTGGGACGTCTTTTGACCATACGTCAATATTCGCCTTTTTAGGGCCCCCTTAAACGTCGGTAGATGAGGTTATGGGATCCTAACTCTACCCCAGACCTAAACCTAACCCTAAACCTAACCCGTCACCTAACTGACGTTAAAGGTAAAGCGTCAGTTGTATGACGGCCCGGGATCGCCATCTACCGGCGTTTAAGGGGGCCCTAAAAAGGCGGATATTGACGTATGGTCAAAAGACGTCCCAAGACGTCAGTTATATGACTTTTTGGGATGAGACTGTGTTAGTCATACAGATGAAAGCAATACATCATTCAAAACGGTAAAGTGTCTCCTTACAGTATACTTATATACTATTTGTGTCCTTTAACAATCAAAACAAAATTTTGGTCTTTTGCAAAATAAGAAAACTAACAGTGCTGTCTCGGTCTCTGTAAACTTTTTTTCAACATGGAGCACGTCACATAGGCTAACTCAAGAATTTATTCTGATTCAAGGGGAGTCATGATGGCATAATGACTGGGCGAGAGGAGGAGCTGGGGATGGAGGAGGGTAATCGCTCCTGAGAAACGCGATAGCTGCTGATAATACTGTGGGAGCTTATATATGTTTACAGGAGCCTGTACTCATCCTTTGGCGTCATATAGGTGACGCCATATGACATTTCGTCGAAATACTACACACATGGCACCCTTTAGCGTCAATATAGTGTCAGAACCCAAGGCGTCATATAGCTGACGGGCATTCTTTAGCGTCAATATGAGACGCAGACCCTACTCCAAACCTAAACCTACACTCTTAGAAGAAATGGTTCTATTTAGAACCAGAAATGGTTCCATCCCCCGACCCCCGCTTCATATATGGAACTCCAAAATGGTTCTATATAGAACCATTTTTTTTTTTAAAAGGTTCTATTGACCAAGTATGGAACCCCAGGGTTCTATATAGAACCCAGAGGAACCCTTTTTTAATATTGTATAGAACCTTTTAGGGGTTCCAAATACGTATCGCTGATGAGAACCTTTTCTTCTAAGAGTGTACCCATAACAGTGTGTGCTATATTGAAGCTAAAGGGTGCCATGTGCGTAGTATTTAGACGAAATGCCATATGGCGTCACCTATATGACGCCAAAGGATGAGAATGTGTTGGTTTACAGTGATAGGCGTCGTATTCCTATAGGTAGGTGTGGATCAGCTGAGAGTCAGCTGATGCTAGCTTGGCTAATGTGACCTGCCAGAACCGACGCTATGCTTAAAGGAGAACTCCGGTCAGTTTTAACATTGAGCTCATTTTTTTTTGTACATTTGGAGTGCTGTCATTACAGACAAAAACGACAAAAATCGGTGTTGCCTACACCGTGTTATCGTCTTTTTAAAATTCACACCCTGTTGACTTCAATGGGGCATTTCTAAACTTGCGTTTAGCCTCTTAACATCCTTGATTTGTCATTACGAATGCACAGCCATGTGACCACGGTCAATCTGACTGCAGTAGATGTGAAAGATATTAATAAAAATTATTTGAATTTAGCCAGCTCACATACCTGTATTTACTTAATGTTTTCGGTCGAAATCCACAGTAGTCGATTGTCGAGTTCGCGCGCGATCATTGGTAACTAAGCAACAGTGGAGACTCCGATGACGGTGCTGTGTGGTGTTCTGAGAATATCAGCTCAAATGGATAGTTCATCCGAATCAGATGTCGAAAATCATGTGTTTACCAATGATCGTGCGCGCAAACTCTACAATCGACAACTGTGGGCTTCGACCGAAAACAGGAAGTAACAGGTAACAAGGAACAGGTTTTATCGTAGTTTTTGTACCAAGTCAAGTCAATGGAGTCAACGCATTCTCATCCCAAGACGTCATCTAACTGATGCTTTTGACCATACGTCAACATCCAAGGTTTTAGGGTACCCTTTAACGTCAGTTAGATGACAATCCTAGAGCGTCATCTAACAGACGCTTTACCTTTAGCGTCAGTTAGATGACGTGGGTAGGTTTAGGTCTGGGGTAGGGTTTGGGTTAGATAGCGTCATCTAACTGACATGTACCCTAAAACGGCGGATGTTGGCGTATGGTCAAAAGCGTCAGTTAGATGATGTCTTGGGATGAGAACGGGCTGATGGAGTTGGACAAAAACTACGATTAACCTGTTGGAAGCATCTTTTACAGCGATTTTTGTGTGAGCATATCGGTGAACACCCCAGACCACTCGGTGAGTTTCATGTATTTGCAAACTAAAGTTTAATGTAAGTTAAAGTTTTTATGAATGATTGTTCCAGTGCACATAGACAACCATTGTGAAGGTGCGGGGTGCCAACATAGAAACCAAAAATTCTTGGAAAAACAGCATTGGTCCAAATTTGAATCTTAACCGTTCTATGTCATCAGAAACGATCTTAAAACAGGGCTTTAAGTGTAAAATACCGAACTAACCCTTGAAATATAATTGTATCGGGCATCTGTACTTTTACTCAAGTATCTGATTCATGGACTTATTCCACCTCTGCTTGTTGCAATGAAAAAAAAAATGTTGAAGAGCACACTCTTTCCACACAATTCTAGAAACAACAGCACTCTATTTAAACTATTGAGCAAGCTAGCAGAAAGCATGAATGCTGACCACATCTCTCCTTCGGCCGAGACTCGTCCAGAGCTTCATTTTCTCTCATTCCAGCCCGAGGCCTCTGCATCTAGATCGATATTGTCCATTGCACCGTGGTCCATCTAAGGCTTCCCCCTCCTCCCCGCAGCGTCTGTGCCATGCACACTTCATCCCCTGTCTGTCACCAGCTAATCTCCCGGTTTTGTTTTTCTTGGGTCCGTCGAATAGCCGTGCCGTGATCTGCCGGCGTATCTCAGCCCTACGCTACTGAATCTATCAACCTTTAAAAGTTAACAAGTTGTCTAGGGAAATGCCATTTGTTACCGGTCCAATAGGAAATGTCAGTGTCTAATAAAACGGTGACGGTTGATACACATGTCAATAGTGGCGAAGGCTGTCCGATATGCGCTCTCCTGGGTGCCGGGGAGGAAGAGCGGACTTAAAACGGCAGCCACCTGAAACGGCCACCCTCCGAAAGCCCTGTAGGAAATGAACATTGTCAGGAAATAAATCATCCTATTAAGGAAATGCACCATCCCGGTTCCAAAACGGTTGACGAGGGCCCTTAACACAAATGACGAAGACAATCAGACTCGTCTTTCCTCCCAGCGCTCTCGTGTGTGCGCCGATTGCTATCACAAGTATTCATCAATGAGCATTTCAATTTCCAGGGAAGCTCGATGGCCAATCGGCCGTCCGCTGAGGCTGATGGTAATGAGCACTGTCTCTCGCATTCTCCTCTCTCTCTGTGCAACAACAATTACTACTTCAATCACATTCATTTGGCCCCTCATAATTGACTAGTATAATTTACACCACTGTGTTTCCCTGTTATGAAAACCTGATTGGTTTTAGTGCAAGAAGAGTCGCAGGGCTCATTTGGTGATCCATAGAGACCACATGTGCAGCGTTACTGGCGAATGAGATAAAACAGACTCAATGTATCACGAAGATGCTATTCAAATCAATTACTGGGCATCTAAATAGAGATCAATTTGCAATTTACGTTCTATATAGTATCCGAACGTCGAATCCAGGTATATCGCCTCACTGCCATTCATAAATCCTTTTCCGTGGCCTCATGGGATGGTAAAGTGTCCATCACATGCACTCTTCAGAATCTCACCGGATTAAGTATGTCACCGGGTACTTTCTTCCTACTCTCGTTTATACTGTGTCTTTTGTCACATACTGTTTATCATCTACTATTTAGTAGGGAAGTATGCGATTTCAAAAACAGCCATTGTCTTTGGGGAGGAAATATGGGGTTAAATAGCCTGTGAACTTTCAGTTTTAATTATTGTGATTTAATAGTTCACTTATAAGCATGAAATTAAAGGAGTAGTTCACTTTAAAAAAAAAAAAAAAAATGTTTTTAATGAAAACATTCCAGGATTTTTCTCCATATAATGGACTTTACTGGGTACCAAACGGTTCAAGGTCCAAAAGACCGTTTCAGTACAAACTGTTCAAAGGGCTTTAAATGATTCAAGACGATGAATAAGAGTCTTATCGAGCGAAATGGTCGCTCATTTAAAAAAAAAAAAAAAAACATAAAAATAACGAAGTTTAAATTGTATAAGCTCAAATCGCAGCCTTGCTCTGTGATGCACGTTTGTGACTCTCCTGTTCGAACTCATTCATCAAAATGAACGAATATTTTTCCTTGTCTTTTGGTTGATTCAACGAACGAAATTAACGAGTTGACTCTGGAAAAGATTTGTTCATTTTGATGAACGAGTTCGGACAGGAGAGTCACGAACACGCATCACAGAACAGAGCAAGGAGAGCATTTGAGCTAAACTCAAACTTTGTTATCTATTTATTAAATGATCGATCGTTTCGCTTGATAAGACCCTTATTCATCGTCTGGAATCGTTTAAAGCCATTTGAACAGTTTGCACTGAAACTGTCTTTTGGACCTTGAACTGTTTGGTTCCCATCAGTGGTGGAATGTAACGAAGTACAAATACTTTGTTACTTTACTTAAGTACATTTTTCACGTATCTTTTTACTTTACTTAAGTAGAATAAATAGTGCATACTTTTTACTTTTACTTCGTTACATTTTGCAGCAATTATTATACTTTCTACTCCACTACATTTCTACAACTTCTGTTACATTTTCATTACATTTTCTGATCAGTTTTTCCCCTGCCAAAACGTAATTTGACCGTCCGTTCGTTGCACGTTTTTGTCTCACCAGTGACGTTTGGTTGCCATAGATATATCAACTCGGTCACACCAAATGCGTCTTGCTCGCAGTGTGTTTATCGTGTAATTTATACGCGAAAATTTGTTTTTATGTGCATAGGAAACGCACTTTGTGTAATATACATTTCTTTAGGATTATGGCAAGCCAAGAGGTTCAGAACTACACCATAAATGAATCGCGTTTACTGCCAAACATAGTTATTAACATATAGTAAGGATAAGCATGATGTGTAGCTATATTGCCTAATTGCAAGCTTGTTTCAGAAATGGTGACACAACAATTTTTTTAGAATTAAATGTTAAATGAGTTAGAATTAAATGTTTTATTAATCATTAGAAAGTAGACATTAAGAGAATAAATTGTTATGCAAGTACTTTTACTTTTAATACTTGAAGTACATTTAAAATCAGGTACTTTTTACTTTTTACTTAAGTACGGTTGTCATTGTGTTACTTCTACTTTTACTAAAGTAAATATTTATCTGGATATTTGTACTTTTACTTACTGAGATTTAGTACTTCTTCCACCACTGGTTCCCATTGAAGTCCATTATATGGAGAAAAATCCTGAAATGTTTCTTTTTTTTTATCAAAAACCTTAATTTCCTTTCGACTGAAGCGAAAAAGCGCTCGAATAGTCTTCGAAAGGGAAAAATAACATGGAGAAACATTAAGGTTAGTAGATTTTTAATTTTGTTCGAACTGTTCTTTTAATATAACACGCATTTCTTGAGTGGTTAAGTCCTCAACTCAATGCCAATGTAGTATAGTTGTCGTATTAGAAGAGAATGTGTAATAAAGGAGAGAGTGCTGCCATGCAATCGCCATATCAATCTTGTTTTTTGTATCTGTACATGCGAGGTCATGCTGTTTTACATGCAGTTTTTCTTTTGTTTGGTCGGACACATTGTGTCAGCTCAAGCGTTAGCGTACAGCCACACCAGTCCTGGAAAGAGGTGGAGGAAAGATGATTTCCCTAAAGACGCTTACAGCTGATTACGTGCTTTTCATAAAACATTGATTACTAGGGCTTTTCCTGAGCATGTTGGAGGTTTGATATTATCAAAGGGCTATAAACGTGACTAATCTCCTTAGATTTTGCCTCATTTATGTATTTATTTTTATATTTAAATTATCAGTAGCTTCTATCAAAAGAGGGTCATGGTTTCCTTTGAACTTTCAGCACAATCTAAAGTCGGGAAAAGAAATAAATAAGAAAGTTCATCCATGGGAATTAGTGTTCAGCCTGAGTAGTTAATTGCTTTGATTGATTTCCCCCTCCTCCGTTCTCCACCGTGGCTCCATCTCTTTCCCTGTCCCCAGTTTCAGACCGTCTAGGGTAGAGGTTATTTTCAAGAAAAACTTCATTGTCTCTCCCGGCCGTAAGATCACTGTCTTCCTACTGGGACTGAAACGGAATACGTAGACGTGGTCTTGCAGCACCACTGGCCTCTTTCCAGATACACATCGAGGTAATGCGCACACACATAATGGGATCTATCTGCCGGCCCTTACCGTGGCACCAGCTCAGCTCTCCCTGTTACTGTTTTTGGAAGATGAATATTGATTGGGCTGCTGTTACAGCACTAGTCGCTGTCTTCCTCTCTCTGCCTCAGTGTCATGGGGGACGTGAGACATTGGCCCCTAATAATAGGCCAGTAAGAACACCTCTCTACTCTGGAGACATAAAGCAAGTTTCATTCTGTCCTCTCCTCCTCTGGAAGATTGGATCGTGGACAACTAAAGGCTTCTTTCAGCGGCTATCTCAGGGTAGACATGAGACTCCGTGTGACAACGGATCTCTCCGTCAATCACTCCTGTTTTGCTGTGACGAGCTGTGGGTATGCACCCAAAACCCCAAATAACCAGGATGTGTGCCACATTCATTGAATTATAAGGATTAGTTCACTTTTGAAAAAACTTTTGCTGATAATTTACTCACCCCCATGTCATCCAAGATGTCCATGTCTTTCTTTCCTGAGTTGAAAAGAAATTAAGGTTTTTGATGAAAACATTCCAGGATTTTTCTCCATATAATGGACTTCAATGGGAACCAGATGGTCCAAGGTCCAAAAGACAGTTTCAGTGCAGCTTCAAATGTCTTTAAACGACACCAGACGATGAATAGGGGTCTTATCATGCGAAACGATCGGTTATTTCAAAACTTATTCCAAAAATGTAACTTTTCTAAGGACAAATGCTAGCCTTGCTCTATTCTGTGAGGCGCATTTGTAACGTCACGTAGGGGTGGGCGATATGGAAAAAATATCATATCACGATTTTTTTAGGAAAATCACGATCACGATTTTTTATCACGATTCTTTTTCAAGTTGGTTTTAATATTTTGCAAGTGGCTGTTCATTACAGCCAAACTAATGTCCTTATGTTAAAAACAAAGCCTTAGGTAACAAAATAAAAAAGAAAGGCATACATTTAGGCCAGTGGCGAAGATAAAAATCTTTGTCATTATTTTCTTTGTTATTAAAAAAATAAGACAAGATAAGCATTACACAAATTAATATTCAAATTAAATAAATAGTGCTTTATTATTATAAATAAAATAAAAGTTATTTTGAATAATGTGGGTAACAGAACAGTTGCTGGTCCCCTTATAGTTTTTTTATAGGTTCTCTCCTGGAAGTTAATGGGGACCAGCAACTGTTTGGTTACCCACATTAAAAAAAATCGTCTTTTGTGTTCAGCACAAGAAAGAAATTAATACAGGTTTGTAACAACATTAGAGAGTAAATAATGACAGATTTTTTTTTTTTTGTGAACTATCCCTTTAAGGACATGCGGCAGTACTATTTGTTCCTGTCGCTTTTAGACCAGCACGCGACGCGTTTAACATAGACGCATATTACACCAGATATTCTCTTAAATGTTTGCTTTCACTTTAGACATAGCCTGTTTATGTAAAACTTTGTGTGTATTTAACAGTATTAGCATAATAAGACTCGAAAGATAACTTAGTCCAGTATTCAGGCGCTGTTTGACAGGCTTCTAGTGCCTGTGATTGTCGTGGGTATATGCGGTCAGGAAAGCGCACGTTAGAACAGCACATCAGCGCGTGAATTAAATGTTTAACCGGCAAGGCTTATGCAAATAATGAACTTTTGTGAATTGCAGTGTACCGTACCTATTCATTAACGTGTGATCATGTATAGGCTACGTCGCGTTGTACAGATGAGAGACGGAGGCGCCAGAACTGAACTGATAGAATGCACTGTAACACGATACTACGATATTTCTTCAAAAGCAGATCGTGGAGACATTTTAATCGTCCACGATTAAAAATCGTCATATCGCACACCCCTAACGTCACGTATACGTAATTACGTTCAAATGGTCACGGGCGACGTAGCCGGAAGTACAGAGTCAGTGTTTACAAGTTGAACGTCCAAACTAACTCAAACGCCGTTTACAAAAAAAAAAAAAAGGAATTAAAAGGTAAAACAACGATGTCGGACGATTTTGATTCTGTACTTCCGGCTACGTCGCCCGTGACCTTTTGAACGTAATTACGTATTACGTGACGTAACAAACGCGCCTCACAGAATAGAGCAAGGCTAGCATTTATCCTTAGAAAAGTAAAATTTTTGGAATAAGTTTTGAAATAACCGATCGTTTCGCATGATAAGACCCTTATTCATCGTCTGGTGTCGTTTAAAGACATTTGAAGCTGCACTGAAACTGTCTTTTGGACCTTGGACTGTCTGGTTCCCATTGAAGTCCATTATATGGAGAAAAATCCTGGAATGTTTTCATCAAAAACCTTAATTTCTTTTCGACTGAGGAAAGAAAGACATGGACATCTTGGATGACATGGGGGTGAGTAAATTATCAGCAAAAGTTTTTTTTTTCAAAAGTGAACTAATCCTTTAAAGATGTTTGGATCGTTTTATTTGACAATTTAAAGCAATACGCCACTGGAGACATACGCTACAGTGATTTTACCTTGAGCAAACTGACTTCTTGAGCCCTGTTCCCACAACGGACGATAACTAACAATAAAGGATAGCACTTTACTTGAAGGGGTGTGCATAAGACTGACATGACACATGTTATGAATATGGAGGTTTTACGCACATTTCTGACAAGTGTCATTTGCTCTATTATGACATTTTTAATGCAAATATGACATTGTTTGAGATGTCTTCGTCATGACAACTTGACATTACCAAGACATCATAAACATGACATAGCAGATTTATAATCAAATTCAAGAAACCACACATGGGTTAACATTACAGTAAACTGTCATGTGGTTGGTTTTGACATTGGTTGTCATGAGGCATTATAACTGTGTCATGAATATTTTTCTTAACCCCAAGTACAATGGTACACATTGAATTTGTCATTAAAAGGTTAAAATGGCCTCATGACAGCCAATGTGAAACCCAACCACATGCCAGTTTAATAGAATGATGACAAGTTTGATAATTAATATGCTATGTCATATTAATATGTCAAGGTGTCATCAAACAATGTCATTATTGAGTGAATGACACTTAATGACAGTTGTTATAAACATGCATAAACACTCCTTTATATTTATGATGTGTTATGCCATGATTATGAAGATGTCATGTCAGTCTTATGCACACCCCTTCAAGTAAAGTGTTACCCAATAAAAATATGGTTATAAAAAGTGTTCCACAAGTCCAAATTACAACTATAATGATAGTAGCAAAAATAAATGTTATATTACAACTTTAACAAGCTTAAAAATGGCAAAAATGCAGGGTACACTTGTAATAAACTGAACAATATCGTGTTTTTGGTGTGGACGCTAATATAATTATCATTCTTGGTGTTTTGCACAACATGAAGCTATTTTAAATCCTACTTTGGAGGAGCCTACTTTGACAACAATGCTTTTAAACCCCAATATTCAATCAATGCAGTTCTTCCATTTATTCATTAGGTTACGTTGTTAAAAAGTGCACATTTTTAGCTACATTTAGAAGTATTAACAAAACAATTTTACAGTGCGGTCACAGGTGTGTGTGTGTTTTGTTTTACAAAAGGTTTCCAGTGTGACATTTAAAAATATATATTTTATAATAAATGTGGATGTTTTGCATTTGGAACTGTGTTCTCATTAACCTTTGGAACAATTCAACTGAATGAAAATGGCATTTTGTCATAATTATAACGATTATAAAGACGTCATTGCCTAGCTTCAGCACAAAATTGATGCACTTTTACTATTTTTACTTAGTATAGTGCTTTCTGATAAACCTTGCATGCAGAGAGAAAAAAAAAAGTATAGTCTTACAGTCATGCCCTGAAATTTTTGAGCTTTTTTTTTTCTTGTGCCGTTCCATATAACCCCTATCTTAATGCTAGACCGAATTACCCGAGATCATCAAAATTGTTATATCACTCACATTCACCATTGAAGGATTTCTCAAGACCCCCTAGATAAGCCATTTAATTTCCGCCTGTGGCTGCGAACACTGGAAGAATACAATTATTTTATCTAAGTTGTCGTCTTATGACCGGATTCTTGAGCTGCTGCGACTTCTATGAGCCAAAAAATGAATAACAGTTTTGTAATTTTCATTAGAAGAAGAAGAAAAAAAATCCTCCACACTTTTTAAATGTTCATTTACATAAGCATATAAGGAGCTTATGTTTTTGGCCACTAAAGTCTTTATGCAATGCAAAAAATTATTTCCCTGTTATTTGCATTTGCATTGAAATATGCTAATTTTGATGTATTAAAATCATGACGTGTGAGTTCAAATCACATCAAAATCTCAGTTCTGACGGGTCATATTCTTCATTATGAATCTTTTACTTCTCATATGTGAAACTGCTCTTTGAAGCATCTTTTACATTCTGCGCACCTTTAACAGGACCCATCACTCAACTGGGTTACAGTAATTGGGGAGTTTTGCAAGCGCTTTGAAGATGCTTTGTTAAAATGTTGAATTAATAAAATCTCAGGCATGCAAGTGGCATATTCAAAACAAATATTATCCTTGGTTTTCTCTTAGAAGTGTCACTCAGTAGAAAAGTTGAGAATCTAGGTGTATCGTAAGTGTGTTTTCCTTCTTTAAAGAAGCACGTACGAGTCCTATAACCTCTTTTACACATGAGTCAAAGTGTAAAGGGGTCATTACCGTGGCTCTTTTCCTCTTCATTATTTCTGTATCTCTCTCACCACGAAGCAAACTCAATTACCCAGCTACGTTTTGGCCCTCTGATGAATCTTCAAATTATGCTTTTTTTGCCTGTTTAATTTTTTATGTAAGCATTATATCTGGAGTTTAACTGCAAGTACCATTTTATTGAATATATCATTGAGAACTATATTTAAATCTGAAGTGGGCAGTCGTGAAATAGATAGTAGATTATATTTAATTGACTAATTACATAGCCGTGATTAGTTTTTCTGTAGATTAGTCTTTGTAATGTGATCCTACATGCAAATGTACTGCCGACCGGCTATTTTCAGCTATTTTAGTTATGAAGCTTTAAATATTCATGATTTATAAAGTTAAAAGACGAAGCCGCGGGCAAACTCATATAGTTATTTTACCTCATTTTACCTACCTCTGTGAAGCTTTAGAAGTAAAAAAAAACTTCTGTTGTGTAACTTAGTAAATATGTATCAAACAATAATCTTGATCCGTCAGCACACACGTGTTCAGAGTTCAACAAAATGTATCGTTTAATTACATCTGTAAGAATGAGTAGTTCCTAAAAAAAAGAGAGAAACGTGTCGAGTATGTAAATTCTTCAATGTTTATGGGAAACATGATTTTTCTTAATTAAGAACTATTATTGTATGTAAAAATGTTTGACATTACTGTTTCACATTTGGGTGGGGGGGTTTTAATGGTATGTGTGCATTAGTGTAATAATGAATTAAATGCATATGCAAACAAGTTAAAAACAATTATTAAACATATTACATAATATTTAAATCAGCTAAATGATAACATCAAAACGCTGGAGGCATCAGCGATGCGAGTATTATGAAAAGTCTTGTGCTGTGTGTGGGCTCTGGAGCAAGGTTAGCTGGATCTTCTGTCCCACAACACCTTGATGAAAAACAGAATGGATAAAAGGAAGTGTGGAGGAAATATTGGCAGAGTAAGAAGCCCGATGCCCTGTGCAGCTGCAGGCAAACATATTTATGAAGCCATTCTAGTGCACATTGAAGCCAACATGCGGCCCCAGTGGGGACACGGGCCGCCCTGCTGGCCTGCCCTGTTTGACTCGCGTGCGCACACACAGGATTATCCTCATCCTCACACCAAAACACTGAGCTCACAGCTCCAGTTCGGCTGTGTGGAGGATGGACCGCCACTCCTCAATCCAATTAGCATCTGATTACAGGCAGCTGCTAAAGCAGAGCGCTTTTCCTCATTAACAGAAGACACCTAGGGCTCTTCAACCTGCGGAAAAAGCAGATGAGCGTGCTGAAACAAGCAGGAGCTTGTTTTGTTTTGTTTTATTATTTTGTTTTGTTTTGTTTATTTTGTTTTATTTTAATTTTATTTTGTTTATTTTGTTTTGTTTGTTTTGTTTATTTTGTTTTATTTTGTTTTGTTTATTTTGTTTTATTTTTATTTTTTTTATTTTATTATATTATTTTGTTTTATTTTGTTTTGTTTATTTTGTTTTTTTTATTTTGTTTATTTTGTTTTATTTTTTATTTTGTTTTATTTTATTTTGTTTATTTTGTTTTATTTTTTTGTTTCGTTTTGTTTGTTTTGTTTTGTTTTTGTTTTTATATTTTATTTATTTTTTATTTTATTATATTATATTTTTTTGCTTTGTTTTATTTTTGTTTTATTTATTTTGTTTTTATTTTATTTTGTTTTGTTTGTTTTGTTTTATTTTTTGTTTTGTTTTGTTTATTTTTATTTATTATTTTTTTATTATTTTTTTATTATATTATTTTGCTTTGTTTTATTTTTGTTTCATTTATTTCGTTTTTATTTTTTATTTTTTTTATTTGTTTTACTTTTATTTCGTTTTAATTTTATTATATTATTTTGTTTTATTTAATTTTATTTGTTTTGTTTATTTTGTTTTATTTTATTATTATTTTTTAATTTTTTTTAATTTTTTTTTAATTTTTTTTTTGTTATTTTTTATTATTTTGTTTTGTTATTTTTTTTTTTTGATAGATAGATAGATAGATAGATAGATAGATAGATAGATAGATAGATAGATAGATAGATAGATAGATAGATAGATAGATAGATAGATAGATAGATAGATAGATAGACACCTGTAGAAAGTAGCTTCTGAGGAAATCTATTGAATTATTTCTGTCCATCTTGTATAATTGTAAAATGAAATGCAGGAGAACATATTTTATGTGAATTCGATAACTCGGATTGTCAGGCATGAAGGGGATGAAAGAGAGGAGACTTAATCTATATTGAGTTGGCTTGCAGGACAGCTAACACAAAATCAATTCTTTTCACTCGCTGCTGGTGCCAAACAAGCCCACTTGGACCATGCAAATCTCTCTCTCTCTCTCTCTCTCTCTCTCTCTCTCTCTCTCTCTCTCTCTCTCTCTCTCTCTCTCTCTCTCTCTCTCTCTCTCTCTCTCTCTCTCTCTCTCTCTCTCTCTCTCTCTCTCTCTCTCTCTCTCTCTCTCTCTCTCTCTCACACACACACACACATGCAGGTGGGCAGAAACGAAGGAAGAATGTTCCATAGCTCATGGCATGATGATGCAGGTGCAAGCACACATACACACACACAAGCACACAAATCATAATAAATTATTAAGGCATCTCTTCATCTTTCAGGAAGCACCTGGGCCATGATCCAAAAACAGCCAAACACCCTCAAAGACTCGCTGACCAAAACAGAATCCCTGTGTAGTCCGCTCCACCAACTCTGTGGTCTCTATTTAAATCGATTTGAATGAATGAGTGTGAGAAAAGCATCAATCTTGAAGGAAAAGTTCACCCAGAAATGTTACCATTATTTACTTGCCCCCACGACGTTCCAACCCAAAATGTCAAAACTGTTTTCCATACCAAAAAGGACAAAAAGCAGATCAAATCATCATAAAAGTAGTTAACATGACTCGTGTGCTATTTTCCAACTCTTCTGAGGTCATTTAATAGTGTGAGGAGACTGTAATTAACACGGTTGAACCAGCGGTGTTTAGCCGTGTAAATAACCATTCGCTTTTGATGTATAGAGCAGCTCATGCATTCTGCCCAATTTGAGTTTCTCTAAATAAAGAAAGTAATACAAGGTCAGTATAATAATGGCGAGTAAATGAAGATAAAATGGTCATTTTTGGTCACCCATTCCTTTAATGTGTTAATCATTAAATGAGCAATTTCACTGCAGAGTCTCTAATGTCAGAACGACTGACCTCAGGTTAAATCAATTGTAAGTCACTCTAAATTACAATGTAAAGTTATACAAGTGAGTCTCCTTGGGAAAGAGCTGATTTTGAGCGCATTATTAAATGATAACCATGTAAGAGCTCATACAATTTTTGCATGAAATATTTAATAATTTGACCACAAAGCTCATTTTGCCTTAATTTATTATTATGTTTTACATTTGAGGGATATTGGGCTTATTAGCCACCTTGTTTTATAATCTCCTGATAAAACCAGACCTCCGACACTATTACATTTTTCACCTGTTATATCTTCTATTATACATAGAGTGGAAATGAGGACGTTTTTTTTTTCTCTCTCTCTTAAAATGGCTGTTCTTTTTATACGTGTGCTTTTAATACACATTCTGAGCTCCATCGGAAATGAATTAAAAGAGCAAATCTATTTTTACTCACTGATATGGTGCAAAAAGTCAGTAACTCTGAAAAAAAAAAAGACCTTCACATAGTTTTAATTGTGTTCATTTAGGTCATACTTACAATCTGCAAATCTGTTCTCTAAGTATGCAAGAAAAAGCAGTCTGTGAGTATACAGGCTTGGCAGACTCAAAGGATATATCCTTACAGTAAGAAAATATATTCCCATATATCAATAAATAAATATGAAATATACTGAAAACCATGTGGAATAATGTATTGCGGCAATATATTGAATAATACATAAAGAATTGCCATTTATATTGAAAAATATGTTACAAGCACTATTTACTGTTACACTAATGTGTATTTACATAAGTTACTTTGAGTTATGTGTCAACTTCACAAAGTATTTGAGTTGAAAACTCACATTGAAAACATGTAGTCTAATTGGTAAAACACAAATTAGTAGAGTTTGAAATACTCAAATCTAATGCAAAGACTTGCCTCAATGTGCAATAGTTTTACAGTGTGTGGAAACTTGCCTTGCATTTCTCAAGCATGGTTTACTCAAAAGTGTAAGTTGTAAACACATAAAGAGCGTTGGGATAACAATACACCGTTTAATTTGAAGTCACCATTATGCTGATCAGTGTGTGCTTTAGTTGGGCACTTGACGCTGGAGTTTTAAATTATTAAAAGAAAATATGTTTGTTTTTTTTCCTAAAAAAAGATGATCACGTGATATTAAGCAGCACAACTGTTTTCAACATGATAATAATAAGTGTTTCATGCTTGATATATAGGCTGTTAATACACTGTTTAACTTAAAAAGTAAGTAACCTGGTTGACTTAAAATTTTAAGTTGATTGAACTGGAAAACGTGAGTTAATACAATGAAGGAGATTCATTTAACCATCAGAAACTCAAAATTATATGTTATCTGAACTAAATAAATGATTTAAGTTGATTTGACAAAAGAAAAAGTGTTCTGATTACCACACTGTAAAAAAATATTGTTGGTTTAACTTAAAAAAGTAAGTAACCTGGGTTTCCTTAAAATTTTAAGTTGATTGAACTGGAAAAAGTGAGTTAATACAATGAAGTAAATTAATTTAACCATCAGAAACTCAAAATAATAAGTTATCTCAACTAAATAAATGATTCTAAAGTTGATTTGACAAAAGAAAATATGTTGTGATAACAAATCTTGAAAATGTTTTTTACAGTGTAATAATTATCGTTATTACAGCTGCTGAAAATTCAGATTTATGCCTTCACATGAATCAGTTCTTTTAAATTCTAATAATATTTCACAATAGTGCTGTTTTTACTTGATTTTTATCAAATAATCCGACCTTGGTGAACATAAAAGACAAAAAAAAAACTTTTGAACTAGAAACTTGCTATATTTCACATTGTGTCTTTTGTTGCGATGCTCATGCAAGTGTAGTGCCAGAAGTTTAGTGCTTAAATTGAATTATATAATTCTTCAATGATATATTTGTAGTATATTGGTTGTGTGTTTGCATGCATGTCAATAATGTTGTCCTGAGTCTGCCTGTAACATTACACTATCATATAGGGCAGGAGCAGCATTATTAGTATTTTAGCATGCAAATCAGATCAAAAATATGACTTTAACGCCATAAAGTTAATGTCACCATAAACAGTACATGGTCTAGCTATGGGTTCATGTGATTCATTCACTGCCCTGTTATTCTTTTCCCCCCCCCCTAGTTGTCAGATTTGATTCTTCTAAGCAGGGGATCTTGCTTCTGTCCTTTGCCCATCTCAGCTGCTGATTTGAGCGGAAGGTTTTTGCTGCATTCTGCCCAATGGTGGTGGCACAGATAGGGCATACCTGCCAGGCTGACTATAGCAGGCACACAGACAGCAATATTTGAGTTGCAATCTCACGGCGTATGCCTTTGCAGATAACTGTGGAAGGTCATTGCCAGCTCATGCCGATGTCTTGATTTACAACTGAGCTCTGGCCTGATGCACATACTGATAAGATTTTTTATTGTGCTCTCAGGGACATCTTTTCAAAGTTGGTAAGCATTTCAGAGCCCCTCTCCGTCTGAATTCTCCTTTGCACTGTAATATTGTCACAGACCTTAAAGGTAGGTTTCTTTATTCTAAGCTTTTGATGTGAACAATAAATTTGAACACAACAATATTTTTGTAATAAAAGTCTCATATGAGAAACGTCACTCTAGCAACGTTTATCCAGCACCACCAAACCGTCACTCTGGTGACATTCTCACCTCAGTCTGGAGGATCATGCGTCAAGCCTGGGCCATTTTGGGGTATTATCATGCGTTTGAATGACACAAAACATGATATTGGCTTTAGCTGCAATATACGGAGATATTTCTGAGCGTCTAACCCCAACCATAAATAAACCAGCCTCTCAGGTGCATACTGTGACACCTTTTCCAATGTGCAAATAGTACACTGTAAAAATGAATATGTTTTATCTAACCAATAGAATTGTGGCAACAGATTACAAGCAATATTATTAATTAAATTTAACAAAGAATTGAGTAATAATTAATCAAATTAATTCCTTAAAAGTTAACCATTTCAAATGAGTAAAGTTTACACCAAAAAATATCTCACTAACAGACAGACGTCAAAGATTAATTAAGAACTCTTTATTTTATATTGCCAATATTGAAGACACCTGATGTTAACATGCAGAATCACTGAAGGAGAAAAAACGTAATTTTAAAACAAACCTAAAACAAACACCGATCACCATAATGGTGACTTAAATTTATGTTTTTTTTGGTAAGTTTTACTCATAACTTTTAAGGAATTAATTTGATTAATTATTACTCAATTCTAATTTGTTACATTTAATTAATAATATTGCAATCTGTTGCCACAATTTTTTTTTTGATTAGATAAAGCATATTTATTGTTACAGTGTACTGTACCTGACTTCAATTCGATATATGCTACTTTTAGTAATCTTTTTAGATTCACAAAGCATGATAAAATGCTGGGTTGTTTCAACCCAAATGTGGGTCACATATGTACAAACCCAAAAATGCAATTAAAAATTTACAGTTGAAAATGAAAGTTGAAGTTGGGTTAAAATTTGAAATTACATTTTTAACCCAAGATTTGGGTTTGTCCATATTTTACCCAAATTTGGGTTTAAACAACCCAGCATTATTTAGAGTGTGGAAATTAGTATTCAATATAATGGATGAGATTAATTTAATTTATTTGAAGAATTTGCCTAACCATTCATTAACATTTTATTCCGTTCTGTGTGTGATTTCTGGTGCCATATTCAGATACAAATTGAAAAAAAAAAATCTGAATAATAGTATTGTATTTTATAATATGCAATTATTGTCACTGTACATTTCTATGCCAATTATCATTTTTAAAATAGTCTATATTGTATGTTTCAGATTATTTACAAACAGAAAAATTGGTGTATGGCATAAAAAATGAAATTGGTGCACCTACAGTATGTCAACTAATTAGAGTAGACTGTTGGAGGTGGGTTAGGGTTAGTAGAATAAATTGACATTATAATGTGTGTACAATAATAAAGTGTTACTGAAACTGAATAGTTTATAAAATGAAGAATAAAAATGTCCATTGGAATGGAGTTGATGGCAGTAGTGGCGTTTTGGATCACCCTTTTAACAGTAAAGTGACCTTTCTTTAAGAGATTCTGCTGTGCTGTTTCCAGACAAGCTTCTGAACACTTGGCACAACCAAGCACAGCATGCTTCAGCTCTCCAAGAAAACCATGAAACTTTGATGGAAAATCATTTCACTACGGGCTCTCCTCTGCCGTTCCCCCTTCATCCCTCTAAAGGTTGGTTTGATCTTTATCTCTCCTCTCAAAAATCATTTCTGTTTGCCTCTCGGCCTCCTCGTCCATCGTCAATCTTACAGCTTCTGACAGAACGGCTCGACCAATTGATTCCAGTGTGACGTCAAATACCACTAATGGAACAAAACAGCCTTAAACATAGAGCGAGAACTCTCTGAGAGAACCTCAGATCCTCAGTCTCTTGAGATTATTATGAGGACATCCGAGCGGAGCAGCTTTGTTTGCTATAGTCTTAATGAGCATCATGATACATCTAGATCTCTCCTCTCCCCTGAAGTCCCATTAGTGCGATGAAACTCTTTGCTCCCTATTGTTTCACCCTTTCTGCAAGTGTTTGCCGCTACTTAACCTCTCAATTGCACTGCATAACCCCCATGACAGCATTTTGTTTCAGCGTCACATTTACACTTGTGCATGTGTTTATCTTGTTAATTCACATTCAACTGTCTCCACTTGAGGATCAATTCAGTAACATGGAACGTGCTTTATAAACTGACTTGGATAATAACTGCTAACCTAGCAGAAAAATGGCACTAAAACTGTGCAACGATAACCTTGGGGACGTGCGCGAGACAATCTGAGAAGAAGAAAAAAATCTAAACAACAGCGAGCGCACTGATTAATTTAGCCTACATTTACATATAATACCTGACACAAGCTGTCTTGACAAACGTTTGCGGTGGCAAATGTTCGGGACTGTAGCTGTAGTTGGCAAGCTGCTACTTCTCTCCTACCATATGGCAGTTTGACAGTGTTTTCTCTGCTAATTAGTACCTTACACATAAGCCAGGGCAACGGAACAAATGTCAAAGCATTCCTCCTAGTCTTGCATCAATAATACCACCTGAAAAACCAAGACAAACTTATACATGTCTTTTTCAAATCGAGCGAAAGTGGGATTGTGATCAGAGATTTCAACAGTAGAGAAACATTTAGTGCAACAAAACAATGACTCTGGGTTAGGTCCTTACATTCCATGAGTACCAGATGTGGGCCGACACAATGTCTAGGAGCTTTCAGTCATTCCAGCTCTGAACACAATCATAGTTGCACAATGGCCAGATGTTCAAGAAAATGTTTAATTCTTAGGTATTTCTGGATGGGTTTGTCTATATATAGACACACCATAGAGAGAGGCTCGAAGATACAGACTTCAAGGTTTTAAAATGGTCAAAGTGGTTGTTTCATTAGTGTTTTAATCAGCAATGATTGAATAATACAGTTTGATAGAGTTCATCCCTGCTACCCAGCAAACAAATTTAGGTTCTGGGAACGTTCGTTTTTGGTTGCCAGAACGTTCCCAGAACTTTCTCCTTACGTTATAAAAATGGAACCTAAAAATAACCTACATGGAACGTTCCCATAACGTTCTTTTTTGGTTCACCAAAAAATAACCTCATGGGACCATTCGGGTTTCGTGTTTGCTGGGTAGTGCCAATGTTGACTACTTATCGAAATAATACCATCAGAATACTTACAGTAGATAGTCAACCAGAATGAGTTTTTTACTGCCGCAGTTCTGCCATGGCGGTAAAATTTGGGGTGTATTTGCTGCCTTTTGCCGCTAAGAGGCGCTACAATCATAGACTTTGAAAAGTGTCCGTTTTTGTGAAATCTGCAGCTGCGCGGCGGCTCATTCAGAGCGATTGAAAGTTGATACCAGATTAATTCAAGATAAACGTAGTTAAATTAATTAATTAATCACAATACTGAAATTAAATTGAAAAAAAAAAATGAAACCTTAAAACATTGCAGTAGAAACATATTAAGCTACATCAATGAGGTTTTAAAAGCATATAAGATGATGATGCATCAGCATTCAAACGGTAGCTTTGTGGTTAACGCATCAACCTCGACTTCATGGACAATGGATGTAAACCAGGCCAGGGGGGCATTTCCCGAAAGCATCGTTAGCCAACTATGTTCGCAAGTTCCGTCATTATCAGCATAGTTCAACGTGTCGGTGTTTACCGAAACAGTCGTTCCAACAAATATTCGCAAACAGCATCGCAAAGTTGTGTGGTTTGAACGACAGCTCTCGACCTGTGGTTAGAGGCATCGTTTCTATTTTGCATCACATTTGGGCGTAATAAATCCTTATCTTGAGCAAAATAAGCAAGCTGACGTTCAGTACAACCGGTGCCTTTTATTTAGAATACATACAAATGTCATTTACGTCTTTTAGTTTGTCAAAAGATTTAAAGTACCGCGTTTAAAGAGTAACTAAACACTAAACCAACTTTTTTTAGTTAATGATCTGTAAGAATGGATCTTTATTAATACCAGTCATTGATTCGAGTAACTTTTTTGACATTTGTTTATAAAGTGTTCTATTTTTTACAATAAATGGTGTAAAAACGTCTTAGTGCTGCCCTCTTCAGGTTGAACGGTGGCTACTGCAGTTGAATTTTCCTATTGGATGTTCCGCACTTCGTGACGTACGCAGGTTTCAGCTCACCACGCGAGCTACGCCCTTGGCTGTATAAAAACCATCTTGTGTCGTCAAAACCACTGTAAGGAGTCAGGAATTGGAATTGTGAGTATTGAAAACGATCAGAAGTGTTTTAGCATCTATTTCGTCCCCTCTATCTCCGCTGGGGTCAGCCCACTTTTTCAGCATTTTCAAATATTGCCGTGGGTGGAGTCAGGCTCTGACCAGGGGTTTAGTTACCCTTTAAAGTGTGTGCATGTGCGAACGTGCTCTACTATGTAAGAACGAGCCAAATATTGAATCTGGTAATAAAGCAAATAGTGAGAACGATTAGAAATAGTCCTCAGATGACATGTGTCTAATTTATATATAAACATTCTAGCGTTAATTTGACATCAAACAGTTTCATTAAAAGTAGTTACTACTACAGAACGTGCGAAACCAACGTGGTTGAACGAAACTTTGCGACAATGGGTTTCGGGAAACAGTCGTGATTAGCTAGTTGATTTCTCCAACGATGCATCGTACTATGGTAGTGAAGCAGCGAACTACTGTACATAGTTGTACGGGAAACGCACCCCAGAGCAGTAAGTTCCATAAAGATGGAGTTTGTAATTTTGTTAGGGAAGAAATTTAGGCAGATTCACTCTAACTTAACTCCCATAGTAAAGATTTCTCAAACTAAACAGTCCTGTTTTGGTTTCTTAAAGCTACAGTTCATGATAATTTGAAAGATTGCCAAAATTCAGACAAGGTTTGTATAAACATAGTTATTATGTCAAGACAGTATCTCAAGATCTAGTATGACTAGGGTTGGGTATCGTTTGAATTTGAACGATTCTGATTCCGATTCCTTGTTTCGATTCCAGTTTCTAACGATTCTCGATTCCGATTCTTTTAAGAGGCAGGGTCAAAAAAGTTTAGCTAACCTTGCTAACCAATGGCCTTTCTGAAGGAAATAATCCTTTCTGAAGGAAATACTCCTTCTGTAAAAATACTTCTTTTGTTGATTTCGTTATTTTTTGAAAAGTGAAGCCACACTTTGGATCGCCGACGTGAGTTACTCATGTTTGACTCGCGTGGTTATGCCAACACTTCCGGTAGACGCTTCCTCATTGGTGTTGTTCAGCGGTTTATTCTTCTGCTCGGCGGACTGCGAATATCGAAACTAGGAATCGAAATTTTAACTTTTGAACGATTCCGGGAAAAACGCAAAGTTAGTCTCGGTTCCAATCGATACTCGATTCTCGATACCCAACCCTAAGTATGACCCACTAGCTGTTAGTCAAGCTGCAGTCAGACTAAACTTTGAGCATGCAAAATTTCTTCGTACACTGCAACGGTCGTGATGTAACGCTCTGCAGCGTCTTTTTTATAAACGAATTCAACATACTAAATAGTGATACACTCAAAATGTAAAAAATAAATCAATAAATACAATCTACTCAACTGCAAAAATAGTGTTCTATTAATACAGCCAAGAGGTCATATAGAAAAATATGAAATGTAGAAATATAATACGTATTCATGTGATGCGAATTCGCAGCTCAGAGTTCACCAAACTTGAACTTTGGAATGCAGCAAAATGTGAAACTTTTCCCATGAGCTTTCTTTTGTGGTCTGCTGCATTCACTTCCGTATGAATAGAAATGAATGGAATAAAAACATGTGGAAGGACAGAAAGCTTACAGATTTCATTAAAAAGATCTTTATTAGTGTTCCGAAGATGAATAAAAGTCTTGTGGGTTTGGAAAAACACGAGGGTGAGTAAATAATGACAGAATTTTCATTTGTGCGTAAACTGAAGCAAACATCACGACGTGAAAAAAAGAAAAGTTCCAAATTGACTTTGAGGAAGCTTTGCCTTTCAAAATGTTCAGTTTCTAGAGCATTTAAAGACTGATTTGTTTTAATAACGCAAAGCCGCCTGGTTAGCCATACTGTTCTCATATGAGTGACTTTGTAATTTGTCCCCTCACACTTCTGCAAGGTTGTATAGATGCAGTCAGGTGCTCGGGGCCAGACTCAGGGATGTTTGAGCCCTCTTCCCCCTGCTAAGGATCCTGACATCAGGGTCAGTGATAATGGCTGTGGCCAGATGGTCCCTGTCCACTGGGGAGAAAGGATGCAGACAGCATGGTCACTCTCTCGCTTTAGAGGTTGCATATTTCACCACTATTTAATACTTATTACATGCATCGTTTATCTTAATTATTTCTCTATGAAAGTTTGATGTGGAACACAACATAGTTGACACAAGAGTAAGTACTTTGCCCTTGTTTGCAGATGATGAGGTGGGAGGTAAGAGGTCTTAAAGGTACAGCAGACACTTTACTTCATAGTATTTCAGTTTCTTATTCACAAACCACCTGCAATCCAGTCTAACAAGGAATAGTGCTTAACGTTCTTAAAGGTGCATTGCGCAACTTTTCATGTTAAAAATAGCCGTTTTCTAACCCATACATGCTTAAACAATCGCCTGATGGGCTGAATGAGCCCTTCTTTGATCACTGCGATCGCCTCTATAACCCTGTACAGTGAAATATATAAGAGGGATTCGGGCTCGAATCTGAGACTGGGCGTGACGTCATGCGCGTTCACGCTCGCCTGGCTATGTCTGGCAGGTTCGTGTAGCTATTCGCCGCCGTTCTCCGTATCAGAGAAGACAACTCGAGCGACACAACTCTAGTCAGCTTTCCACAAAAGTAGACGATGGATTCAAAGGGGCTGTTTACACCTGGTCACTTCATGTGTCTTCTGTGATCGGATAGCTATTCGATCGTGAAAAGACCAGGGTGTAAATGCCCTCCGAAACGCATTCGAGACGGATTTGAATTCGATCGCTCAAACCACTTGAGGACGTGGTCTGTGCCGTATTCCAGACGAAACTGGACAAGTGTAAATGCATCTGGTTGTTGAAACCAAGCTATATGTCATGATATTTTAGTCATATATGACGACGCGCATCACCTGAGCAGCTGAGCTGAGCCCCTTCATCAAGCGCCGCAATCTATCGCAAATCAAAGTGAATTAGTGAAAGTAAGTCGCAGACGCTTAACACTACCATCTTCATTAAAAGTAAAGAAATGAAATGATCTTACCAGTTCTGTTGCCGATCTCTCTTATTGCTGTCTTTGCTGATTTTGAAATTAGCCGATGATTAATAAAATCCAGCTCATATCTGTTGCTTTCGGTGACGTGCACTTCATTAAATCTGTATATGGCGCGGAAAGAGACCGGCTTGTAACTCATTACAAACCCCAACGCAAACTCCACGTGAGACAGAAAATAAAACTTCTGTCTGTCCAGTGCCATGCGTCGGAATAAGACGAGAGTCAACATCGGGAAGCTTTCAACAAACGGAGAGATCTCCGGTCGTCTCTAGGGCTCAAACGGGTCATAGCCTATACAAAGTGATAACTGAACGTGTTTCCATAATAATTCAATCATAAGTGGATACAGTAAGCACAGGGAGATAGATGGAAACAAAAACCGAAGTTTTCTACTACCCCCGTTTCCCCCTCTCACACAAGTGTGTAATTTACTCGAATGCCTTTCCTTTCATATATTTTAAATGACTTGCAGATTTATTACTGTATTACCTCATTATGACTGTAACAAAAGATGTGTGCCGCACAGTGTGCGGCTGATGCTCCTCCTTAGTTATGAACAGCTCGTGCAAACGACGTGCGTATGTGTGTGTGTGTGTTCCTCCATGAACGCGCACAGCTCTGGTTGCAGTTTCGCTTGTCGCCAGAGGGGGCGTAGTTCTGCAAAAACTCAGAGACTTGCGTTTAGCTCCTTTAACGTTAACGTTAACGTTTTTTTTTTTTTTTTTTTTTTGGGGGGGGGGGGTCTATTCAAATAGGTTTGCATCATTGAAAGTTCAAAAACGCGTCTACATCTGACGCACATGGCACCCTTTAGCGTCAGTATGAGACGCAGGTATATATGGGCCAGAAGGCGCCTCCTAGTGGTCTAACCCTAACACTACCCCAGACCTAAACCTACCCATAACCGAAGCGTGTTATATTGACGCGAAAGGGTGCCATGTGCATCCTATATGTCACCTATATGACGCTCTGCATTGGTCTGTCAGTAAAACTCTGTGTGTGTTTCCCTGAAGCGTTGTTACCCAAATATGGGCGCTTGTTATGTCGTTATCATCATAGTTCAACGAGTCGTTTTTTTTTTTCCTGGAAACCATCGTTTTAACGAACATTTTGCATAGACAGCTCTCGAGCTGTGGTTAGAAGCAGAATTACTTGTTTGCATGACATGTGGACTCAATAAATCCTCATCTTGAGCCAAATAAGAAAGCTCACGTCCAGTACAATCTAGAAAATTATAAATGAGAAAAATAAGAAATAGTCCTCAGATGACATGTCTGTAATTTAGAGAAATATATAGCATTAATTAGATCTCAAACAGATTCATTAAAATAAGTTATTACTCCATCACCTGTGTGATGTCAAACCAATATCAACGCATTCTCATCCCAAGGCGTCATCTAACTGACGCTTTTGACCATGCGTCAACATCCGACGCTTTAGGCACCCTTTAGACTCTTTACCTTTAGCGTCAGTTACATGACACGGGTAGGTTTAGGTCTGTGGTAGGGTTAGGGTTAGACCACTTGGATAGTGTCATCTAAAGCGTCGGATGTTGACCCATGGTCAAAAGTGTCAGTTAGATGACGCCTTATTGGGAACAGAACGGGCTGACGGCTTGTTTGACCAATTTGCGACAATATGGTTTCGGTAAACAGTCGTGACTAGCTAGGTGATTTCTTCAACGATGTGGTAGTCAAGTTGTCCTTTCTTCTCCATTGTTTAAATGCAAAGTATTATTTTTAGATGACTGCAACTATGTCAGTGTTTGAATAAATCTCTAAATGGTAAAATAGTGATAATTTTATTTTTTCATGAGGCAGTGTGCTTTTCACACTCCAGTCTGCCATTTTGAGATGCAATGGTGCCATATCATAGCAAACAACATGTTGCATTTATTTCCACTGTCAAGTGCTTAACAGATACTCAAATATTTGAAAATACAAAAACAACCCCTTTTAACAGAGTAAGACAAAACCCTCACAAAGTTTTAGTTTTGTATTTTTTTAACTAGCTGTAGTAACTAGACTAGAGGAAACCTGTTTAGGTGGAAGAAAATGTATTCTACCCAGCCAATTACGTACCAATAAACACAACTCTCTCGATAAACTCCACAATTTAAAAACATCGATATATAATAGATGTGTATGTCAAGCAGGGTTCAAAATACACCCTGTGTACTAATACACCCGCTTTCTTTCACGAAGAAAAGTCTTCTGAAGCGTGTCCTGGTGATATGCAGTTGCTAATGCTGCATAATGCACTGTAATTGATAATAAGACCCCCGTCCAACTCAAAGCAGAGCGTGGAGATATAGCGCTGCACCTCATATGTCACAGAGATCCAGCTGTCTCGGCCTTCCGCGTGGCATTCGCTACTGTGGCTGAAGGATAATTGCCAAGCACTGCTGCAGAATCAAGGTGTCCGGCCAAGGTTGGGTCTCCACAGTGATAAAGCACAGAGAGATAGAGGACTGAAACCATTACACACCAGCTAGAAGAAAGGAAGGCAGAGGGGGAAAAAAAAGACCTGCATTGCTGTGAAGGCTTTTAGCAAACCAGACCATGAATATAATGTCCTTTTTTTTTTTTTTTTTTTTTAAATAAACCATGGGTTTCTACAGCTCACACTTTGGCATACTTTTTTTCATATAATATACAGATATACAGTAAACCTGAGTTTAAGAACAAATTTTAGAACAAGCATCATGGGTTAAAAAAAAAGAAAAAAAAAAGTAAATTGATCCCATTGGAGATTATACAAAATTACGGAGAACATATAGGAACCTTTGCAAAAAAAAAAAAAAAAAAAAAATATATATATATATATATATATATATATATATATATATATAGTACTGTGCAGAAGTCTTAGGCACACTATTATTTTTGCCTTAAAGAAATGGTTTTAAGCCAGTTATTTATATATTTTGTTTTTGTATTTTACACTACATTTCCAGACATTAATTGTGCCATTAATTGAGCTGTTATAAATAACTGGCTTAAAACCATTTCTTTGAGGTGAAAATACTAGTGTGCCTAAGACTTCTGCACAGTAGACTACGTGAAAGTCTAATTTTATTTTTGCAAAGGTCCCTTTAGGGTCTCCATACAAGTACTTTCCCTCAAAAACTTTTTTTTTTTTTTCAAATCACAGAAGGATGAAAGAATAAAGAAAAAAGGAAAACAAGTTCCACTTCACTGACCTTACAAAAGCACAGTCTACCATAAAAATAGAGTTGAAAAGATGGCCTTTTATCAAAGGTTTCTGTTTCCTACGATACAGCACATTTTAAATATACCTTAATGTGTTTGTTTTGTCTAAATATATTCAAAGTATTTTAATGTTTTTTTTTTTATTAGCGATTTTAAAAATATTTCAATCTAAATGTTTTTTTTAGTATATAATTTAAATGAGTATTTTCTTATAGTTATTGCTATTTTTCAGTTCCTCAATGGCATTGTCCTCCAGTTGGTGAGATCATTTTGGAGGAAAACCTGCGATACAAACCAGTATTATACTGTAAACAATGATATGATCAATAAGATATGACAACATATATTTTTACATTGCTTTAACTTATCAAAATAAGTGAAGCAATTTTTGACACTATACAAGATTCAACTTTTTTTTCCCAAGTAAGTTAATATACATACAAATTTAAGGCATTTTTCTTTTCTTTTTTTTTATTTTCTTGCAGTGGGATTTGATGAATTTGTATTAATGTTACAATTAACAAAGTCTAATGTCAACATTTCAAAAGATGGTTAAAATATTAAAGTGATCATGAAGTTTCACAACCTTGTAAGATTGTAACCAAATTGATTAGGCACTCATTCATTTTCATATGAATAATTGTCTTGCTCTTGTGTGATTTATATCATTACAAATAAAAAGTGTAAGTGATTAAGCTCGACCAAAACATAAATCTGCATATTCATACATCATAAGTCTGCTATACCTTTAAACAGAAATACTCTACTAAGTTCCGGACATGACTGTAATGCGTAACAGGAACACTGTTGTGCTTCTGAGAAGGGTGGAATATTGAGAAAGACACAAACAGATCTACAATGGCTATTTAAACAGAAGAGGTAAACAATGCAACATGAAGATAATGGCTGATCTTGCTCTGAGGCTGGATTACTCATTGGTTTGACTCAGCTGGAGGAGGGCTACAAGCGTAACCCCGAAGTCCAGGGCCACCAACAGCACGGCAACCCTGGCTCCGGTTTGGCTGTCATGAGGGGGCCAGAAACAGTATAAATAGCCTTTCCGCTGAAAAGCTTGACAGGCAGTGTCAAACAGAGGCAGGAATTACTTCTCGAGTATGTGTCTGTATGTGTCATGTGGCACCATTGCATCTCAAAATGGCTGACTGGAGTGTGAAACGCTCATTGCCACAGCTATTACATCAGGCATCATGAAAATATCAAATTATTTGACCATTTAGAGATTTTATTCAAGCGCTGACATCGTGTGGGTTGCAGTCAACTAAAAATAATAATTTGCATTCAAACAATGGAGTGGAAATTACTTTTTTATAAAGAGAAGAAGAACTTTTAATATGATGTTTTATTAGCAATGTTCGAGAGGAACACGTTCAGATAATTTACACGAATGGAGAGCATTCAGAAATCAAAGATAGGTGTATATAATATTCAGTGTCTCACCTCAATTCGTTGACAGTTTAGCAGCACCCCTTCTAGTCCTAACCATTTATGTACTGGGGGAGTTCTCTGCACTCTGAGCTCGGAGTCCCAAATACACATTAATATTTATACCCGCTAATTGTGCGTATAAGTGTGAAGTTGGGAGATTGCGCCTTTCTGTAGCTCAAGGTCGCTTTACATTGTACATTACAATACACCTGCGCACTAACGCACGCGTTCAAGATACATATTAAATAGATATGTTTTTAGCCAAGTCTTGATGGAGACAATTGAATTCCAGAATTTAGGAGCATTAACACACACACACACACACACACACACACACACACACACACACACACAAAAAGTTGCTGCCTTACATTTTTAAGTACAAACAACTTGGATGTTTAAGTCATTTCAATGTAAATTACATTAAACTGACTTTTAAAAAAGCTATATAAAAACATGTTGTCACAAATTATTGATCATATATATAATTCGCAGTGTATGGCATGGTCAAACCAAGAAACAGAGCATTACAAAAATCCAGACATGATGTGAGTATCGCATGAATTGTGATATTTTAGCATCAGAGTGAGAGAAGATTGAATATGTGTAATATTACGAAGATGGAAAAAGGGAGTTTTGACAAAAGGAATATGAGTGGTAACACTACAACAACACTGTGAAAAAAACTATTGTTGGTTTAACTTAAAAAAGTAAGAAACCTGGTTGCCTTAAAATTTTAAGTTCATTGAACTGGAAAAAGTGAGTTAATACAATGAAGGAGATTAATTTAACCATTAGAAACTCAAAATAATAAGTTATCTCAACTAAATTAATTATTATAAAGTTGATTTGACAAAAGAAAATATGTTGTGATAACAAATCTTGAAAATATTTTTTTACAGTGAAGGTTTCATTTGTTAACATTAATAAGAAATAACCATGAGCAATACATTACTGTATATGTTAATCTTCGTTAAAGTTAGTTCAAATGTTATTGAATTTGAATAATGTCATTTATTATTCAATATTACAGTGATGCAGTGAATCACAGAAGAGGACTAACCTTATTAAAAACTTGTCAACTTACTGCAAAACTGTGTTATTATTTTTCTTTTCTTTGGACAAAATCAATATTAAGCAGTTTTTTACTTAAACTGAAACTGTCTGAAGTCGTAGGTGGCTCAATGCCACAGGGGTTTACCCTCCTTTGAGATTTATTGGGCGGAATCGAATAAATAAATCCAATGATTGAATTTGAAATCCATTTGCCATTCGGTCCATTGAGACCGTCACATGAGGAAAAAGTCATTCTGAATATTAATTTGCAATAATTTTGCAATACCCTTAGGTGAAAGAAATCTTTATAGTTCACAATAAAACGCATTTAAGAACTTGATTTGAATGGCGGGGTAAATGCTCATTTTCTACGACCGCTTTGATTGGTGGAAAGGCTACAGTCTTGTGCGCCAATGTTTTGTGGGTCACCGAACAGTCATTTATGGATAGGACATATCTACATAGTTGGCTTTCACATGCAATCTAGATTAGTCAGACCATCTGTTAAACATCTTTTTTGGTCCATTTAAAGAAGTTTCTTCAAGGAAGTCACATTGAACAGGAAATGAAAGTAGACTCTCCGCACTTCTTTTACATTTTAGCCTGCAGATATTCTGGTTATAAAAAGAGTACTAACCTACTTTAATAAGAACTTTCAGCCTTGAAACTCACGGTATTAACTCAATATGGTGTTGATGTCACTGCTGTTTTACACAGCATTTCTTTTTTTTTTTTTTTTTCAAAAAGATTAGGGGCAATGATTATAACTTTTTGAGACTAAAATACATTATTTTATCCCAGTTTTAGTTAGTTTCTAGCGGACGTGTGACTCTTACAAAACTTCCCTCTTTGATTATTCTGTTGCTGAGAAATTTGTAAATATGTCATCACAATTTTTGGGGGGACTTGTTTCAATTTTGTTTGTTAAATTGACATTATTTGTCACATTATATCCAGCAACTACACTATTTATCATAATTTATATCTTACAAGTTACAATTGCAACTTTAGTAGACAGTAGAATAAGTTGGCATGTAAGTTACAAAGTAACTTTTAGTCAATAGAATGTCTGTTGGAGGATCCTCCTCAAAATAAAGTGTTAGTAGATATTAAAGGGACAGTTCACTTTGAATTTTTTATTTATTTATTTTTTGGTATATTTTAGCTTACCTCAAGGGCATCCAAGATGTAGGTGTCTTTGTTTTCGCAGTAGTTTTAATTTAGTTTCAAATTTCAGTCGTATAATGAAGGACTATGGTCACCACCTCAAAGAGCATGCACAGAGAAGTCCAAATTAAACATGATTTAATGACTCGTAAATGTAAGTACACATTGATGGCCTAAGACACAAAACGAGCGGTTTGTGTGAGAAAACAAACAGTATTTATATTGTTTTTACCTCTTGTAACCACAGCCACATCCAAGTGATCTGAGGGCACGGACACTTTGTGGCACTTGGACGTGGCTGTGGTTAGAGGTAAAAACTATACAAATACTGTTCGTTTTCTCACACAAAGCGCTCGTTTCGTGTCTTATGCCATCAATGTGTACTTACATTTACGAGTCATTAAATCATGTTCAGTTTGGACTTCTCTGTGCATGCTCTTTGAGGTGGTGACCATAGACCTCCATTATATGACTGATAGACACAAACGGTTTGACCTAAAAATATCTAAATGGAATCTACTCCGGAAACTAAGACTGTCACGTGAGGTTGAAGCAGACGAGGTAGTAGGATCCAGTTGCAGATTGACTTTATTTATACCACTCAAACTATACAAAGACATACTCAAGAAACAGGAATCAGGAACAGTAAAACCAGCAAACAACATTAAGGACCCACAAAGACTGAACTAGACATACAGGCTTAAATACAAGAGAAAACGAGCTAACAAGAGGGTGTGGCTAATAGGAAACACCTGTGACAGACTAATAAACATAACGGGGAACTACTAAACATGAAACAATACAGAAACAGACTAGACTTGTGACATGCATGAAACCTTACAAAAACAGACTAGACTGTGACAAACATTAAACTAGGCAGAAACACAGCCTTGTGACAAAGACACCAACATCTTGGATGCCCTTGAGGTAAGCTAAAACATACCAAACATTAATTTCAAAGTGAACGATCCCTTTAAGCAGACAGTCTACTCATACTCTAATGAGAGTTAGTTAACATGTAGTTCCAAAATTATTTATAGTTAGTAGAATATGTAAAGTGGATCATTGAAAAAAAAAAAAAAGTTACCCATAAAACTAAATTGCCAACCTTTTGCTCACCACACAGAGCCCTCACGAGCAGCCAGTGAATCCTTCAGACACAAGTACAGTCGAGTTGTTGAACGTGAAACTGTAACGTCTTTGTTCTGACGCACGGCTCCAACTCTCTGTTCCTAGTTTATCTATAGGCTTGTAGTTTATGATGGAGATATGTTTGGTAGCCTAAAGTGGCGTTGCGAATGTGAGCGATGTGATTCAGATGCACTGTGATTATTTCTCAGCATACTCAACATAATGATGTGTTTGCATCATAACTCAGCATTCCGACACATTTTCTCCCAGCTCACAGTACACGTTAATTTCCTCTCTCTACTAGACCCAAAGCGCCTCGAAAACAAATAAATTGCGGTAGTTTCAGCACATGGCGGGGACAGTTTCATTTGTCTCGGTTATTACAATAAGGCAGTGGTTTTCCCTCTAATGAGTGAGAGAGGCAGATGAGAGAGTGAATAGCGAGTGTGTTCTCGGATAAAGCCGCAGGTCAGTAAAGCAATCGGAGAGGGATGCTCTGTCATGCTCTACAAGTCATACCGCTCAGGGTGAATCAGAGGGAGGTTCGGTTCTGAGACATTTCACATCCTGAGCACACCTCTCCCAAAGTGTTGCAATTCTTCTCTTTCATGCGCCCCGCGTGGTTCCATTCGCTCGTGTTGCCATTTTCAGGGCGTTCCCCTCCAGAGAATCATATAAAGTGCAGCAGTGACGACGTGTTTTTGAAGAACATCACGCAAGTTAGCATCACTACGGTTCGGTCGACAAAAACCCATTTCGATTTCTTCATTGGCTTTTGGATGACTGCAGAAAATAAGCTCTGTGATCAAAAAAAAAAGTTTATGATTCTTACACGTTTTGTAGCCGATGTAATCTTTTCATCTCTTTTCAACCACTTCATTATGTTGTCTTAATGAAAAGTTCAGTTTCCATATTGTACACATGCCATTCATATGGGGATCTTCTTTGAGCCATTTTCTTGTAATGGCGTTCTTTCCAGTTGCCTTTAATATTTTTAAAAGATATTTGTTCTTCTTTGTTATTTTTGAAGGAGAAATGCCCAAGTACATTGTTTTAGTTACACTTAAAGGAGCAGTTCACTTTAAAAAAAAAAAAAAAGAAAAGATTTTGCTGATAATTTACTCACCCCCATGTCAACCAAGATGTCCATGTCATTCTTTCTTCAGTCAGGTTTTTGATTAAAACATTCCAGGATTTTCAATGGGAACCAAACGGTTCAAGGTCCAAAAGACAGTTTCAGTGCAAATTCCAGACGATGAATAAGGGTCTTATCAAGCAAGACGATCGCTCATTAAATAAATGAATAACAAAGTTTACGTTTTATAAGCTCAAATGCTCGCCTTGCTCCGTACTGTGTGACTCTCCTGTTCGAAGTCGTTCATCAAAATGAACGAATCTTTTTCCGAGTCAATTTGTTAGTGTTGTTCGTTGAATGAACCAAACAACTCGGAAAAAGATTTGTTCATTTTGATGAACGAGTTCGAACAGGAGAGTCACAAACGTACATCATCAAAAACCTTCATTTCTTTTCGACTGAAAAAAGAAAGACATGGACATCTTGGATGACATGGGGGTGAGTAAATTATCAGCAAACATTTTATTTATTTATTTATTTTTTTAAAGTGAACTACTCCTTTAAGATTCTACCCCATTATTGCATTGATTTCAGATCTCGCCAATAAATATGAATTATGTTACAGTCCCATAAGATGTGAAAATGGTCTTTTGATTCCCAGTTTGCATATATTTTACTTTGGGGGTTATGAAGAACCTTATTGCATTTTACCAAGCAATTTCCCTCCATGAATCTAAATTTGTTGTACTCATCTGTGTCTTTTAAAGTAGTTTTTTTTTTTAAGACTGAACTAGTAAAAAGTTCTTCAATAATCTTTGTTAGCCACTTGTTGGCAGCCACATTTTTTTAAGAAAAGCATGTGACTTATGTTGTAAAATAAAGTGTGAGCTTGAGTTTGTGACAACCAAAAGCAATTGACTGCAGGACGATGGAACTTGTTTCCGTGTTTTGACCTACACAATCACATCCCCCCTGCAGCACTTCATCGATGCTTCTGGACTAGAACGGAAACTAAGGTGCCCGGAGAAGCGTTTCAGATTGTCTTGTGATGGTGTCTGACTCTTCAAATGAGGTTAGCTGACAGTCATTCTTCATTACCGGTGCTGACATCCCCGGTAAAGAGCTCGATATTATCAGGGAGGCCTGTCTCACTCCGTCTGATTGTAAGCACCTAAATCATCGACGTTGGCACTTTCCAGGAAATTATTTGTTGCATCCCTCTCTGCTTGATTGAGGGGTAAACAAAGCAGAGGAGAGCTATAGCTAAAAAAAAAAAAAAACTCATTCCTGATACGCATTGATCTGGCATGTTTGCTCCTGCAGACTTAAAGCATATTTAACCCTCGTTTTGGTGGTTCTGATCTGGTCCAATTACGTTCACTGCTCTCCCGCTGCATGCTGTACACTTCATATAAAGGCTAAATGGAAGCACTCGCCAACTCAGCGGAGGCCATGAATAGAAATCATTAAGTGCTCGCTCGTGCTCTATTCCACAACTGGAAGCATGCTTGTGACTGAACATTTTCTTATTAATTGCCAAATCACGAATACCAGGTGGTCATCCACGGCTAACTGAGTCTGAGTACTCTAAAATGTGACCATCGGTGTCTCCGTTAATAACATCACTTCTTCCTGCTGCTTAATGGCTATTAGATATGCTGTTATGAACGTAGTGTGGGAACCTATCAGTCTTCTGCTTCCACAGAGATGTGTTGTCTCTTTGCTTCCCGGCAGGATTCCTCCAACCTCGTCGCTACAAGACCTGCATGACCAGAGCGTGGGGTTTCAATCAATCCCCATTGCAGGAACCCATTGGCGTTTCTTTCTGCGCTGTGGCCACTTCTTTCTGTCCTGCCGCCGAGGCCTGGCTCTTACAGTCATGCACAGTGGGACAGTGAGTGGAGTTATTAAAGCTCCCCCCGAGGGGACGGGAGCACGAGAACCACGCTGCCCCTTGGAGAAATCATTATTGGAGCGGACAGAGCCCGTTAAAAGCCCTGCCGCTGTGGAGGAGGAGGAGGGAAGAACCAGAAGTGCTGGGCTCAGAGCCTGTGGCTCACGGTGACCCCTGCTAACGTATTCTGAAAACTGACTCAAGTCCCTGTTCTGGGAACAGCTGGAATTAAAGAGCTTATATTATGAGGAATCACATTTTCCTTTATCTTTTGCAATTAAAAAAAACAAAAAATAAAATAGCTAGTTTTGTACTTGCATAACTTCTATGCTGGGTTGTTTTAACCCACTTGTGGGTCAAATATGGACAAACCCAGGTTACATTTTTAAATTACGTTTTTAACCCAATGTTTGTCCATATTTGACCCAAAATTGGGTTAAAACAATCCAGCATTTTTTTTAGAGTGTATGTCAACATGTATTTGCAGTTAAGAATTTTTTCCACCAATCATGGCAAAGTGTTTGAATTCTGAGGTATGTGGTCTCAAATGTACGTGTCATTAAGCAAGTAATTCGATTTTTTTTGCAATATGATCAATATGGTTTTAATAATAATATTAATATAATATGGTGATTACATTAGCAAGTTTGCCTTTTAAAAAATGTAAACAAATCAGAACAAAAAAAATTGAAAATTTTGAACAATTTAAAAATGGATTAATGCAAACATGGATTTGTCCATGTCTGACCCAAACATGGGTTGAAACAACCCAGCATTTTTAGAGCATGCATTTATTTGATCAAAAACACAGTAAAAACAGTAATATTCAACGCATTCTCATCCCGGGGCGTCATATAGGTGACGCTTTTGACATTTCACCTAAATCCGACACACATGGCACCCTTTCGCATCAATAAAACACACTTCAGTTATGCGTAGGTTTAAGTCTGGGGTAGTGTTAGGGTTAGACCACTAGGAGGCTCCTTTTATCTGCTTCTCATATTGACGCTAAAGTGTGCCATGTGCGTCGGATGTAGACACAATTTCAAAAGCGTCACATATGACGCCTTGGGATGAGACCGGGCTGTAATATTGTGAAATATTATTACAATTTAAAACCTAATTATGGGTGTACCAAAATATTCAACTTGATTTTAAAACCTTTTTTTTTTTTACGTTGTTAATGTAAAATGTTATATACTCCAATGATTAAACCAGGAAAAAACTACCCCTTCATGGTGGGGTCATGGGAAAAGTGTGGACACTCCAGCGGAGAGAGTGCCATAGCTTGTCAGACGTAGCAACAGTAACTAAGACAGGCGGGTCTCTGCGATGGGTCAATTTTACACACAAGAACACTGATTTTGAGAGTAAAACTAATTAGGCAAAACTAACATGCAATTAAAACTTAGCAATGAAAAGGTCAATCAAATATGTCCATGTAATGCTTGTAAATAGCCTGTTCTGGCAAGTTCTGGATAAACAGCCGTTAGGCACCCTTTAGCATCAGTTAGATGACGCTTTCCTAGTGGTCTATCCCTAAACCTACCCCAGACCTAAACCTACCCAGCACAGTCTCATCCCAAGACGTCATATAACTGACGTATTGGGCTGTCTTTTGACCATACGTCAATATCCGCCTTTTTAGGGCCCCCGTCGGTAGATGACGTTATCGGATCCTAACCCTACCCCATCACCTAACTGATGTTAAAGGTAAAGCATCAGTTGTATGATGGCCCGGGATCGTCATCTACCGACGTTTAAGGGGGCCCTAAAAAGGCGGATATTGACGTATGGTCAAAAGACGTCCCAAGACGTCAGTTATATGACTTCTTGGGATGAGACTGTGTTAATCTACCCATGTCATCTGATGCTAAAGGTAAAGCCCTAGGATAGCGTCATTTAACTGACGCTAAAGGGTGCCTAAAACATAGGGCAGTTGAAGCATGGTCAAAAGAGTCCGTTAGATGACGCCTTGGGATGAGAATGCGTTGAGATAAACCAGGTGAGTGTTTGGCTCAGGGTTCCTTAAGTGATGGAAGTAATGGCGACGATTAAAGTTGAGTTCCTCACACAAAGGGCAGGGATCACAGGTGACAATCTGTGGCTGCTTTAATTACTTAGCAGACTTGTGCGAAAAGTGAGTTAACGACCTAAGAGTGTTTTCAGGCCAGGAGATCGCTAGTTTTATATCCAATTATCTACATGTGGATCCATCTGTGGGACAAAGTGTCTTGGCGTGGGAGTACTCTTATTATTTCATTAGAGGAATCTATGTCAATATAAATGGAGCCGAGCGCAAAATTAGTGTGGAAGCCTTCGGAGAGTTTGGTTTGTGCAGTAATTAGAACGGATTTCATCATCTGAATATACTCCTTCTCCTCTCACCTCTCCAAAGTTTTGACCTTGGACTAAAAAAAAGCTATGCATTTAAAACAGACAAGAGAGGACTCCCAAACTTCAGCAACTTTTTCTTTCTCATGGAGAAGCACACAGTGTGATTTACCGCAAAATTACTCTCTCCCTATTTCTGCAGCATTTCATTTAATGTGAAGAACGCAAAAGACCTTAGTTACTGTTATTTGCCTCAATGATTAAAGGTTGGTATTCAGCGGCACAGTGTTCAGGTGACAGTTTGATTATATCCCTTTTCGGTTTGCTTTTGTTGGAGTTCGGAATAAACCCAGGGCGGGGGGTATCAGGGGGCTCCTGTCTTCATCTCCCTGCCCGCAGGAGGCCCACAGATGCCGGGGCTTCAATCCTGTCCTTGGCTGTCAGTGTGCATGGCTCCAGAGCAGCTCCCCATTGAACTGATGTGGATGTGAGTGAAAACTTCACAATGTCACCCGGGAACGGGAAACTTTGCGCTGTCAGGATTGTGTTTGTTTTGATTTACAGCATTAGTGGAGCGAGCCAAACTTGAGCAGCGTTATTGCCGCTGTCTGGAGGGAAGCAAATCACCATGGTGACTACATTGCTTACAAAAAAAAAAAAAAAAAACTTGCTTCTTGGCTACCTTTACCAAACTACAAAACAAACAGTTTGTTGTTCGCCTGGAGAAAATAAAAGGTGAAGTGTGTAATTTCGGTGCCACTAACAATCACAGAATTGGAAAAAATAAAATAATAATAATAATTATTACTGTTTTAAGCAAGAACAGTTTGTCACATCAAATACATAATTACAACGTTTTTTGAAGGTCAGGATATTTTAAAAGCACCAGTGTTTGCATTCATCAGGGATATTAAAAAAAAATATATATATATACACATACATACATTTACACCAGCAAGACATTAAAAGGGAATAGAGTAAATTAGCTTTATATATATATATATATATATATATATATATATGCATATTTTCCCCAGTTGAAAAATCACATTTCACTATATTTTCATAAATGTTATGTTGCAAATGAGGCATTAAATAATTAGATTTGCATACAATTACACAACATATATCTATTGTATCAACTTATTTTTTCACACAAAAAAAAACGACAGTGGTACCCCTATCGTGTTTTTTTTTTTTTGTGCGAAAAAATAAGTTTCTCCAGTCTTCAGTTGAGATATTGAGATCCCACGTAGCATTTATGCCATTATAATTATCTCAATATCTCAGCTCAGGGAGGGTCTAGAGCCTCCAATTTTGCACTCAGGTCTAAGTCCCATGTCCCTCTATCAGAATCCAGTGTTTCAAGAAGATTGGAGAAACTTATTTTTTCACACCAAAAACAAAAAACAAAAAAAAACCGAAAGGGGTACCACTGTCGTTTTTGGGGGGGGGTCGAATTTTTGAGTTTCTCTGATCTTCTTGAAACTCTGGATTCTGATAGAGGGCCAAGGGACTTAGACATGAGTGCCAAAATAGAGGCTCTAGACCCTTCCAGAGCTGAGATATTGAGATCCCGTGTAGCATTTATGCCATTGTAAATATCTCAGCTCTGGAAGGGTCTAGAGCCTCCATTTTTGCACTCAGGTCTAAGTCCCATGTCCCTATCAGAATCCAGAGTTTCAATAAGATTGGAGAAACTTATTTTTTTCACACCGAAAAAAAAAAAAAAAAAAAAAAAGGGGGTACCACTGTTGTTTTTTTGGAGGGGTCGAATTTTGAGTTTCTCTGATCTTCTTGAAACTCTGGATTCTGATTGAGGGCCAGGGGACTTAGACCTGAGTGCAAAAATTGAGGTTCTAGACCCTTACAGAGCTGAGATATTGAGATCCTACGTAGCATTTATGCCTTTATAAATATCTCAATATCCCAGCTCTGGAAGGCTCTAGAGCCTCCATTGTTGCACTCAGGGCTAAGTCTCATGGCCCTCTATCAGAATCCAGAGTTTTGAGAAGATTGGGGATACTTAATTTTTTCGCCCCCCCCCCCCCCAAAAAAAAACGTAAGGGGTAACACTGTCGTTTTTTTTTCTGGTCAAAATTTTGAATTTCGATATTTCAGCTCTGAAAGGGTCTAGAGCCTCCATTGTTGCACTCAGGTCTATGTCTCATGGCCCTCTATCAGAATCCAGAGTTTTGAGAAGATTGGGGATACTTAATTTTTCGCCCCCCCCCCCAAAAAACGTAAGGGGTAACACTGTCGTTTTTTTTTTTGGGGGTCAAAATTTTGAGTTTTGATATCTCAGCACTGGAAGGGTCTAGAGCCTCCATTGTTGCACTCAAGTCTATGTCTCATGGCCCTCTTTCAGAATCCAGAGTTTTGAGAAGATTGGGGATACTTAATTTTTCGCCCAAAAAAAAAAAAACGTAAGGGGTAACACTGTCGTTTTTTTTTTTTTCTGGTCGAAATTTTGAGTTTCGATATCTCAGCACTGGAAGGGTCTAGAGCCTCCATTGTTGCACTCAGGTCTATGTATCATGGCCCTCTATCAGAATCCAGAGTTTTGAGAAGATTGGGGATACTTATTTTTCGCCCAAAAAAAAAACGTAAGGGGTAACACTGTCGTTTTTTTTTTTTTCGGGTCGAAATTTTGAATTTTCGATATTTCAGCTCTAAAAGGGTCTAGAGCCTCCATTGTTGCACTCAGGTCTAAGTCTCATGCCCTCTATCAGAATCCAGAGTTTTGAGAAGATTGGGGATACTTAATTTTTCGGCCAAAAAAAAACGTAAGGGGTAACACTGTCGTTTTTTTTTCGGGTCGAAATTTTGATTTTCGATATCTCAGCTCTGGAAGGGTCTAGAGCCTCCATTGTTGCACTCAGGTCTAAGTCTCATGGCCCTCTATCAGAATCCAGAGTTTTGAGAAGATTGGGGATACTTAATTTTTCGCCCAAAAAAACGTAAGGGGTAACACTGTCGTTTTTTTTTTCGGGTCGAAATTTTGAGTTTCGATATCTCAGCTCTGGAAGGGTCTAGAGCCTCCATTGTTGCACTCAGGTCTAAGTCTCATGGCCCTCTATCAGAATCCAGAGTTTTGAGAAGATTGGGGATACTTAATTTTTCGCCCAAAAAAAAACGTAAGGGGTAACACTGTCGTTTTTTTTTCGGGTCGAAATTTTGAGTTTCGATATCTCAGCTCTGGAAGGGTCTAGAGCCTCCATTGTTGCACTCAGGTCTAAGTCTCATGGCCCTCTATCAGAATCCAGAGTTTTGAGAAGATTGGGGATACTTAATTTTTCGCCCAAAAAAAAAAAACGTAAGGGGTAACACTGTCGTTTTTTTTTCTGGTCGAAATTTTGAGTTTCGATATCTCAGCTCTGGAAGGGTCTAGAGCCTCCATTGTTGCACTCAGGTCTAAGTCTCATGGCCCTCTATCAGAATCCAGAGTTTTGAGAAGATTGGGGATACTTAATTTTTCGCCAAAAAAAAAAACGTAAGGGGTAACACTGTCGTTTTTTTTTCGGGTCGAAATTTTGAGTTTCGATATCTCAGCTCTGGAAGGGTCTAGAGCCTCCATTGTTGCACTCAGGTCTAAGTCTCATGGCCCTCTATCAGAATCCAGAGTTTTGAGAAGATTGGGATACTTAATTTTTCGCCCCAAAAAAAAACGTAAGGGGTAACACTGTCGTTTTTTTTTCGGGTCGAAATTTTGAGTTTCGATATCTCAGCTCTGGAAGGGTCTAGAGCCTCCATTGTTGCACTCAGGTCTAAGTCTCATGGCCCTCTATCAGAATCCAGAGTTTTGAGAAGATTGGGGATACTTAATTTTTCGCCCAAAAAAAAAAACGTAAGGGGTAACACTGTCGTTTTTTTTTCGGGTCGAAATTTTGAGTTTCGATATCTCAGCTCTGGAAGGGTCTAGAGCCTCCATTGTTGCACTCAGGTCTAAGTCTCATGGCCCTCTATCAGAATCCAGAGTTTTGAGAAGATTGGGGATACTTAATTTTTCGCCCAAAAAAAAAAAACGTAAGGGGTAACACTGTCGTTTTTTTTTTCGGGTCGAAATTTTGAGTTTCGATATCTCAGCTCTGGAAGGGTCTAGAGCCTCCATTGTTGCACTCAGGTCTAAGTCTCATGGCCCTCTATCAGAATCCAGAGTTTTGAGAAGATTGGGGATACTTAATTTTTCGCCCCAAAAAAAAAACGTAAGGGGTAACACTGTCGTTTTTTTTTTCGGGTCGAAATTTTGAGTTTCGATATCTCAGCTCTGGAAGGGTCTAGAGCCTCCATTGTTGCACTCAGGTCTAAGTCTCATGGCCCTCTATCAGAATCCAGAGTTTTGAGAAGATTGGGGATACTTAATTTTTCGCCCAAAAAAAAAAAAACGTAAGGGGTAACACTGTCGTTTTTTTTTTCGGGTCGAAATTTTGAGTTTCGATATCTCAGCTCTGGAAGGGTCTAGAGCCTCCATTGTTGCACTCAGGTCTAAGTCTCATGGCCCTCTATCAGAATCCAGAGTTTTGAGAAGATTGGGGATACTTAATTTTTCGCCCAAAAAAAAAAACGTAAGGGGTAACACTGTCGTTTTTTTTTCGGGTCGAAATTTTGAGTTTCGATATCTCAGCTCTGGAAGGGTCTAGAGCCTCCATTGTTGCACTCAGGTCTAAGTCTCATGGCCCTCTATCAGAATCCAGAGTTTTGAGAAGATTGGGGATACTTAATTTTTCGCCCAAAAAAAAAACGTAAGGGGTAACACTGTCGTTTTTTTTTTCGGGTCGAAATTTTGAGTTTCGATATCTCAGCTCTGGAAGGGTCTAGAGCCTCCATTGTTGCACTCAGGTCTAAGTCTCATGGCCCTCTATCAGAATCCAGAGTTTTGAGAAGATTGGGGATACTTAATTTTTCGCCCAAAAAAAAAAACGTAAGGGGTAACACTGTCGTTTTTTTTTTCGGGTCGAAATTTTGAGTTTCGATATCTCAGCTCTGGAAGGGTCTAGAGCCTCCATTGTTGCACTCAGGTCTAAGTCTCATGGCCCTCTATCAGAATCCAGAGTTTTGAGAAGATTGGGGATACTTAATTTTTCGCCCCAAAAAAAAAACGTAAGGGGTAACACTGTCGTTTTTTTTTCGGGTCGAAATTTTGAGTTTCGATATCTCAGCTCTGGAAGGGTCTAGAGCCTCCATTGTTGCACTCAGGTCTAAGTCTCATGGCCCTCTATCAGAATCCAGAGTTTTGAGAAGATTGGGGATACTTAATTTTTCGCCCAAAAAAAAAAAACGTAAGGGGTAACACTGTCGTTTTTTTTTCGGGTCGAAATTTTGAGTTTCGATATCTCAGCTCTGGAAGGGTCTAGAGCCTCCATTGTTGCACTCAGGTCTAAGTCTCATGGCCCTCTATCAGAATCCAGAGTTTTGAGAAGATTGGGATACTTAATTTTTCGCCCCAAAAAAAAAAACGTAAGGGGTAACACTGTCGTTTTTTTTTCGGGTCGAAATTTTGAGTTTCGATATCTCAGCACTGGAAGGGTCTAGAGCCTCCATTTTTGCACTCAGGTCTAAGTCTCATGGCCCTCTATCAGAATCCAGAGTTTTGAGAAGATTGGGGATACTTAATTTTTCGCCCAAAAAAAAAACGTAAGGGGTAACACTGTCGTTTTTTTTTTCGGGTCGAAATTTTGAGTTTCGATATCTCAGCTCTGGAAGGGTCTAGAGCCTCCATTTTTGCACTCAGGTCTAAGTCTCATGGCCCTCTATCAGAATCCAGAGTTTTGAGAAGATTGGGGATACTTAATTTTTCGCCCAAAAAAAAAAACGTAAGGGGTAACACTGTCGTTTTTTTTTTCGGGTCGAAATTTTGAGTTTCGATATCTCAGCTCTGGAAGGGTCTAGAGCCTCCATTGTTGCACTCAGGTCTAAGTCTCATGGCCCTCTATCAGAATCCAGAGTTTTGAGAAGATTGGGGATACTTAATTTTTCGCCCCAAAAAAAAAAAACGTAAGGGGTAACACTGTCGTTTTTTTTTTCGGGTCGAAATTTTGAGTTTCGATATCTCAGCTCTGGAAGGGTCTAGAGCCTCCATTGTTGCACTCAGGTCTAAGTCTCATGGCCCTCTATCAGAATCCAGAGTTTTGAGAAGATTGGGGATACTTAATTTTTCGCCCCAAAAAAAAAACGTAAGGGGTAACACTGTCGTTTTTTTTTCGGGTCGAAATTTTGAGTTTCGATATCTCAGCTCTGGAAGGGTCTAGAGCCTCCATTGTTGCACTCAGGTCTAAGTCTCATGGCCCTCTATCAGAATCCAGAGTTTTGAGAAGATTGGGATACTTAATTTTTCGCCCAAAAAAAAAAACGTAAGGGGTAACACTGTCGTTTTTTTTTCGGGTCGAAATTTTGAGTTTCGATATCTCAGCTCTGGAAGGGTCTAGAGCCTCCATTTTTGCACTCAGGTCTAAGTCTCATGGCCCTCTATCAGAATCCAGAGTTTTGAGAAGATTGGGGATACTTAATTTTTCGCCCAAAAAAAAAAAACGTAAGGGGTAACACTGTCGTTTTTTTTTTCGGGTCGAAATTTTGAGTTTCGATATCTCAGCACTGGAAGGGTCTAGAGCCTCCATTGTTGCACTCAGGTCTAAGTCTCATGGCCCTCTATCAGAATCCAGAGTTTTGAGAAGATTGGGGATACTTAATTTTTCGCCCAAAAAAAAAAAACGTAAGGGGTAACACTGTCGTTTTTTTTTTCGGGTCGAAATTTTGAGTTTCGATATCTCAGCTCTGGAAGGGTCTAGAGCCTCCATTGTTGCACTCAGGTCTAAGTCTCATGGCCCTCTATCAGAATCCAGAGTTTTGAGAAGATTGGGGATACTTAATTTTTCGCCCCAAAAAAAAAACGTAAGGGGTAACACTGTCGTTTTTTTTTCGGGTCGAAATTTTGAGTTTCGATATCTCAGCTCTGGAAGGGTCTAGAGCCTCCATTGTTGCACTCAGGTCTAAGTCTCATGGCCCTCTATCAGAATCCAGAGTTTTGAGAAGATTGGGGATACTTAATTTTTCGCCCCAAAAAAAAAAAAGGGGTAACACTGTCGTTTTTTTTTCGGGTCGAAATTTTGAGTTTCGATATCTCAGCTCTGGAAGGGTCTAGAGCCTCCATTGTTGCACTCAGGTCTAAGTCTCATGGCCCTCTATCAGAATCCAGAGTTTTGAGAAGATTGGGGATACTTAATTTTTCGCCCAAAAAAAAAACGTAAGGGGTAACACTGTCGTTTTTTTTTCGGGTCGAAATTTTGATTTCGATATCTCAGCTCTGGAAGGGTCTAGAGCCTCCATTGTTGCACTCAGGTCTAAGTCTCATGGCCCTCTATCAGAATCCAGAGTTTTGAGAAGATTGGGGATACTTAATTTTTCGCCCAAAAAAAAAAACGTAAGGGGTAACACTGTCGTTTTTTTTTCGGGTCGAAATTTTGAGTTTCGATATCTCAGCTCTGGAAGGGTCTAGAGCCTCCATTGTTGCACTCAGGTCTAAGTCTCATGGCCCTCTATCAGAATCCAGAGTTTTGAGAAGATTGGGGATACTTAATTTTTCGCCCCAAAAAAAAAAACGTAAGGGGTAACACTGTCGTTTTTTTTTTCGGGTCGAAATTTTGATTTTCGATATCTCAGCTCTGGAAGGGTCTAGAGCCTCCATTGTTGCACTCAGGTCTAAGTCTCATGGCCCTCTATCAGAATCCAGAGTTTTGAGAAGATTGGGGATACTTAATTTTTCGCCCAAAAAAAAAAAACGTAAGGGGTAACACTGTCGTTTTTTTTTTCGGGTCGAAATTTTGAGTTTCGATATCTCAGCTCTGGAAGGGTCTAGAGCCTCCATTGTTGCACTCAGGTCTAAGTCTCATGGCCCTCTATCAGAATCCAGAGTTTTGAGAAGATTGGGGATACTTAATTTTTCGCCCAAAAAAAAAAACGTAAGGGGTAACACTGTCGTTTTTTTTTCGGGTCGAAATTTTGAGTTTCGATATCTCAGCTCTGGAAGGGTCTAGAGCCTCCATTGTTGCACTCAGGTCTAAGTCTCATGGCCCTCTATCAGAATCCAGAGTTTTGAGAAGATTGGGGATACTTAATTTTTCGCCCCAAAAAAAAAAACGTAAGGGGTAACACTGTCGTTTTTTTTTCGGGTCGAAATTTTGAGTTTCGATATCTCAGCTCTGGAAGGGTCTAGAGCCTCCATTGTTGCACTCAGGTCTAAGTCTCATGGCCCTCTATCAGAATCCAGAGTTTTGAGAAGATTGGGGATACTTAATTTTTCGCCCAAAAAAAAAACGTAAGGGGTAACACTGTCGTTTTTTTTTTCGGGTCGAAATTTTGAGTTTCGATATCTCAGCTCTGGAAGGGTCTAGAGCCTCCATTGTTGCACTCAGGTCTAAGTCTCATGGCCCTCTATCAGAATCCAGAGTTTTGAGAAGATTGGGGATACTTAATTTTTCGCCCAAAAAAAAAACGTAAGGGGTAACACTGTCGTTTTTTTTTCGGGTCGAAATTTTGAGTTTCGATATCTCAGCTCTGGAAGGGTCTAGAGCCTCCATTGTTGCACTCAGGTCTAAGTCTCATGGCCCTCTATCAGAATCCAGAGTTTTGAGAAGATTGGGGATACTTAATTTTTCGCCCAAAAAAAAAAACGTAAGGGGTAACACTGTCGTTTTTTTTTTCGGGTCGAAATTTTGAGTTTCGATATCTCAGCTCTGGAAGGGTCTAGAGCCTCCATTGTTGCACTCAGGTCTAAGTCTCATGGCCCTCTATCAGAATCCAGAGTTTTGAGAAGATTGGGGATACTTAATTTTTCGCCCAAAAAAAAAAACGTAAGGGGTAACACTGTCGTTTTTTTTTCGGGTCGAAATTTTGAGTTTCGATATCTCAGCTCTGGAAGGGTCTAGAGCCTCCATTGTTGCACTCAGGTCTAAGTCTCATGGCCCTCTATCAGAATCCAGAGTTTTGAGAAGATTGGGGATACTTAATTTTTCGCCCAAAAAAAAAACGTAAGGGGTAACACTGTCGTTTTTTTTTTCGGGTCGAAATTTTGATTTTCGATATCTCAGCTCTGGAAGGGTCTAGAGCCTCCATTGTTGCACTCAGGTCTAAGTCTCATGGCCCTCTATCAGAATCCAGAGTTTTGAGAAGATTGGGGATACTTAATTTTTCGCCCAAAAAAAAAAAACGTAAGGGGTAACACTGTCGTTTTTTTTTCGGGTCGAAATTTTGAGTTTCGATATCTCAGCTCTGGAAGGGTCTAGAGCCTCCATTGTTGCACTCAGGTCTAAGTCTCATGGCCCTCTATCAGAATCCAGAGTTTTGAGAAGATTGGGGATACTTAATTTTTCGCCCAAAAAAAAAAACGTAAGGGGTAACACTGTCGTTTTTTTTTCGGGTCGAAATTTTGAGTTTCGATATCTCAGCTCTGGAAGGGTCTAGAGCCTCCATTGTTGCACTCAGGTCTAAGTCTCATGGCCCTCTATCAGAATCCAGAGTTTTGAGAAGATTGGGGATACTTAATTTTTCGCCCAAAAAAAAAAACGTAAGGGGTAACACTGTCGTTTTTTTTTTCGGGTCGAAATTTTGAGTTTCGATATCTCAGCTCTGGAAGGGTCTAGAGCCTCCATTGTTGCACTCAGGTCTAAGTCTCATGGCCCTCTATCAGAATCCAGAGTTTTGAGAAGATTGGGGATACTTAATTTTTCGCCCAAAAAAAAAAACGTAAGGGGTAACACTGTCGTTTTTTTTTTCGGGTCGAAATTTTGAGTTTCGATATCTCAGCTCTGGAAGGGTCTAGAGCCTCCATTGTTGCACTCAGGTCTAAGTCTCATGGCCCTCTATCAGAATCCAGAGTTTTGAGAAGATTGGGGATACTTAATTTTTCGCCCAAAAAAAAAAAACGTAAGGGGTAACACTGTCGTTTTTTTTTCGGGTCGAAATTTTGATTTTCGATATCTCAGCTCTGGAAGGGTCTAGAGCCTCCATTGTTGCACTCAGGTCTAAGTCTCATGGCCCTCTATCAGAATCCAGAGTTTTGAGAAGATTGGGGATACTTAATTTTTCGCCCAAAAAAAAAAACGTAAGGGGTAACACTGTCGTTTTTTTTTTCGGGTCGAAATTTTGATTTTCGATATCTCAGCTCTGGAAGGGTCTAGAGCCTCCATTGTTGCACTCAGGTCTAAGTCTCATGGCCCTCTATCAGAATCCAGAGTTTTGAGAAGATTGGGGATACTTAATTTTTCGCCCCAAAAAAAAAACGTAAGGGGTAACACTGTCGTTTTTTTTTCGGGTCGAAATTTTGAGTTTCGATATCTCAGCTCTGGAAGGGTCTAGAGCCTCCATTGTTGCACTCAGGTCTAAGTCTCATGGCCCTCTATCAGAATCCAGAGTTTTGAGAAGATTGGGGATACTTAATTTTTCGCCCAAAAAAAAAAACGTAAGGGGTAACACTGTCGTTTTTTTTTTCGGGTCGAAATTTTGATTTTCGATATCTCAGCTCTGGAAGGGTCTAGAGCCTCCATTGTTGCACTCAGGTCTAAGTCTCATGGCCCTCTATCAGAATCCAGAGTTTTGAGAAGATTGGGGATACTTAATTTTTCGCCCAAAAAAAAAACGTAAGGGGTAACACTGTCGTTTTTTTTTTCGGGTCGAAATTTTGATTTTCGATATCTCAGCTCTGGAAGGGTCTAGAGCCTCCATTGTTGCACTCAGGTCTAAGTCTCATGGCCCTCTATCAGAATCCAGAGTTTTGAGAAGATTGGGGATACTTAATTTTTCGCCCCAAAAAAAAAACGTAAGGGGTAACACTGTCGTTTTTTTTTCGGGTCGAAATTTTGATTTTCGATATCTCAGCTCTGGAAGGGTCTAGAGCCTCCATTGTTGCACTCAGGTCTAAGTCTCATGGCCCTCTATCAGAATCCAGAGTTTTGAGAAGATTGGGGATACTTAATTTTTCGCCCAAAAAAAAAAACGTAAGGGGTAACACTGTCGTTTTTTTTTTCGGGTCGAAATTTTGAGTTTCGATATCTCAGCTCTGGAAGGGTCTAGAGCCTCCATTGTTGCACTCAGGTCTAAGTCTCATGGCCCTCTATCAGAATCCAGAGTTTTGAGAAGATTGGGGATACTTAATTTTTCGCCCAAAAAAAAAAACGTAAGGGGTAACACTGTCGTTTTTTTTTTCGGGTCGAAATTTTGAGTTTCGATATCTCAGCTCTGGAAGGGTCTAGAGCCTCCATTGTTGCACTCAGGTCTAAGTCTCATGGCCCTCTATCAGAATCCAGAGTTTTGAGAAGATTGGGGATACTTAATTTTTCGCCCCAAAAAAAAAAACGTAAGGGGTAACACTGTCGTTTTTTTTTCGGGTCGAAATTTTGATTTTCGATATCTCAGCTCTGGAAGGGTCTAGAGCCTCCATTGTTGCACTCAGGTCTAAGTCTCATGGCCCTCTATCAGAATCCAGAGTTTTGAGAAGATTGGGGATACTTAATTTTTCGCCCAAAAAAAAAAACGTAAGGGGTAACACTGTCGTTTTTTTTTCGGGTCGAAATTTTGATTTTCGATATCTCAGCTCTGGAAGGGTCTAGAGCCTCCATTGTTGCACTCAGGTCTAAGTCTCATGGCCCTCTATCAGAATCCAGAGTTTTGAGAAGATTGGGGATACTTAATTTTTCGCCCAAAAAAAAAAAACGTAAGGGGTAACACTGTCGTTTTTTTTTTCGGGTCGAAATTTTGATTTCGATATCTCAGCTCTGGAAGGGTCTAGAGCCTCCATTGTTGCACTCAGGTCTAAGTCTCATGGCCCTCTATCAGAATCCAGAGTTTTGAGAAGATTGGGGATACTTAATTTTTCGCCCAAAAAAAAAAACGTAAGGGGTAACACTGTCGTTTTTTTTTTCGGGTCGAAATTTTGAATTTCGATATCTCAGCTCTGGAAGGGTCTAGAGCCTCCATTGTTGCACTCAGGTCTAAGTCTCATGGCCCTCTATCAGAATCCAGAGTTTTGAGAAGATTGGGGATACTTAATTTTTCGCCCAAAAAAAAAAACGTAAGGGGTAACACTGTCGTTTTTTTTTTCGGGTCGAAATTTTGATTTTCGATATCTCAGCTCTGGAAGGGTCTAGAGCCTCCATTGTTGCACTCAAGTCTAAGTCTCAAGGCCCTCTATCAGAATCCAGAGTTTTGAGAAGATTGGGGATGCTTAAATTTTCGCCCCAAAAAAAACCGTAAGGGGTAACACTGTCGTTTTTTTCGGGTCGAAATTTTGAGTTTCGATATCTCAGCACTGGAAGGGTCTAGAGCCTCCATTGTTGCACTCAGGTCTATGTCTCATGGCCCTCTTCAAGTAAATGTACTCCGATACTGTCCGGCTCTGTTTTTCCGGTGTCCCCCAGCTCCTCGTTTAAGCAAAAGGTACTTTAAAACAACGTATTACATCGACGTTAAACCACGTTAACCGTGTTAACCATAACCTTTTAAATACTCGACCTAGTTCCGTTGTTTAGCAACGAGAAGAAACTCCTGTAACTTCAGTGCCCAACCCATCACGACAAGACGTGAAATAATCACGTTGGTCCACTTTGGAAAACGTGTAGATGTCACGGTTTAACTGCAGTGATAGTTTAAACTCAAAACCATAAATAGGGCTATACTGCCCTCTTGTGTCAAATTCTTTCTATATTTATTTTTCCAACAAATAACCCGCAATAAAAATCCATCCAATACAACTTTGAACTCAACACATTCAGTGGCTCAGTTGATAAAGCGTTGGGCTTCAATCAAGAAGACCTGAGTTCAAATCCCAGTCTTGCTTACATTAAATTGTTGTGATTTTATCAAACAAAGTGGCCAAAACAACATTTCTCCAGCCGACAAGACGTGAAATAATCACTTTGGTCCACTTTGGAAAACGTGTAGATGTCACGGTTTCACTCCCTCAAACTAGAAACTTACACTTAAACTGAAACTTAAACTTACCATAACGACCTATTGGTTTTTGACATTTTGACACCAACGACCTATTGGACCTAACGACTTTTTGGTTTAAGTGCTATAACACGCTTTGATGATTGGGCTGGGTTTGCCTGAACTTTTCTCCAAAACTATACAGTAAAATGACTTTTAATCGCTCTCTCTCTTCTCTCTCTCTCTCTCTCTCTCTCTCTTCTGAACTGCGAATGTCAAATTTGCATCACAGACAAATGGTTTAATTAAAATATAGTTCATACTGTATATAGAAATGGCTGGCGATATAAACATGTTCAAGATAACGTCTTTATAGGAATAATAAATAATTTCTCCAGTACCGACAGCAGAACCGATAACGTCCGAGCTTATCGATACAGCGGTCTTTCAAAATTCAGTACCGGGGCCCGTTTAATACCGGGTTTCGGTACCCATCCCTAATCATTACATATATTAATAATGAGTGTATACATATACAAACATTAAATTCAACAAAAAAAATGCTAAATAAATTTATCGATAATTAATATTAATATTCAATTTAATTTACATTAATAAAGTAGGCAATAATAATGTATAATAAAAAAATCAAATTATATATATATATATATATATATATACATTCATAAACATTCATAATTAACAATTAAATGTAAAAAAATGATGTATGATAATTAACATTATCATGAGCATGAATAAATTAAATCTTTAAAAATAAAATTTAAATTAATGTAAATCATATAGGCCTACAAACATTAAAATAATAATAAAAAATGAAAAAGTCATGTTTTTTAAAAATATATATATTTTTTGTCTCCGAATAAGATGGAAAATAGCAGAAAGTAGTGTCTAAAAAACGTAAATATTAACAATAAAAATGTATGATAATGTTTAATAATATGAACATGAATACATTATAATTGGTATAATTAATATTTAAGCCTAGAAACATTACAATAACAACAAACAAACAATATTAAAAGTCATGTGTTAAGAAAAGATCATGAAATTGTATTATTTGTGTCCTAATACGATGGAAAATATCAGGCAAAAGAATCAAAATCAATTTTGGCGTCCTTCAGCACCCATACCGTAACTGCAGGATTTGACGCGCATGCAAAAAAAAAAAAAAAAGTGCGGCTAGCTTGACCGTGTATTTTCCACGCGCGGCCCACTTGACCGCAGTGTTCTAAGCGCGAACACCCGACGTGCACATGTACTAAAAGCTTGTCTAACAGCGCCTGGTTGCTGGACTAAGTTATCTTTGGAGTATTATTTCGCTATTACTCTCAAATACACACAAGGTTTACATAAAAACATTTGGTTATGTCTAAACTCAAAGCAAACCGAGAAAATTGAGAGAAATCTGCTTGTCAAATGCTCCGTGTATATTAGACGCGTCGCGCATAGGTCTTAAAGTGACAGTAGCCCTAATAATAAACATGCAGCCGCTTGTTCTTAAAGGGATAGTTGACCCCAAAATAAAAATTCTGTCATTGTTTATTCACTGTAATGTTGTTCCAAACCTGTATTAATTTATTTCTTGTGCTGAACAAAAAAGATATTTTGAAGAATGTGGGTAACCAGACAGTTGCTGGTCCCCATTGACATCCATAGGGAAAAATTTACTATGGAAAATTACTATATTTAAATACTATAAAACTATATACTACATACTATATAAAATACTATATTTTCCTGCTTTTTTGTCCTTAGCCAATCACATGCCTGATTGATGTGGCATCCATATATATATAAAAAAAGATTTGCCATATGCAGCTGTTTCTATACATTTGGCACCATAAATCGAAACTGATTTCCCCCTTGGTGTTGAATAGAACATTCCAGCTTTTGGGGCAAATTTTCTTTGTCGTTTACTCAACTTACCCATGGTTAACTTTGTTAATGTTAATGTTTTTTTTTTCTCCAGCCCTCTGCCATGGCTGCTGATATTGAGAGAGCTGTCACCCTGCCAAGCACACCTCGATTAGTTGTCCCAGGTATAATCTTCCCTTATTTTGTAAAAGTTAATTCTTTATTGAATTCATGTGTTTGACGGAGGACTGTTGCACATAAAAAAATAATTTATTTGAGTTGTTGATGGAGGGTGTACGGGTCAAAGGAGATAATAATGTTCAAGTGGTGGTGTGGAAGTCTTTCTCCACTTGAACATTACTGAATTCATCTAGGTGGCAATAGTGTGTTGTGCAGCTTTTAGTTATCATATTGTTAATGTTTCATATCATATTGTTATCATAATGTTTTAGAAGAGATACTTCGTGGCGCAGACACATGGAATATCTCCGTGGAAGGAGCATGTGTGATGGGGCCCCACAGTAACCTCCTGCATGGACTGGCAGCAGTCTTCGCTGCCTACTTTGTCTTTAACTTGCAATATCCAGCAGAAGTCGCAAGCACACTTGAATTCCTTCAGAGGTGAGTTTAAACATGACACTGTCATGAAAATGATTATAGCAATTATGGAGGTATATTTGATTTAAATCAACTTAATGCCTGTGACAGTGCGATTTGTAGTTGTAGAGAAAATCCACACATTACACACACACACACATCAAGAAATGTGAAGTTGTGGAGAAATTTTGCACATGCTCAAATCAGTATGTGAATTTACCCAAATCATTTTAAGCGAACTTAAAATACAATTGTGCATCATTTCATAAAGTTCATATACGTTTATGAAATGAAATGCACAATTGTATTTTAAGTTCACGCTGAAACTACATTTTTCTTTTTCTTTTTTAAATAATCCATTAAACTTGCTGAGAAATGATTGTGTGAACTAAAATGAGCAGTATACATATACAAGACATATACAAGAAATATTCTTCAAGGTTGCAACTCTCATTGGATGAATTCACATATTGATTTACAGTTGTTCATAAATTTCTCCACGACTTCACATTTCTTGATGCTGGTGTATAAATGCGTTTCACACCAAATCACTGCAGCAACTGTATCAAAAATGTGAGCGTACAAGTTCATTAAAGGGATAGTTCACTTTGAAATTAATTTTTGATATGTTTTAGCTTACCTCAAGGGCATCCAAGATGTAGGTGTCTTTGTTTCCACAGTATTTTCCATTTTGATATATTTTTAGGTCAAACCGTTCCTGTCTGTCAGTCATATAATGGAGGTGTATGGTCACCACTTCAAAGAGCATGCACAGAGAAGTCCAAATTAAACTAGATTCAATGACTCATAAATGTAAGTACACATTGATGGCCTAAGACATGAAACGAGTGGTTTGTGTGAGAAAACGAACAGTATTTATATCGTTTTTACCTCTTGTAACCACAGCCGTATCCAACTGATCTGACGGCACGGGCGCTTTGGTCTGCACAAGCCCCGGAAGTGATCTCTTGTGCATGTACACACATTGTTTACACAGATTTTAGAAGTTTAACTTTTCACTGTGAAGATCTAAACATATTTAGATGTACAGGAAATCGCAATGGAAGACGATTTCGATATTTAGATCTTCACAGTGAAAGGTAAAACTTCCGAAATCTGTGTAAACAATGAGTGACGCACATGCGCGAGAGATCACTTCCGGGGCTTTCTGGCGCGCTTGCGCAGATAGAAGCGGCCTCGCCCTCGCCCTCAGAGTACTTGGACGTCACTGCGATTACACAAGGTAAAAACGATATTAATACCGTTTGTTTTCTCTCACAAACCGCTCGTTTCGTGTCTTAGGCCATCAATGTGTACTTACATTTACGAGTCATTAAATCATGTTTAATTTGGACTTCTCTGTGCATGCTCTTTGGGTGGGCCCCATAAATCTCCATTATATGATGCATAGACAACGACGGTTTGTCCTAAAAATATCAAAATTGAAAATACTGTGGAAACAAAGACACCTACATCTTGGATGCCCTTGAGGTAAGCTAAAACATCAAAAGGAATTTGAGATGGTGTAATTTGGGAGAGAAAAAATGTTTACAAGTTTGCAACTCTTAAAATATTTCTCTCTTTGGCTTCAAATTTACTGATACACATGCATGGCTTTTGTCTATAACTACAAATCACACTGTCACAGGCGTTCAGTTGATTTGAATCAAATATACCTCCATTAGTAATGACGAAAACGAACAGTATTTATGTTGTTTTTACCTCTTGTAATCACAGCCACGTTCAAGTGATCTAAGGGCACGGGCGCTTTGTGGCTGTGGCTACATGAGGTAAAAACGATATAAATACTGTTCATTTTCTCACACAAACCGCTCGTTTCGTGTCTTAGGCCATCAATGTTTACTTACATTTACGAGTCATTAAATCATGTTTAATTTGGACTTCTCTGTGCATGCTCTTTGAGGTGGTGACAATAGACCTCCATTACATGACTGACAGACAGATATCAAAATTGAAAATACTGTGGAAACAAAGACACCTACATCTTGGATACCCTTGAGGTAAGCTAAAACATACCAAAAATGTATATCAAAGTGAACTATCCCTGTAATGTTTCATGTCATGGTAATGACCATGTCATATCAGTCTTAAATGTTATCTGATAAGTGTGTTTCCCTCCCTGTTTTCAGAGCCTTTTGCGGCATCCCCAGATGGGCAGGCAGAGAAAAAACGTCCAAAATGTGCATTGTGGACTCGTTTTCTCATTAGTTTTAAGAGAAAATAAAAATATATATTTAAAAAAAAAAGTGTTTTGTTTTTCTTTGCAGAAGTCTGAAAGAGGACATTTATCCAAGTTACAATATTTAATTGTAATATTTACAATATGCTGTCCTATGAAATTACAGAAAATACCTAAAATTACAGGAAATTCCTGGCTACTGAGTTGCCGTAAATATAAAATTTTGCTGTAAAATTTACAGTATTCTATCCTGTAAAATTACAGTATCTTGTTGTAGTTATTTTACAATAGCAGTCCTGTATACTGTTTACAGTAAATTTACGGCAACTATTAGCCAGGAATTTCCTGTAAAATTACAAGTCAAGTCAAGAAATGTTTTCAGGCACTATGCATGGGTTAATCTCAGCAATCAGTTTTTTTCCAGTAGCACCTCATTGCAGTACATGAGATCCAGGGGGCGAAGATGGATCCAGATCTAAGGGGTGGAGATGGGTAGGATTAGGGGTGGGGTTAGGGATCAGAAGATAAGAGATCTGGATCAAACTCCTCCCCCTGGATTTCGTGTTTCCTGGATTCTCCCCTGCAAAGAGGACCATCTCAGTTTTTGAAACAGGCTTTAGGGTGATTGATAGGAGGAGTTGATTGTCCGATAACCATTCCCTGTGGGCACCTCGCTCCTCCTTTCCACCGCAGCCGACGTCGACTACGTCCTCCGTTCTCTGCTTCAGTTGCATGCGTAACCAGGACATTTTTCTTATACCAGACCACACTGTGCACAAGCAATATTTCCTGTCAATGGAGAAAAAAAGTCTTATCTCATGCAGCAATTTGTATGTGTCATTTAGACACACCAAGACAAATTACCTTAGAGCGGTCAAACTTCTTGAGTCATATTTATGCAACATACGAACAGGAAGCTAAGGGCAGGTTACAAAATAATTACCATGTTCACCTCTTAACTCCGTAGCTTATTCCTGTTAATGTTTTTGACTGGCTAATTATTGATTCAAATAATAATAAATAAACAAATGACATGTTGTGTATGAATCTGTCCCATAGAGTATTAAACATGAGTGGGATTGAAGATTTACAGCACTTTCAAACTTACAAGCATTGCAACAGTACAGGCATTGCAAAATGTGTCCATCAGAATTGAGCAATCAATTGAGGGGGGGAGGGGGGGGGGCTATATTATGAACAATATAGCTTCTACTACTTGTATTCATATTCTGTCGGTGTGTGAATGAGCGTATGAATGGGTGAATGTGAGGCAATATGTAAAGCGCTTTGGTGGCCATTAGGTCTATGAAGGCGCTATATAAATGCAGTCCATTTACCATTTACCATTTACCATTCTTAAACCTCTAAATAGCAATAAAAAAACTTTCACAAATTTTAAACCAACTGATCCACATATAACATTCATAATACTTCCTTAATACAACATACTTCACAAAAACCCAATAAATTATTTGACAACCTATAATATGCAAATTCAATCTTACGGCTGACTGCTTTTTTAATATTTAATAATCTTTTTTTTTTTTTTTTTCCTTTTTGAAACAAATATTTGATTCCTCCAATAATCACCTTATCTGAAAAATTCTCATCAAATTTCCTAAACCAGTTCCCAAGCAATTTCAAAGGGCATTTTTAAGGGAACTGGCATTTTTAATTTTATTATATAGGCCTATGTCATGAAAAAAATTGAAGACCGGAAGTACTTCTATTAGTAGGGATACGGCCGGTTAGCTTTTTACAATGGTGGAGTCAGATAGATACCGCTGGACCAAATCTCTCCGCCACCTGCCTGAAGTCATAGCTCTAGCTCTAGCTCTAGGTAGCTCTAGCCATTCACCAGTAAGGTAAACGTTTCTATGGTAACAGGGAGTTAGACCAATCAGCAGACGTTGCTGCTATGCTTAGGATTATGGGTAGTGTTTTTTTTTTTTTTTCATAAGATCATGGATAAAACATGTTTTTCTTAAAACAATGTTGATTTCATATGCACTTATAGCTTCAAAAGGAGCAAAAACGTCTCGGTTACGTATGTAACCCTCGTTCCCTGAGTAGGGAACGGAGACGTTACGTCAGAAGTGACGGAGATTGGGGGTTTCGCATAGAAAGCCAATCCTCTTCGAGTATTTAAACACGAGCCAATGGCATGCAATGCCTTGGGGCTGCGGAAATTTGCATAGCGTACTCCGCCCTACTCCGTGAGTATAAAAGGAGGAAGTGAACGCAACCGCAGTATGTCTTCGCTGAGGAGCCAAGACTGAACTCGGCATCTACCCAGCGATACAGCAGAAGTGGCAGGGAGACGTAACGTCTCCGTTCCCTACTCAGGGAACGAGGGTTACATACGTAACCGAGACGTTCCCTTTCGTAGTCACTTCGAGTTACGTCAGAAGTGACGGAGATTGGGGGTCTGTGCCATCACGCCAACTTCAGGCTGTCTTCCAGTGCCCTGCGAAAGTCTGAACCCCCGAGCCTTACCTGTTTTCCTTAGGGGATCCGACTTAGACACAGGATTACCAAGGTACACTGGGAAACATATCCCGAAGGGGACATGCTACCAGCTGCCTACCGAAGGGAGGACTTACGAATACACATATGGCCACAAGGAACACATATGGAATCACTGGAGCACCAACCGCAGGTGGCACTAATTTCAGCTCCAGGGGTGGCAGATGGCTTGCCAAGGGAAGACACATGCTCAGAGAGGCTTACAGTGGATAATACACATGAGACGGTTACCAAGGGGGAACCGTACGCATGGAGGCACCTAGCCAGCATCCAGAGCCACAGCAGTGGTGCCCGCATCGTCGGTGCTGGAGGACTCAAGGCTTCAATGGAAGAACTGAGGAAATATCGCACTTATCCAGTCCGGGGAGTGGAGTGGCGAGCAAGCGAAGACACCTGAGCGGATCCAGAACTGGCCGAAACGAGTACGTGAGAGGATACCGGCTCAATTCGCAGATTATAGAATCTGGCGAAGGTGTTGGGTGTCGCCCAGCCTGCAGCTCTGCAGATGTCTGTTAGCGAGGCGCCGTGCGCTAAAGCCCAAGAGGAGGCCACACTCCGAGTGGAATGGGCCGTCACACCAAGGGGGCACGGAAGGCCTTGCTGCTGGTAAGACAAAGCAATGGCATCCACAATCCAGTGGGACAGCCGTTGCTTTGAGAGAGCCCTTCCCTTCTGGCTCCCTCCATGACAGACAAAGAGCTGGTCTGAGGTCCTGAAACACTGCGTTCTGTCGACATAGGTGCGGAGAGCACGTACCGGACAGAGCAGTGCCAAGGCTGGGTCTGCCTCCTCCGGGGGCAGCGCTTGCAGGTTCACCACCTGTCCCGGAAGGGAGTGGTGGGAACCTTGGGCACATATCCAGGCCGGGGTCTCAGGATCACGTGAGAGTAAGCCGGCCCGAACTCCAGGCACGCTTCGTCAACGGAGAATGCGTGCAGGTCCCCCACCCTCTTGATGGAGGCCAATGCAACCAGGAGTGCTGTCTTCATGGACAGAAACTTTAACTCTACCGATTGCAAAGGCTCAAGGGATGCCTCTGCAGAGCACTTAAAACTACCGAGAGGTCCCAAGAGGGTACGGGGAGGACGAGGCGGATGCAGCCTCCTCGCTCCCCTCAGGAACCTGATGACCAGGTCGTGCTTCCCTAAGGACTTACCTTCCACTGCTTCATGAGAAGCGGCAATGGCCGCGACGTAAACCTTAAGGGTGGAGGGCGACAGCCTGCGCTCCAACCCTTCTTGCAGGAAGGAAAGCACGACACTGATCGAACATCTCCGGGGGTCTTCTCCGCGAGAAGAGCACCAATTGACGAAGAGGTTCCACTTCAACGCATAAAGGTGTCTCGTGGACGACGCTCTTGCGGAAGTGATGGTTGCCGCCACCGCAGGTGGCAGCGAACTCAAACCTGCCTCGTGCCGTCCAGGAGCCACACGTGCAGCCTCCAAAGATCGGGACGAGGGTGCCACAGAGTGCCCCGTCTCTGAGAGAGTAGGTCTTGTCTCAGAGGAATAGGCCAAGGAGGTGCTGTCGCGAGGAGCAAGAGATCGGAGAACCACGTCTTGGTGGGCCAGTAGGGGGCACCAGCAAGACCTGCTCCTCGTCCTCCTTGATCTTGCACAACACCCGTGCAAGGAGGCTCACTGGGGGAAACGCATACTTGCGTGGGCCCCGTGGCCAGCTGTGCGCCAGCGCATCCGAGCCGAGAGTGCCGCGGGTCAGAGAATAAAACTGGGCGCAGTGGGACGAGTCCCGAGAGGCGAACAGGTCTATCTGTGCCTCCCCGAACTCGTCCCAAATCAGCTGGACCGACTGGGGATGGAGTCGCCATTCGCCGGAGATGGGGCGGACCCGGGACAGCTCGTCGGCTGCCCAGTTCCGGTCTCCAGGAATGTAAACTGCACGAAGGGACCTCAGGTGCTTCTGACTCCATATCAAGAGGTGGCGGGCGAGCTGCGACAACTGGCGTGAGCGTAGACCCCCCTGGTGGTTGATGTACGCTACTGCCGTAGTGTTGTCTGAGCGGACAAGCACATGCTGGCCCTTGAGCAACGCTCGGAAGCGGTGTAGGGCGAGCCGTACTGCCAACAGCTCGAGGCAATTGATGTGCATGAGGCGCTGGGCTCCTGTCCAGGAACCGGCGGCTGCATGCCCATTGCACATGGCACCCCAACCCGTGGTAGATGCATCCGTGGAGACAACGAGATGCCTGGAAACTCGGTTCGACCACGGGAAGAAGGTTCGGCGGCACGCTGGAGTCACTGGAACTCGGAGCGAGCCGCGATGCCATGCCCACCTCGGGACTCGATCGCGAAGCCACAGCTGAAGCGGTCTCATATGAAGCAAACCGAGCGGCGTTGCCGCGGCCGCGGATGCCATATGCCCCAGGAGCCTCTGAAATAGTTTCAGTGGAACCGCACTCTTGCCCTCGAACTGTCGAAGACAAGTCAGCAGTGAGTGCGCGCGCTTGTTCGTGAGCTGCGCGGACATGGCGACCGAGTCTATCTCCATGCCGAGAAAAGAGATCCTCTGCACGGGGCAAAGTTTGCTCTTTTCCCGGTTGACCCGAAGGCCCAAACGGGCTAGGTGCCGGAGCACCAAGTCTCTGTGTTCGCAAAGCTGAGCTCGAGAGTGTGCTAGTATCAGCCAGTCGTCGAGATAATTCAGGATGCGAACCCCGTGTTCGCGAAGGGGAACAAGGGCTGCCTCGACGATCTTCGTGAAGACGCGAGGGGACAGAGCTAACCCGAATGGGAGAACGGCGTACTGATATGCCTGGCCCTCGAAGGCAAACCGAAGAAACGGTCTGTGTCGAGGTAAGATGGACACATGGAAGTACGCGTCCTTCAGGTCGATCGCTGCAAACCAATCCTGATACCGAACACATTCGAAAATGCGTTTGGCCGTGAGCATTTTGAACGGTAGTCGATGGAGAGAACGGTTCAAAATGCGCAGGTCCAGGATCGGTCGTAACCCACCGGTCTTCTTGGGGACAATGAAGTAGGGGCTGTAAAACCCGGACTCCACCTCGGCTGGAGGGACCGTCTCGATTGCACCCTTCGCCAGCAGGGTCGCAATCTCCGCTCTCAGGAGTGGGGCATTGCCACCAACTATCGTGGAGCGAACTCCCCTGAAGCGGGGAGGAGACCGTGCGAACTGAATCGCGTAGCCGAATCTGATCGTTCTGATGACCCAGCGGGATATCCCGGGAAGCACTAGCCAGGCTTCCAGGAAGTGAGCCAACGGGGTCATGTGAACCACAGACGTCCCCCCGGAGGGGCAGCGTGGCGGGTCGACTGGCACGCGTGCAGGGATGACCCCGCTCGGATGCGTCGAAGCCCGCTCCCCGACGGAAGGGACCAGGGAAAGCGGAGCGTTCCACGGGGGTCCGTTCCGCCGGGGGTCTGGCGACAGAGGGGGAAGGGATTGGCGTAGCCCGGGGACGACACTCGCACCCTTCCGCACCCTCAGAGACAGAGAGGAATGTGTGGGCTGACGCACTGGAACGTCGAGCGCACTCATTCCAGTCTGTGGGCTCAGTGATGATGTCAAGTCTTTCTTAACCAACTCAGGGCGCTGCCCACCCGTGGGCGAGCAGCGGGAACTGAAAACGAAAGATTTTCCCCCGGCCCTCCACCGGGGGCAGGAGGGGGCCTGCTCCCGCCTCCTGGGGAAAAACTCAACTCCATCACTGAGCAGCCCGTATCAGGATCATCGCTTACCTGGCGTTTAGCGGGGTGTGCGGCCTGAGGGGGCTGTGACGCCTGCCGGCGGCCTCCTCCACGCCGTGGCCCGGATGAAGGCTGCTGCTGGGGCGGGGCGGGAGGCAGGGGAGCCGCGGGGGGGCGTCCTCGGCGGCGAGCAGCGGGAGGCATCTGTGCCGACGACTGGGTGGAGGCAGCAGCTGGTCGTCGGGGCAGAACATGTTTGATTGCCTCCGTCTGCTCCTGGGCAGTGGAGACTGCTGGGCAAGAGTTCTCGACTGCACCGCCAAAAAAGGCCAACCTGGGAGAGAAGGGCGTCGAGCAGACGAATCCGCTCAGCGCTCCGAGTGTCTGCCAGGTTGACGCTCCTGGACCACACTAGTGGCCATCACCTGACCAACGGCGCGAGCGGCCACTTTCGTTGCCCTTTTGGAGAGCAAGGTCAGTGGCGGACCGCAAATCTTCGAATGCCGTTGGATCAGTCCCGCCCTCGAGCATATCTCTGAGCATCTGCGCTTGCACAGTGCTCATCGCATGCAAAGCGGAGGCCGCCCGTCCCGCCGCTCTATAGGAACGCGCCGCCATGGCAGACGAGAACCTACAGGCTTTGGATGGGTGCCTAGGAGGACCACGGAGGAGGCGCCCTGTGGACACAGCTGTATCGCAACAGAACGCTCCAGCGGGGGCATCCCAGTGCACCCACGGGCGGCCCCCCCATCGAGGGGGGAAAGGCGGGGGAGAGATCGCGCTCTCGAGTGGACAGAGGAGTCCCCCAAGAGCGCGATAACTCCGCATGCAGCTCGGGGAAAAAAAGGCAATGGAGTTGGCCGTGGCCTTGCGGCGGCAGCTTTGTCCAAAAACCAATTATCCCTCCGTGAGAGATCGGGGGAGAATGGAGGATGCCACTCTAACCCAATACTCCCAGCGGCTTGAGACAGCATGCCGTCAGCTCGGGATCCGACACGGGCAGCGCTGGCTCTCCCGAAGGGGGCAGTGCAGCCGCATCCTCATCTCCCGAGGACTGTAGCCCACCTAGTGATGCTGCGATCGACATCACATCATCATCTGGAGCGCTGCTCGAAGCAGCCGGTACCACTGAAGAGGCAGCCGACTGAATCGAACTAACGCTCGCTGGCTCACGCACTGAGGCGGGAGGTGTGGCCCGAGAAATCGTCGGGGCTTTATGCCACACCGTCACCGTTAATTCGCCGGGTCCCCGGTCGACGGGCCCCCTTTCGTGAAGGAAGCCGATCGAGTAAGGGGACCGGGGCTCTCACTCTAGTGAGATTTTTTTTTTTTTTTTTTTATATAAAAATATATATTCTATATATAAAATATAATTTTTTATATATATATATATATATATATATTTTTTTTTTTTTTTTTAACCTCAGTGTGGAGATGGTCATGTCCCCATAGCAGGAACATGAGTCATCCACGAACGCTGCTGCTGCATGCTGAATGCCCAGGCATACAGAGCAGCGATCGCGACCATCAGATGACGACAGAAATCGACCGCATCCAGAAGAACACGGGCGAACCGTCTTTAAAAAGACGTGCCGCGTGTAGCTCTTTTACAGAGAGGAGGAAATTCACTCTTTCAGCGCTGAGGCGACCAGGGAGAAGCGCAAAGTCTGGCAGACCACTGCACAGATCGCAGGCAATGCAGAAACTCGCTGGGTACCGCCGTCACACCAACACTGAAGAGGACGCTCGTCTCGAAGAGTCTTGTAATAGCTTTCAGGAGTGAAGAGGTTCTCTTGGCTCCGAAGCGAAAACATACTGCGGTTGCGTTCACTTCCTCCTTTTATACTCACGGAGTAGGGCGGAGTACGCTATGCAAATTTCCGCAGCCCCAAGGCATTGCATGCCATTGGCTCGTGTTTAAATACTCGAAGAGGATTGGCTTTCTATGCGAAACCCCCAATCTCCGTCACTTCTGACGTAACTCGAAGTGACTACGAAGAGTTTTCTAAGGAGTTTTGCTCCTTAGTTTTCTACCCTAGTTTTGAGCCTAGTTAGCATGGTTTAAACCAGATCATTTCTTTCTAAACAGTTAGGCTATGTTTAGGTATTTTTCATGTTTTCCTCACACAATCATGTTTTTGATGCGGTGGTGAAGCATTCATGTAGTAAGGGTGGCGATAATAAAGCTCCTAAAAGCTGATGAAAAAGCAAAGATTATGAATAGGCTATGTCAAATACGCCAATAGCAAGGAGACATTTGAATTGTTTAGTAATAAAGATGAAGTTGAGGATGCTGACTCGCGATCTTCGCAGTAGGCTAGTGAATGCACCAGAGAGAAATGCACATTTCATTTCATTAGCAGAGAGCAGTCTGTTTTTGAATTGTTCTGTTTACAAGTAGACATTTCAATAAATATATATTTTTCAGGTCTGTGGAGTAGGCTATACTTATACGCTGAGTTTCGGTATAGCCTATACTATAGGCTATTTATGAGACGCGCACCAGCACGCCCCCGCGCCTTATCTATAATTGTCTGCTTTTACTTCTTAAAGACAATTGGTTGATGAAACATAGATTAAAATTAAGATACAATTAATGCTAAACGAAATTCACTTTAAAGAAAGGATTGTGTCTTCTTTTTGAGGTCTATGTGAAAGTTTTAAAGCAGTCTTTTAGTGCCAGTTCGGAGCGGTCGCATCCATAATGGAGAACTGTCACGTCTGTAACATTGTTTTTTGCGAACACGAAAAATAAAATAAAATGAATATTTTATGTTCTATGGACACTGGAGAGCCAACCCTTCCTCATCCGATTTGCGTAGTGCAATTTACAGAATCACAAAAAAATTATTTTGCCTCCTATTTTTGCGTGTCTATTTCCCTAGTATATTAAAAATAAAGCGTTGACTGATATTTGTCTAATGTCTGGAGTCCTTTAAGGGAGTAGCCTATATGGATAAACATAATGTTTCAATACATTATGTATTTTCTGAGAATTCATATTTCAAGTTTTGACTGCAAATGTCATGTCCATAATGCTGGACTTCCCCAATTTTAAATAATTTATCCTCAACTAGTTTTGTGGTGTAGATCTATGTATTTTATAATGTTAACTTCAAATAATACTAATAGCTTAATTTAAAGATGTGGTAGCATTGGATCTGGACGGTAAGGAGAATAACGCTGGAGTTGGAAGGTGTGTCGCGATTCTGCAGGTTCATGGATCTGAGTGTCGCAAATTGCGATTTCGGTTTCATATCGCATATCGTTACAGCCCCAATGTTAAGTTCTACTACTATAATTATTTTGGTGAAAGTAACTCAAAAGTAATACATGAGTAATGTAACGCATTACAATTTTGAGACAGTAATATTGTAAGGTAATGAATTACTTTTAAATAACAGTAACAATAACAGTAAATAACATTTACTGTTATTTTAAAACAGTACCTAATGTATTACAGTTTGGAAGTAACTTGCACAACACTGGTGTGCAGTGTGAGAGGGGGAGTGGCCAGCGGCTAGAGCGGCAAAAGCCAACGTGTGCTTCTTTTAGAGATATATTTAGTGATATCTTTTGCATTTCTAATCCAAACAACGTCAAAATCGCCACTGCACTTACTCGTGCCCGTAGCAAGGCACTTGTCAAGTTTGAGATCCATTGGACTAACGGTTCAAGATATATGCGATTAACAGACAGACACACACACACACAGACAGACAGACAGACAGACAGACATTCCTGTAATTTATAGATAGAAGGTTTGATACTGAGCTAATTACATTTTCTGAGCCACAAATCAACAAGCTGAACCTCCATCTCCACTGACCACATCAATTTCACTTTGTACTGTGCCATGACTGTGTTTATTATCCATCCGTTCTCTTTCTGATTGGATATTGTTTCGTTTCATGTGATAATCTCCAGAGCGTCCTCGGGGTTCCCCCCACACATCAAGATTTCTGAATATTTACGATTCGCGATCGGGACGGTTCCGACGTTCAGCAGTTTAGGACACTCTTAACACGCCTCACACCAAGGAAGAATCTGATAATTGAATCTGTAGAACCATTAAGATAATCGGGACATAGCTAAGATCGTCGGAAGAGGAATCAGCCCAAAATCAGCCCGATTATCTTTTGGTGTGCACCCAGCATTAAAAACAAACGCTCCAAATCCTATTTTTCCCCTCAGAATTGACAGTCCCCTTTTACTGCTGGATTACATTTTTGCAAAAAAAGAAAACGTACTTTTTAGTATGTTTGGATAGATGCTGAAACGTATAATATAGACATATCTGCAACATTTAAACGTAACATTTTTACGTTTTTACAGCTACAAAACGTAAACTATTTACGCATATTCTATATCATAAAGATATCTGTATAATTTCCATTTTTACCATTTTATAGATAAATGTAAGATCCCGAACTAATCCCAAACTTAAACATACCCATTTTATACTTAATATAAAAAAAGGGATAAAACGTAATGGACAGATGTGTTGGGAAAGGGCAGTTTTATTAACAATATAGCATTAAAATATATTTTGAGCCACCAATCCTACTCCTACCCCTAAACCTACCCATAACAATTCCTTAAAACTACATCAATTGTACTATCAATAATCAATTATAAGAATTATAACTAAATATTAATTAGTGCTGGGCTGCGTTTAAAACTGTTAATCGTGATTAATCACATTATTTTGTATTGTATTGTATTGGTTTATTTAAATAGAACACTATCGTCTGCATACATCAAACATTTATCTTCAGAACAAACAAGTCATGGAAATGCTAAATATAAGGGGGCCTAATGTTGAGCCCTGAGGAACCTCAATGGTTAGCCTTAGAGACACAGACTTGCTGTTGTTAATTAATACAGATTGTGTACAATCATGCATGTATGATTAAAACCAGCTAACAGTGCCACGAGAAAAAAAAAAATTGTAAAAGCTTGGTAAGTAGAACAGAGTGGTTTACTGTATCGAAAGCTTTCCTGAGGTCTAAGAATACAGACCCTGCTACTCCACCCTTGTCAAGAGAAGATTTTATTTTAAACAAGCACATGTTTGTTGTGTTTAGATCTAAAACCAAACTGCATTGCTGGAAAAAAGGGAAAGCTACTGTTTAAATGCTCGACAGTCTGCACAGCTATCCATTTTTCTGCAATTTTGGAAATGGCTGGAAGAATGCTTATTGGTCAGTATTATTCAAAGAGTTAGAAACACCAGATTTATAAACTGGCGTAACAGTAGCCGATTTCCAGGCCTTTGGAAAGGGACCACTGGAAATAGAAAGATTAAAAATCGAATAAATGGGAGTAACCAGAGCGGATCCTAAATCTTTAAGCATTTTGGTGTCCATTCCAAATACATCCCTGGCCTTAGATGGTTTTAGGGTTTTAATTATGTCAATGACTTTGGCCTCAGAAATATTTGTAATGAAGAAAGACTGTGTTGTTGATGCTAAGCATTCTTTTTTTGTTTGTTTGTTTTACTGTAAAATTCTTAGAGATTTCCGCTACAGATTCATTAAAATAGTTGTTAAAAGTATCGGCTATTACATTGGGTTCTGTTAAAATGTCTCCATTTAATTCAATTTGTAGCTATTTGTTTTGTCTTATTTTTGTTGGAATCACCTGTCAGTTTTTTTTAAATAATGTCAGGTTATTTTAGAATGTCCACATGCACTTTCCCAAGCAATAATGAAAAAGCCAGCTTTAGATCTTCTTATTACTTTCACTACTCTATTTCTTAAGGTCCTTTCATTTTTTTTTGATCAGCTGTTTGTATAATGAGTGCTTCCACATTGAACACAAACTTTTATTTCTTTCGCTTCGATGTCGATTTTTTTGTTTACTTTTGAGGCAATAGAAAAGGCTTCAGCCAATCACACACAAGGAAACAAAGGTGACGTGACTGCAACAATGACGGATCTTCTGATTGCTTGTGTGTCGAGTCATCTGTGAATGAAAATCTGAAACAAGGACTGGTGGGGCGTTGTCCTCAGTTGTTCGTATCGAGCCCAACCGGGTGTTTACAAGGCTTTTCAGTCCATTTGAGCCTTAAATCGTTTACTAAAAGTGTTTATTTGATTGCATATAAACGTATCCCCTGATGGATATAGGAGGACAGCTCAACTTAAGCAGACTACCATACATTGCTCTGAATCAATTAACGTTAGTTCCCTTAAGTTTGTGGTTTGTCTCGTCAGATGCGGTGCCACTGTGTCCTCAAATTGTCCCACATAGCCTACATCCGAAAATAAGTGCGGAACCAGCCATGATAAAATTTTAGCTCCGGTAGCATACTCTCTGTTCTTTAAGATTGGGTGCACCCAAAACCTTCTTTTCTGTTTTTAAAGGGACACTTCACCCATTTGCATTAAGCTTTGTAGCTTTAGAAACCCAGTCATATTGTTGAATGGTCATGGTTTATTCCCTTAATGGAGATGGAGAAATAAGGATTAAAGTGTTTTACTTCCTGCTAATTATGACGTAAAAAAAATCGTCATTTTGCGTCAGAATAAGCAGGAAGTCACATTTCATTAAAAAGTGTAGAGACTACAAACATTAGCTCATTATTATTCAAGGGTGTGGGACCCACTCACCCTACAGGCCTATTACAGATCAGTGGGTGGGACTTCACTTGCAGAGACTGAAATCAATATCCGCCATCTTGTTTGGAACCTAAGCTAACAAGCGCTGTGCAGATCGGAAGTATGATAATGACGGAAGTAACTAAACATGATATGGAAGAATGATATTACTAATGAATTTGCCAATGTAACGTTAACGGGGTTTTTTGTTGTGGGAAGACGGAGGCGGGAACCGGCAAACATTTAAAAAATTTAATAGTAAAATGAAGAAATACAAATACTCTCAATCTGCCGGCGTCGCTCCTCATTTAATGCTTTTGCTCCTCAGTGAGAGACGTGAGACCAGCGTGCGGTGTCTTTCATTATCACTCACACCACCAGCCTCGCGCCGTCCTCTTACGTCCCTCGCCCTCGATCGTCCTGCTCGCCAAAGCCAACTAACTAGACATTTTGTGTGAAACAAATTTCAAACTTTAAAGGTGACAGCTAATGTTAGCCTTGTAGACGGAACAGTGATTTCTCTGTTTGTGCAGTTCCAGATTAGTGAGTGTGACTTGTGGAGCTGTGCAATGTGGTGCATTATGGGAGTTGTTGTCTTACAAATGCCGCCCATCGGTTATTTTATTTTCTTTTCTCGGTCAAGAGGGCACCAAATTCAAAAATTCTTTTACATTTCGAGCCAACACCGGGCCCTTAAGCAGGATTTTTAATCCACTCGGTTTGTTCCTTCTGGCAGTAGGATCTTAGGAAACGTGTGACATCCTGGTTCAGACGTTCTGTTTGTCCGTTGGATTGTGGATGGTATCCTGAGGTCAAACTGATGTTGATATTCAGACTTTTGAAGAATGCAGTCCAGACTCTAGATGTGAATTGGGGACCCCGGTCAGAAACAATGTCCTCAGTTAACCCATACAAGCGGAACACTTGGGTTTGCACAGAATCTCAGCTGTGTTCTATAGCAGTCGGGAGTTTGGGTAAAGGTATGAGATGGCAGGTTTTAGAGAATCAGTCAACAATGGTGAGTATGGTAGTGTGTAATATGGGACCTGGGGCGGTGTGGTGTGGGAAGTGGTGTTAACAGTCCAGCAGGTAATTGTCTAGGTGATTTGGACATAGCTTAGTGGTGTCTACCTGCAGCATCGGCCACCAGAAGCGATTTTGCAAGAGGTGAATGGTAGCCGTGATTCCTGGATGCCCTGAACTGGGACTGGAGTGCACATGATCAAGGAATCGGGCCCGGAGCGGTTCAGGAACAAACAATAAATTGTGCGGACATTCAGAAAGGGGGTTTCACCTGACTGTTAGCCTGTTGAATCTCTGTGACCATATACTGTATATCCCACTGTACTAGAGCTACCAGTAGATTTGTCTGAATTATGCTCTCTGGAGTGTGATTCTGAATAGTACCTTCTGTTTGACATGATAGAACATCTGCTTTGATATTCTTGGATCCTGGTCGATACGTGACGGTGAATTGAAATCTAGTAAAGAATAATGCCCATCTGGCTTGTTGTGGATTTAGACGTTTAGCTGACCGTAGATATTCCAGGTTTTTATGATCGGTGAGGATGACAAAAGGTTGGCTTGCCAGCCAGCTATCTTGTGTTATCCAGCTATCTTGTGTTATCCAGCTATCTTGTGTTATCTTGTGTTATCTTGTGCGCCTGAGCTTCGTTTACAAGGAGACGTGCTGTATTCAAGCTTTTCTACATTGTTTGTATTTTGGTATTGCAATATATTTTTTTAAAATGGTTCGTAAGTGTGCATGTCGCTGATGTCCTAATCATCCTAATCGGGCGCACAATATAACACGTCAGCAGCGTCATTGGAATCGTGAACGAGCAATGACAACAGAACCGGATGAGAATACAATGCTGAATAAAGTCGTTGTTTTTGCTATGTTTGGACCAAAAAGTATTTTCGATGCTTTTAAAAAATTTGAACTAACCCACTCATGTCACATGGACTACTTTGATGATGTCTGTATTGCCTTTATGGACAAGGACAGTATAAGGTACATACATTTTCAATGGAGGAACAGAAAGCTCTCCGACTAAATCTAAAATATCTTAAACTGTGTTCTGAAGATGAACGGAGGACTTACGGGCTTGGAACGACATAAGGGTGAGTCATTAATGACATAATTTTCATTTTTGGGTGAACTAACCTAGCCTGGTTCAACCAGACTCTAGTTCATTTCATTTCCACATAGAGTCTGGAACCGCTCCATTGAAAAACGTTTACTTCCTTGTAGGCGGGTTCACTATTAAAGTTCAAATCTATTGGATCTGCCCAAAGTCACTCACGATCTGCCATAGCCAATCGCTAACGGGGTGTCGTGAGTGACGTATGTCACGCGCCGAAATGGCTGGAAACAACAAGTCCGAATGATCAGAGGATTATGTTTACAATAGGATTTCAGTCAACGAGCACCGCAGGTTTTGTTAATCTAGGAACAATTATTAATTCGAAATGTATATTTGACACGACGGACAGTGATATATTCATTCAATGGTGGAAGCTGTGTCTAATCATTACAAATACGCCGCTGTGGTCCTTTCTGATCTGCCGCAAATGCTGTAGCAGCTACAGTGAATGATCAGTCTGTCTCTATCTGCAGATGTGTAATAAACAACAATTTTGCATATTACGTCTTATTGTTTCTTAATTACCTTAATTATGGTCTTCAAAGTATGTGTTTGTACATTTTTATGTGGCATTTATTTTTTTTAGTAAAACAAATCAACCATTGCCATCTAAAACTGACAATCAAATATCTTCAAAGTATGGTTTTTTACATTTTTATTTATGACAATTATTATTTTTTTAAATCACAACCAATTTGTACGATTTACACATTTAAAACTGACACACCAACCTCCTGCACGAGTGCACAAGGGCTCAAAATGTTCTATTCATCACAAGAATCAGTAAATTTACAGTCGGGAATATGAGCGACTGACATGACTCCTGAGCGGATCTTCAACAATAGTCGGGGCTTCCGAACACCGCGAACACCAGGCTAAACCGTCCGTCGGTCATCGTGCACGAGCTGCCCAGCACAAACTTCCAAACTTTCTGCCTCCTTCACTTGGTCCTCAGTTGTGCAACAAGAGGTTAGACGATAACAATCCGGCTTTAAATTCTGTATATTCGGCAGTTTCTTTTCCAACAACGGACCGAATAGCTTTTCTCACGTCTTTCTCCGCTGCCATTACTGAATTGAAACTGACGCGCTTACATCAACGTCATCTTTCTCAGCCACTCCCTCTATTCGCTGATTGGTCCTACAAAAAATTGGTTTCTGGAAACCTAAGGATATGGAGCGATCCCAGACGTAGTACAGAAGTAAAATGAAATTGAGCGGAAGTGCGTAGGAGGGCGCAGCCAGGCTAGAACTAACCCTTTAAAGACCAGAACAAAGGGGCAAGCCTCAAGTTCGCGCGCTTCTCTAACATCAGAGCGGGGGTCGTCATCATGAGAGGTCATCCTCATGAAGAAGCCATGACGACATCAGGCAGACCAAATTAGACCAGCAGACAAATAACCCAAATCAAGATCAGGGTTAAACAACTCATTCAAGCCATCTAACTCGTCTTTCATTTCTTTCCTTTATTTTCTTTTTCGTAAAAGTCTCGTTTCAAAGTTAAGTTTGCTGCAAAGTTTCATTCAAACGTCTCTCCTGCAACGCACTTCCAACTTCAAAGACTTTCATTCGTCTGCCAACACCACATGACCGGCAGCTCAGAGACTTCCATCCAGGCACGAACAGACAGTCAAGCAACGGACCCGAGAAACTCCTTGACGAAAACACCCTGCAAGGACAAGCAAGTAACCCCAGACTTTAACTGAACTGGTGCTTTAATGTAAATTGAATAACCTGTCTAAGAAACGAAGGTTTAAATTAATGATTGATGGTTCGTTCTAGGTTACGTCTATGTAAGTGCATAGAGAAACTTTCTCTCTCATTCTCGTTCCAACTCACTCTTTCTCTCTCCCTTCCTTTCCATGACTGTATGAATGTGTGTGTGTGTGTGTGAGTGCGTTAGATATTAGTTTTATGTGTTTAGAATAGATAATAAAGTCTTGTTCATATTCGAAAAGATGATTGCCTTGTGTTGTGCTTCTACATTTAATGTCTTGAACTGTTTGATCTGGTTACCTTGCTAATACATAGTGTTTCACTATAGATTGGAAATTTATATCCGTTGCAAAGGTTATAATTACGGCCCGTTCAAATGAACGAGTCATTTGCTCGGTTCCATAGTGATTCGGTTAAGATTCATTGTAAATCAATGAATCATTCCTTTTGAGCTAAATTGGCCTTCCGGCCCCCTTAAAAACATTGTATATTATAGGTTACATATTATATGTTACGTTTGTTACACCAACGTGAAGTTTAATCTCTTTGGTGGTGTCCTGAATGCTTCCCTCTCCGAGGGGTCGGCCGTCTAACGCCTCCACTGCCAAGGAGGAAACACAAGGAGTTAAGTTGAGTCTGCATTGTTCATCAAAAATAAGGGATATAAAATTTCCAGCAGCTCCATAGTCAATGAGAGCTGTGGTTCTGAACTTCTTTCCTCTTATCGTGATAATTACTGGCAATATGAAACTAGATGGATTCATAGGAATTTCTATGCATGAACCGAACAGGAATTGGCAAACGGATGGGTTGGGCATGACAATTTCATGTGTCCTGATTGACCACAATAAATGCACAATTTGTGTTGTCTATGGCACTCTCTTTCCTCTGGAGTGATGTGAGAAAATCCAATCTGCATAGGTTCATGTTCAGTGGATGTTTCATGATGATAAAACTGTAAGGGTCAAACTGATCGTCGTGAGAGAATTAGAATATCCACTTGAAAGGCTTGACGGAATGTATTCCGTCAAAGTTATCCCTTCATCTCGGCAGGCCAATTCAGACTGGAGTTCTATAGTGAGACCTTTGCGAAAGAGAGTTTTCAGAGTGCTTTCGACCCAGTTAGTTTGTGCTGCGAGAGTGCGGAAAGTTAGAGCATAGTTTTACTCCCTTGAATGAGAGATAGTAGTTGTTCCCTGGCATCTCCACTCACAGTAGAATGCTCAAAAACATGACGGAATTGTTGCATAAATTCACTAAATGAAGCGAAGGAAGACCCATCAGTACTCCAAACAGCCGTAGCCCATTCTAGCGCTCGCCCCGTGAGCAGTGAACAAACAAATGCAATCCGGCTTGCGTTGGTGGTGTATAATAATGGTTGCTGCTCCACAAAGAGAGTACATTGAAGCAGAAATTTTTTGCATTTCGTGGGGTTTCCATCAAACTTCTCGGGGAAAGCCAGCCGTGGGGTTACTGAGGAAGTGGCGGCTGATGGAGGATTTTCTAAGGGAGGTCTGGCAGGTGCAACAGGGATTAGTGATTGCAGTCCGTAGTTCGTTCAGACCTTGAACCAGTTTCTCGGTGAGTGAAGTCAAATGATAAAGTTGTTGGTGATGAAGATCCAGACGAGATGCTTGAGAGGTGAGTTCTGTGGATATCTGCAGAACAGCTGCTGGATTAGTAGTCGGCGAAGTATTCAGTAACGAGGCTGGAAACTGAGTAGAATCCATTTGCAGCTTTACTGAAGTAACGTCAAACAGGCAGGGGTAAGAGAACAGCAAAACAGGGTTTTTAGAGAGCGGGCACAGAGAGTAATCAGATAACAGGCAGAAGATCAGGGCAGGCAGCAAGCAACAATAATCCAAAGCAATCCAAGTCAAGACAGGCAGCATACAGGCAGTAGTGATACAAAAATCCAGGGTCACTAAACAGAAACAGCAAGAAAGGGAAAACCGCTCAGTTATTACAGGCCGTGGCAATGCAATACTTCACACTGAACTTCTGTTTAGAGTGTGGCCATATAGCGAGTCTGAATTAGGTGCAGGTGTCTGTGCAATCAGTCCCATGAATGAAGCATTATGGGATTTAGAGTTCCAGAGTAAACTAGTATTCCGGTGAAGGCTCGCTCTGGTGGAAAAGAGGAGGCGGTGCAGGAGCCGCGAAGAAGGCGGTGAAGAAGCTATGTGTGTTTTATTTTTGTCTGCATCCTTTTATTTAATCGTCCTTTAAATTACAATTCTACAATAAAAAAAAAAATAGAAATTGTAATAAGAAAACATATAAAATGCGCAGCACAGATGTTACTGGTTCTAGCCATCACAAACAAACAAACTCCTCTTCATGGAGAGTGTGTTAGCCAGTGGCTGCTGGTGAAAAATATCTTAGTGTCATATTTGGCATTTCAATAGTCTGCTAACCATGGAACTCAGGTCTTTTAGCATTGTGGCATGCTCTTCCTCAAGACATCTGTCAAGAATCCACCATTCTCTCCATCAAAAACCTCTTAAAAACACTTAAAAAAATCTGAATATTACTCTTCAGCTCACAAACTTTAAAGGTTCCATGACATGCTCATTTGTGTACGCTTTGATGTAGACCTCTGCCTTGTTATGGATATCGTAAGAGATTAATGTAAGTAACCTCTAAATATAACGGTCATCTTTCATGTTGAGGTTTATTTTTTTTTTTTAATTTCTTAACCTATATTGTAAAGCGACCTGGGGTGTTGGAAAGGCTATATAATTAACAATTCTTATTATAATTAATTTAAATAACGAACCAAATATAATTTAAGGATACCAGTGCTCTGTGAAGAAATAATTATTTAATGCCAATATTAAAAGGTTGAGCCAGTTTTGCACAAAAACAAACGTAGTGCATAAACTTTGCATTTGAAATTGGTTTAAAAATGAAAAATGGTTTAGCTCGGCAGTACTGCGCATGAGGAGATGTAGAGATGTAGGCTTTTCTCGCAGCACTTTACATAATTAAACTTATGGCATCCAGAAGATCCAAACAACAATCGTTTTTCGGTTCTTTGCCACTGTTGCCTTTGGCTTGCTCTGTTGGGGATATTCAAATTAATTAACCAATCAGTAATACCCTTGATCAGCTCTACCAAACATGGGTGTTTTTCCACCAAGAAACAAACATTGTTATTGTGGTTTGATTGATACTGTGAAGTTTTGATGCAATCTATATTGTGAAAAGCACTGTATAAATATACTTGACTTGACTTAAAATGACAATAAAACACATGGGTATGCAAGAATAAATTGTATTCATTTCAGAATTAGTCAAGTTACAGATTTCAATGAAAGAATGTCTGTTTATGTGTGTGCGTTTTGGAGAGAGCTTTCTGGCCACCTGGCCTGGCTCTGAGGAGATACCGATCTCTTTGAAGCCTGACCCCCGACTGTTTGTGTGTTGTACACAACATTCCTTCTTGTCAGAAAGGGGAAGGCTTTGTTTTAACTCATGTTCACTATGAATGTGTCAATGAACGCCATTAGGAACAGACTTCCTGCTGCTCGCTGGTGAATTACTATAGCCATAAGGCAAAGGTTAAAAGCTTTTCAGACTTTTGGTACCCAGATAGCAAACTGACATTGAATCAACGTGGAAATATGACATCGAAACAACGTTGATCTGACATTGTTTTGCTCATCGAATTAACGTTGAACCAACGTCAGATGCGTCATTCTTTCAAAACTAACGGAAAATCAACTTGAAATCAACGCGTTGTTTCAACGTTATGAAAGCAAACCAATTTTCGATTTAATTTAGCTTTGAAGAATGCCGCGTCTGACGTTGGTTCAACGTTAATTCGATGAGCAAATCAACGTTGTTTCAATGTCATGAGAGACGTTGTTTCCACGTTGATTCAATGTCAGTTTGCTGTCTGGGTAAACACTGAGCTGTTAAACTCAAATGTCTTCATTTGTAAATGGTTGTCATGTGATAAAATATTCTTAGCATTCAATGAATATATTCAAAACAGGACTCAAAACTCTCAAAAAATATATAAAATTGTATTTTTGCTTAACCCTCTGAAAATGCTGACTAAATATTATAAGTTGTTTTTATTTTTTGAGTTTTTTGATTTTGGTTTAGTCCTGTTAGTGTTTCCCAGTCTGTTTAATTCCTTCAGTGGTCGTCATCGATGTATGGTTGTGTGTTTTGAAGTCCTGGAGTGTTTTCCCTTTGTTCCTGAAAGTTGAGTTTGCAAATAAAGCATCTACATTGAGGTTCCTTTGTCCTCGTCTTTGACATCCTGCACAAACCTGACAGTGACCAGACTTTGAGACATGTCTGAATACAAAAAACCTCTGATTTGAAAGTTTCATAGCAATAAGCATAAGATAAAGTAATAATTAAATCAACAAAATTCATAAGATAAAAAAGCTTGGTTTGAATAACCAGATAAACCTAATTTTATTTTTTAGGGAATATTATGATTATTTGTTTCTTAAAATAACTTCAGTAACAGAGTTGAAGGTTCACTGCAGTTTTAAAGGGATAGTTCACCCAAAAATGAAAATTCTGTCAGTAATTACTCACCCTCAATAGCCGCATTTCCACTGCCGGGCTAGGGCTGGGCCAGAGCTAACAGCGAGCCGAATCGAGCCAGTGGCTCGGGACTCAAGCACCAGGCTTGCGTTTCCACTGCCGGGCCAGTAGCCCCACAACGCTCCCCTAAACCCCGCCCCTAACACACCTTTCTGGATTAAACGTCATACAACCCAGCCCATTTCAGCGGGTATTATGAATTAATTTATTTTTTAAGTTAGGAAGATAACATGTATATTAACTCACCGGCCGTGGCTGCAATAGTGTCCTGATTGTCTCACGAGTCGCCACTAACAGAGGGATGGTGACCCAGCACACCGTCCATCAAGTCGAACCATGGAAAAGTCCTTCTCTGAACTCCGCTTTGTCCATTGTGCATTTTAATCGCCTTGTACAATACTGCGCCTGCAACTTTTTTATTTTTTCCTGAACTTGAAGGGTTACTCGCTGAATGTTTGGCTTAGAAAGTTCAGCATCGATGTATTTTGTAACATCCTCGTTTCTTCACACGCTGTGACGTCGTACAAATTGACGTCGTACCCTTTCTCCTGCCCAAATGCTCAGAAGAGCTGTGGTATCCTCGACAGACCAGTACAGGCGATTCTCCATTTCAAGCAGCGATTTTTTTTTGCGCGATATTGCTGCAGATCATAATAACGTTCCATAACACAGATAAACTCCGCCTTTTACCTTGAGTGTGCCTCTAGCCCGAGCTGGCCCGCTCTGGCCCAAGGTATTCGACGGGCCAAAAATCCTGGCCGTTGGCCCCGAGTAAGCCCGATCAAGCCCCAGAAGTGACAGTTGAAACGCGACTAGCCCTGGCACGCACTAGCACAGGTCAGCACTCACCCGGCAGTGGTAACGCGGCTATTGTTTTCTGCTGCACATCATTTATTTTATATCACGCATGCACACCAGTTATGTGAACCCCTGAATATATAATTTATTAGCACTTTTGTCTGCATCTATAAACTCAGTCATGCACACTGTCCTATACAAACGCTATCTGTGCACATGCTACTTCAACCCGATCTCATGGGAAAACTTGATATTTTAGAGGTGGCGATTTCACATTCATTGAAAAAAATATATACGCCTTTCAAACTACAGGGGTTGGACAATGAAACTGAAACACCTGGTTTTACAACACAATAATTTGTATGTACGGTGAGGGCCTCATTTTGCATCCAAATACAGCACCAATTCATCTTGGGAATGACAGATAGAAGTCCTTCACAGTGACCAGAGGGTTTATGAGGGGTTCCTCTTCCAGAACAGTGTCCAGATCACTATATGATGCTGGTGGACTCGCTCCTCCAAAACACCTCAATAATATTCCGATCTGGTGACTGTGCATGTTCAACGTCACTTTCATCTTCATCAAACCCTTCTGTCACAAGTCTTGCTGTATGTGTTGGTGCATGATCATGCTGATACACGGTTTGAGCATCAGATGCTCATGATCCTCCAGAAGGGTTTGGTAGTCCTCTGCAGTGTCGTGTCCATCAAATACAATCAGGATTGTCATGATATTGGAGCTCAAACCATCACTGATCCACCCGTGCTTCACTCTGAAGATTGGCCGCCAGGCATATAGATGTGAAACCTCCAACATTGGCCAGTGTTTCAGTTTCATTGTCCAACCCCTGTAATCTAATTATGAAGGACCACACCTAACCCATCTAAACCTACCCCTCAATGGGGTTTAAACAGATCTCATGAAAACGTACAAATGAGATTGTATGAATTAGCCACCACTTCAGCAAACGTAAAATAGTTAAAATTGCCAAGAGATTGTGTTGGATACTTCGGCATTGTCTGTGCAAAAAAAAAAAAAAAAAAATTGTTTTACAAAAGAGCAAACACAACAAAGGTTTCCCTAAATGTGTCCATCCTGATTTCCCGACATAGATACTGGAACACTATAATTACTATGCGTACGGTGGTCCAGTAGTGCACAACACGATGAAATTTAAACAACACAACAGAAACAAGCCACAACACAACGGAAAAACCTTACAATGGCTGCTGCGTACACTTGTCCGTTAAGTCCATGAGACCGTAGGGTGTCCTATTTGTCATTTTAGGTTTCAGAAGGGTGATTGCAAGCGCCCCCTTTGCGGTCGATATGCGTTCTCGTTGTGCACGAACCCATTCTGATGTGAGCTCCACAGCAGACTTCTTCTCGAAGTCTAAGCACCATTACGTCACGAAATTGCAGACTCGTAGGAAGATAGCAAGTGTTTATGGTGCCATTTGGTTTATGATCTATGCACCAAGTGTATCTGTAGTTGTTCATGGCCACATATTTTTAAGGAGCACTGATATTGGCTTGGAACAAGATTGTTGTTGAGGACAGTTGAAAGGTAGGAAATTTTTACTCAAGTTTCCACATAAAAAAAGAATGGTTAGCACATTTATTTGTACGGTAACAGCATGAACAGTAGTACTGAATTAATGTTCAATATTTTTCATGTGATAACACTGTATAGCATACTACTCTGACTGAAACATTATTTGTTGCATATTGTGCACTATGTCACACACTATTCTTGAAATATCATAGACAGTATGCACTGTGTACTAGTAAGCAGTAAGCAAAAAGTTAGAGTGCCGAACACAGCCACGATGATTGATGTGAAGGAATCATGAATCACGAAATAAAGACAATGTCTAATTGGTCATACTCAGAACTGCTTTAGGCAGAATTTTAAATCTTTTGACACAAACAAATCTTAGGTCAAGTCACAAAGAAATAAGCCATCTAATTGGTCTAGCCTCATTTTTTTTTTCATTTTACTTTAGTTTCTTTTCTGCGGAGAGTTTACTTTTGCAAGTACTTTTGCAAGTATTTAAAGATAAATATCTAAAGAGAAATATATTCCGAATTGTCTTCCTAAGTATAGTGTGTTTACACCTACTTAGGATATTGATGTCTGTTGCAGAGTTTAGAGTTGCAGACTGTTCAATTGATTGCTGGACGATTCATTTGATCTGACATAATATTCATTGTTTAGTTTTTGTTATAGTATTGTTATAAATATCAATCTATCTTGCATCTGCCGATATTATAAAGCTGTGTGTGTGTTTTCATGCTCACTTGAGGGCTGTTTGACCCAGGGGAAAGTGAATCTGCTGTTTCAGTTAACAACTTATGCTAAAATAACTAGATAGACAATATGATGACATATAAAACTAACACAGTCTCATCCCAAGACGTCATATAACTGACGTCTTGGGACGTCTTTTGACCATACGTCAATATCCGCCTTTTTAGGGCCCCCTGAAACGTCGGTAGATGGCGATCCCGGGCCGTCATACAACTGACGCTTTACCTTTGTTCAGTTAGGTGACGGGTTAGGTTTAGGGTTAGGTTTAGGTCTGGGGTAGAGTTAGGATCCCATAACCTCATCTGCCGACGTTTAAGGGGGCCCTAAAAAGGCGAATATTGACGTATGGTCAAAAGACGTCCCAAGAAAACACAGAACACCATGCAAAGAGCGCGTTTTTTTTTTTTTTTTTTTTTTTTTCTCAAATCACGCAGCAGAATGCCTAACGCAAGTCTTGTACTGTTTATCCAAAAATACGAAATATAATAATGAAAACACTGGACATGTCAATAAAACATAAACATAACATCTTCCCAAACACATACCAAGCTTATTTAAAAACCTCGAAAGCATAAACACTCATTCAAAGTACCTGGAAAAGGGAGATGTAAACAACCATAAGTTCCCGCCTCCTCAGCACGAGCTGACCGATACATCGAACACATCAAGAGAGGCGGGACTTAAGGCAGAACAGCCAATCATCAGCTGGATACACTCAAAGCCGGTGTCATGTTTGAGAGGAGACAGCCGCAGCGAGCGCACACACACACACACACACACACACACACACACACACACACACACACACACACTGAGCGCCAGAGAAACGGAGGAGCGACTGTAGGAAGGCGTTTGTGTAAAACTGCGGAAAAACGGCAGAAAAAGTGTGGGTGTTGAACACTCTCACCGAGAAAAGTGTGGGTGTTAAAACACCCACATCCCCCACGGTTGCGACGCCCCTGCTAACATCCCTGTACATTATCCCCTCAAAATGTCTGTCATTTCTCAAATGTCATGCGTGGTTGTATTTATTTTCAAAACCTTCAAACGCTTTTGTTCATTGTTGGACAAAAGCTGTGTGAGACTGAGTAATTATGTTTGATGGCATCTTGGTGTGACATGATTTTTGAGTGGCATGTTTGAAATGTACATGAAATGTACAAATGTACACAAGTTGTATTTACTACTTTTATGGTAGGCTGCAGCTAATTTTACACCCTGTTTGGTGGATCCACCCATCAGCTGAGCTGGCTATATTCAGGTCTGTTTCTTTGGTTTGAGCTTTTCTTCCACACTCTGTAGAATTTGCAGAATTTATGAATCGGTTATGGTTTTATGTGTTTGTTTATTTACTGTACATTCTATGCAATCACACATTTAACCTGGTAAAAAAAAAAAAAAAAAATATATATATATATATATATATTCTAGGTGATTGCTAGATAATTGCTTATATATATATATATATATATATATATATATATATATATGTATATAAGCAATTATCTAGCAATCACCTAGAACATTTTGGTAACAGCATGGCAATACATTTACAAATACTGAGAACACCTTAGAAACAACATAGTAACATATGGCAAGGCATGGGCAGGCAAATAAAATTAGTTTGGAATATGTAAAAATCTACAGGTCTTATCATACCTAAAATCTCTCTCCAGTAATTAGTGACGGATGAGAGGAAGCAACTGAACCTACATCAGAAGTGGAATATTTCCGCTGACACACAAGAGTGCTGGGAGTACAGGGACTATCAGAAGTCCAAGGGTGATTTTAATCAGTCCTCATAAGAGTTACTGATCCTCGCAACGGGCCTGTCTTGTGCCACCAGTCACTTAATGATGCGGATAGGCATCAGGGGAAAAAAATTGTGTTCTCTCGGCTTCCCATGCTGTGGGTATACGCTCTGGGGAATGTGATAAGTAATGTCGGATCTCAGCTGGTGTCTGACAGAGTGAGAAGCATGTAATCCTCCAAAGGATTTGACTGTGGCAATCGCTTCAGCTATTGTGTGTCTCTAGAGACATTCATGCATCTTCATGATCAGGAGTGGTTTGTTTATCATGCTTTTTGTTTGTCAATCATGGTTCAATGAACTGTGTTAATGTTTTAACATAAAAAAAAAATAAAATAAACAGAATTTATTTTAGAAACTGTTTTACTGCTTTTGATATTAACTCCATAATAATCAATATTCTATTTTATATTTCATGATATATTTCATACATTTGTTATATTGTTTTTCATTTTGATGAATCACCTAATTAATACATGTACAAGTAATATGTTCAATCATGGAAATCAGATTGTCGATTGTGGCCTGTGGAATGTTGGTCCACTCCTCTTCAATGGCTGTGCTAAGTTGTTGGATATTGGCAAGACCTGAAACACACTGTCATATACGCCGATCCAGAGGATCCCAAACATGCTCAATGGGTGACATGTCCGATGAGTATGCTGGCCATGCAAGAACTGGGATGTTTTCAGCTTCCAGGAATTGTGTACAGATCCTTGCAACATGGGGCTGTGCATTATCATGCTACAACATGAGGTGATGGTCGTGGATGAATGGCACAACAATAGGCCTCAGGATCTCGTCACAGTATCTCTGTGCATTCAAAATGCAATCAATAAAATGCACCTGTGTTCGTTGTCCATACCATATGCCTGCCCATACCATAACCCTACCGCCACCATGGGCCACTCGATTTACAATGTTGACATCAGCAAACCGCTCACCCATATGATGCCATACACACCTTGTTGGTCTGCCATCTGCCAGGAAGACCAGGAAAACCAGAACACATCTCTCCAAAGTGCCAGTCGCCATTGAATTTGAGTATTTGCCCAATCAAGTCGGTTATGATGAGGAACTGCAGTCGATCTTGGAGGTCTAGATGTGGAGGTCCTGGGCTGGTATGGTTACAACATGGTCTGCGGTTGTGAGGCCGGTTGGATGTACTGGAGACGGCTTATGGTAGAGAAATGAACATTCAATTCACGGGCAACAGCTTTGGTGGACAATTCTGCAGTCAGCATGCCAATTGTACGCTCCCTCAAAACTTGCAACATCTGTGGCATTGTTCTGTGTGCAGTGGTGACTGCTGGTCTTTCAAAGAAGGGAAGCTCATTTTCGGCATACATCATAAAATTCTCCATTTATTTATATTTATATTAAAGGGGTGGTTTACTGCTTTTTTTATTTGCATGATTCTGTTTATGGGGTGCAATATACCATGTATTTGTGGTTTTTCTTTTTTAAAAAGTCTTATTTTTCATAAATTTCACCTTTATTTTAAGCCGCTTTCTCCTCTGTTATTTGAACGACCGGTTGACTTCCTGAGTCTATGAAACCACCCCCTCAGAAACAGGCAGTGGGCTCAGATTGGATAGTTTGGGCCAGTGTAGGCTTTGCCTGGAACTCTGAAAGTACACGAGCGACTTTATACTCAACATGACATCATGACTTTTGCGTAAACATATACGCCACTTTCGAGTCACGTGGCGTGTTATCTCGACGCATTTTGAGCTATCCGCGTGTATCCACGTGTATGCGTATATGTCTGTACACGCAGTCGAATCTCCAGTCATAAATGCCATTAACCCCAGTGACGGTTAAGTTCAGGGATGGGGTTGAGAGGTAAGTCATATCTTTTTTTTTACCTAGGATGGTAAGGGAACAGTCATAAATGCCATTAACCCCAGTGACGGTTAGGTTTAGGGACGGGGTTGAGGTCCCACAAAATAACATCGAACTAACTGGCTACTATGTACACAAACAGCATTGGCTTTGGTTTACATTCTTGATCAAATCTAAACATAACATAAAGTATATATATATATATATATATATATATATATATTTATAAATTTACAACATTAGTACATATACAAAATTCAGGTCCATAATGTTTGTACGCATTTGTCGTAGACACAAAATAGAATAACTAGTAGCCTAGTGGCTATAAAGCCAGCGCTGGCATTTGATAAAACTAAAACATTACATCTGAAATTATACATGCAAATACATTTAAAATGATTAAGTATTAGCCTACTAACAGGTTGTGGCCCAACAACTGCTGCTTCTGGTTTTAAAGTTAAAACTGCTTCATGTTTTAGTAACAGTTTCTTGTTGAGTCCGGCATTGAATTCGTGGAGATTCTGGAAGCTGTCTTTCGTGTAATGCGCAGTACAGAGAGCTATGTCATTTTCAGGAACATAATCAAACATAAATTGTATCCATTGATGACGAACTGCAGCATCCGTGGGAAGCCTGAACCAAGAAGACCTGACAGCTGGGTGAACACAACACACTCGACGAGCCACAGAAATATGTCCATGCCCTTTTTTGCATATTCTGGATGGAGGGTTGATGAAAATGTATGGGTTGGTGACGTCTAAAACCCGTTGTAGTCCCAATCGAGTCGTTTTTGTAGGCATTAAACTTCCTGATTTTTAAAAGATGACATCTCTGCTTACACTGAACTTTCAGCCCTGCAACTTTGCAGATACTGTTCATGCACCAACAGCAACATTACACACTAATTTTTCAACATTAACCCCCCCCCCCCCCCTTTAAGTATATAACGAGCAGCAGGTGCAACTGCACTTTGCAGTTTTTTGGTGAGGAGCCAAGCCTGATAAGTTTGCCACCCCGTTGGGCAGCTGACATCTCCATTCTCTCCTTCTGGGAACGAGGGTTAACATTTGTAACTGGGATGTACATTTTCAGTAGGTCAGTCGCCGCCACGTTGATCAGCTGAACCACCTGGTAGTGGAGTCGCCATTCTCCAGGTAGCACAGCTCGTGAAAGCTCCTCGGCCACGCGGTTGAGCACACCGGGGACATACATGGCTCAGAGACCTCAGATGCTTCTGACTCCAGACGAGGAGATGGCGGGCAAGTTCCACCATGCAATGGGAGCATAGACCACCTTGCTGGTTGATGCACTGGGGAGAACACACTGTAGTTGCAGCCGTTGTGTGTGCTGACGCGCCAAGTACACTGCAGCCATTAACGCCAGACAGAAGGAGATTCACATCACCATATAAAAAGAAGCGTAAATGGATAGAGAGGCAAAGGTCATCTATTTTCATAGGTCATCTATTTTCTCTGTGGTACATGAAGGATGAGCCCGACAACCAGGACCAGAGTTCCAACCTGGGACTTGGAGGTGGTTCTTGAAGGGTTAACCCTTAAAGAGTTTCTGTATCTTGGGGGATACAGTCATTTAACAGGCTGTAGGGGGAGGGGCTATGGGGGGAGGGGCATTATTTGGTTGCAGTTGATGAGAAACACTGATGGGGTGATGGGTCATGTAATCAGGTCATGTGACTTTATGCTATAACATTCCAAATATTTGTATCAAAATCCAAAATGGCAACATACGTGGACAAAGACACTGGCCATGAGCAAAGTGTTTTTATATTTTTCACGATTATGATATTTTAGAGTGATGTTGTTTTAGAAAGTAGTTTTTTTTAAGGATAGTTTTACATGTTCTTGTTGATATTTTTCAAAATAATCTTCACAACTTTGATTATCAAGCATTGAATGTCTGTATCCTGGGGGATACATTGCCCATATAAGGGTATTTAATAGGGCTGATTACTCACAGATATTCTCATGTTTTGAGGCCTGTTCTCTACAGATATTGAATAGGATAAAGGTTTTGGATGTGCCAGGATGGGCAGATATCCATCATGTGTCAGAAGTGCAAAGTGAGGCTTTGCCTGGTCACTGGAAGAAATGCTTGCAACTGTTTTGTCAGCTTCCATTGCCCATAGAATATATCTGTTGTGGGGCACCACAGGAAGATGGTAGAATTAAAAAAAACAAAACAGGAAAAAGGTATTTTAAAAATCGGCACATGAACTGTTTAAAAAAGTTATGAAATATTCAATGTATATCGGCAATGCATCTTGGGAGAAAAAGTTCAGTGTTTTCCAATTTTTCTAATGTTGTATGGATAACCGGTCGGATATCACGCGGATACGTTTTCAGTAGCTTAAGGTTTAAATATAGATTGAATGTCAGCTTTTTGTCAAAATTGGGTTTTTGTTAAATTATTATTCTATAACATCTTGTTTATCATCTCTGAATATATCTTGGAAAAATCACTAGTCTAGTGAAGAAAAACAGCGATTTATAATGGCCAGCTGAAAAGACTGTGTTTCTCTTTAAGAACATTTAGGGAGCGAAGGGACAAAAACAATATCTCCTGTTTCAGACTGATCTCATGAAGTAGCGTGTGTATGACACGCCAATTCGTATTTCCATTTTTGGCGTGCTATCAAGACGCATAATCGCCTTTCAGCGTGTTTATGAACGCCGTTGACTTAACGTTATATAAATATATGACTTACCTCAACCCCGTCCCTAAACCTAACCATCACTGGGGTTAATGGCATTTATGACTGTTCCCTTACCATCCTAGGAAAGAAAAAGATATGACTTACCTCAACCCCATCCCTAAACTTAACCGTCACTGGGGTTAATGGCATTTATGACTGGGGATTTGACTGCGTGTTCGGACACGCGGAATGACGCGGACGTTAATGGCGTAGACATATACGCATACACGCGGATACACGCGGATAGCTCAAAATGCGTAGAGATAACACGCTACCTGGCGCGAAAGTGGCGTATATGTTTACGCAAAAGTCATGATGTCATGTTGCCTGTTTAGCTCTCCTTCTCTTCGCCTGTCAATATAAAACACATTACAGAATAAAGTCCAGTCCTGAGTGAACTACAACAGCACACAAGTTTTTATTTACTGTATTTTTATTCAGCGTTATCGTGTGGTGTGATGCGGAGCACAAGAGAACAACAGAGTTTGAAGCTGCTCGCTTAAAAGATCTTGCACGCCTCTCAATCGTCCAATTTCAAAACGGTTTTCACAGGATTAATTTTGAGTTTGTAAGCTTTCGAATGATACCTAATCTATGATGATTACTAAAATATGTGATACGAAAAAAAGGCAATAAATAAAGTGTGCCAAGTCGTCCCGCTATCAGGACGTGACAGTTAGAGTTCTAGATGTACATTTTTTTAATAAAATGAATCCTTTTTTTATTGCCTGTGTTTGAAGGGGTTGTAATCATACATTGCAATGATCCACTTTTCGGGTTTTGCTATTACCTCTTAAGGCCAATATTCATATTTAGCCTATATGTGAGGTCTCCGGGTCGGATTTTATCGAGCATCCTGAATCCTTCACCGGAAATACCGCCGTGCATAGAGCCCATAGCAAGCTCCATAAAATACTCACCACAGCATCAGTCCAACGTCAAGCCTCCAACAGGAACACACCATTACCTTTGTCTCCCAAAGTCTCTGAAAGATCCCTTGCTCACCCAGTAATGTATACTCACCTGTGAAATACTAACCTCTGTATCCTTGTTCTGCTGTCTCCAGAAACCCTGTCTGAATCCATGTATCCTGAGATCCAGTATTCTCCTGAGCCTCCTAGGCTATTCCTCCTGAGTTTCACTTGCTCGTGGCTGCATCTGATAGAGATAAGACAAGTATTACCGAACTGTGACTGCTTGACATCAGCTAACCTGAAGACGATCTGCTCACCTGTGATCTTGCCCGCATGCAGTAATCCTCACCGAATCCACCTCTGAACTTTGAACATTCACCTTTGCACTTGTGTCACTTTAAATAAAGCTGTGTTTGGATTCACTTACCTCTGTCTCTGTGCCTGTATCCTGACACCAACACACTGGTCTCGCTCTTGCTTCGGCTCGGCAGCCAGAGTTGGTGAGATCAACAATATGATGTTGTGTTGTTATAGTTGCAATCGAGAGGCAGGTGAGTGAATGTTGGTGTCGGTTTCTGTGAACTGAATGATTGTGTCAGGATCTGCAAACTCAGATATGTGTAAGTACCAATCTTTTATACTATGTTTATACTATTATACCTTAAGTGTGCCAGGGTCAGAAATGGCCTTAGTAGAGTCAAGTGACAAATGTGTAAGGGAGGCAGCCCCTGTGTTAAAAACTGGTAGAAAGTGGTCAGCAAATAAATCTGTAGTAGAGGCAAAGGTTGCCCTTCAAATTGGGGATATCGTGGGACAGGTACAGCATGGAAGAGGGGGTTTTGGGCTCAGTTCTGCTCCTCCTAAATGGCACAAGGAAGGCCCACCTCAAAGGAGGAAGCTGGTAGTCAACGAGGTGCGAAAGCAGGAGGAGAGGATGAGGTGTATAAATTCCCATTTCCCAAGCCAAGCAGGGAGAGTGGATGAGATGGGAGAGAGTAGGATCAGTTTCCATAATGTTCTCCCATCACCGCAGAACCTAAACCTCTGGGTAGGAGAGGATCCCTCTTGTCCTTTGTGTTCATCACCTGCCACATTAAGGCACATTTTGACAGGATGTAAGGTGGCTCTTAGCCAAGGTTGGTTTACTTGGCGCCATGACCAAGTACTGCGATGTTTGGCTTTAGCATTAGAAGGCAAGCGTAGTATGACCAATAAGTTGCTGCTGTTCTAGCAAAACATTACATGCATAAGACAATATTCCTCCACCCAGGTGGGCAACCATCAAGAAAAGGTGTTAACATCAATTCTTACCCAGGACAACTGGAAGCTGCTAGGGACTGGAAGCTGCTGGCTGATCTCGATCAATGGCTTATTTTTCCACCTGAGATTGCCACCACTAACCTACGACCAGAAATAGTTTTATGGTCTGGATATGCATGCATTGTTCAACTGATAGAGCTAACAGTGCCATGGGAGGATGCGGTAGATGAGGCATGTGAGAGGAAGAAACTGCGGCATACTCATCTGGCCACTGAAGCAGAACAGCGAGGATGGAGAGTCCAGGTTTATCCAGTGGAAGTGGGTTGTCAAGGTTTTGTGGCACACTCTACAACCTGGTTCCCCAGAGATGTCGGTTTCAGTGGCCAAGAATTGTGTCACTAAAGAACTTATCTGAAGCTGCAGCAAGGAGCAGGAACTGGCTGTGGTTGAAACGGAAAGATTCTAGCTGGCTGTGTACTGGCCATCACACTACGGTTTTGTAGAATTCTTGAAAAACGTGAATAATCTGTTGGTTTATTTGTATAGGTTGCATAGTATTTACAGTCATTACGTTCCTGTGTATATTGCGTGAATGGCGAGTGCTTGGGCAGATATTGTGTTTTGCGGCAGGTGGTATGCCATACGGAACCATTGCCACTGAAACTGCATTAACGTACCAGTGGGGCTCGACAGCCTTAGTCAAACGGGTTGGCGCATATGGTTGGGTTGCGCAGAGATTGTGAGATTGTGGTTAGGTCTCAGCAGCAGGAGGGATGTAGAGGTCAGTAAGCTGGGCTGAGTTGAGTGGGGGACGGAGGGGGGTGACTCTGGGACGCCAGAGTCACTGTTGAGTCCTCTTGAGGTGTCGTGGGCTAGTCGACGAAACACTGAGGACAGAAGGAGCCCACTTGAAGACCCTGGAGATGTCCCCTACTCGGCTCAATCCAGACGGTTGTCTTGCTGGTCCACTAGGGAGACCACATTGTAGTTGCAGATGTCGTGTACACTGTACACTGCAGCCGTTAACGCCGGACAGAAGGGGAGTCACACCACCATATGGCAAGAAGCGTAAATGGATGGAGAAGCACAGTTTACTGTAAAGCTACGTCTTAGTTTTGCTTATCTTGGCGAAAGCCTAGTATTAATCAGCATGAAGTTTTAACATCTACTCTCGTGTAATGGAAATCTTAGAACACAATTGGTCAAATGAGAAAGAAATAAGCTACATAACAATTCACCTTTGGCTAAGCCACGCCCTAGAATATAGATTGACCAATCACAGCGCAGCCAAGAACGAGCTCCCACACAGACTCCGACACTTTTTAACAGCGTTCCATTGACTTTCAACACAGCCGTCTCATATTTTTGGTCTCGGCAGGCTATTACCGTCGTTGTTTTATCAAAAATATGGTTAGACGTTGTGGCTCAGGCATTTGTAGCACATTTGTTTGTCCCAAAACCGAAGTCAAATCCTGACAAATGTCGGCATTTGTATTAAACTGTGTGGACGTCCTCAGTCAGCAAAACCCCCCAAAGATCAACAAGCACATCTTTTGGTAACACTTTAGAATACGGTTCCTTCATTAATGAATAACTACACAAGAACTAATGAGTAACACAATATTAACAATCTAGTAACTATTATAAACTAACAAGAAACTCTGATTAACGAACTAGTAAGTAATAGCGCACAGACGAAAGTGGTAGTTCACTATTAAGTAATCAACAGTGTTGGGAGTAACGCATTACAAAAGTAATACATTACAGTAACCTATTACTTTTTGCTGTAACGCAGTAGTGTAAGGCATTACTAATCAATTTTCAGTAATATTTTACTCGTTACATGTTCAGTGAGGCTTGTATTACAGTTGTATTACAGTGTATTGTCTGCTTTTACTTCTTAAAAGCAACAGACTATGTGAAAGTTTTAAAGCAGTCTTTTAGTGCCAGTTCAGAGCGGTCGCGTCTGTAACATTGTTTTTTCCTCATAAATGCGAACACGAAAACTAAAATAAAATGAATATTTTAGGTTCTATGGAGACTGGAGAGCCAATCCTTCCTCATCTGATTTGCGCAGTGTAATTAATAGAATTACAAAAAATATATGCCTCCTATTTTTGTCACGCATGAATGTGTGTCTTTTCCCTAATATTAAAAATAAAACATAGACTGATATTTGTCTAATGTCTGGAGTCCTTTAAGTAAGTAGCCTATATACTGTACGTTTCAATACATGAATTTTCTGAGAATTTTTATTTCAAGTTTTGACTGCAAATGTCATGTCCATAATGCTGGACTTCCCCAATTTTAAATAATTTATCCTCAACTAGTTTTGTGGTGTAGGTCTACGTATTTTATAATGTTAACTTCAAATAATACTAATAGCCTAATTTAAAGATAAGGCAGCATTGGATCTGGACGGTAAGGAGAATAACGCTGGAGTTGGAAGAGGTGTGTCGCGATTCTGTAGGTTCGTGGATCTGAGTGAGGCGAATCGCGATTTCGGTTTCATATTGCATATCGTTAGAAGCCCCAAAGTTAAGTTCTACTTAGTTATTTTGGTGAAAGTAACTCAAAAGTAATACATGAGTAATGTAACGCATTACAATTCTGAGACAGTAATATTGTAAAATAATGAATTACTTTTAAATAACAGTAACAAGTAATACCTAATGTATTACAGTTTGGAAGTAACTTGCACAACACTGGTAATCAAAAAAAACTACTATTTTTTTAATACCTCCCAGAGAACTACTGAAAAAGTTTATTAACAATCTAGTAACTACTATTAACTAAAAGAAATTCTTATTAACAAATTAGTAAGTAATAGCTCACAGATAAAAGTGTTACAGATACTTCTGCGGGAATTACTAATTATTTGGATTCGTATTATAAAGTGAAGATCATAGGAAATAACTAGTTACTCAAGTGTTACTAAAGACATTTTCTAAACGTAACTAAAGTTTACCAAAAAATCTCAAACATTTGCACAAATCATGACTAGATCATATAGAAGTGAATAGAGACCTACCCAGCTTTGCATGAATAGTGTTGCTGTTCTAGTCAGTGTTGCAAACTTGATTAATTCAGGTGTGCCTAATTGTTGTTGCCATGACTACTGAGGTCAAGCACACCTGAATCAAACAATTTGTCCAATAATGGCAGACAGGAAACAAGGAGCTGGCTGAAGTTCAGGAAGTAGTGCAGCTGTGCATAAAGCCAATTCCCAACACTTCTCTTTTTGGAACTGTTTCCCAGCCATACCGGGTCCAGTCCAGCAATAACCAGTGTTGTGCAAGTTACTTCCAAACTGTAATACATTAGGTATTACTTGTTACTGTTATTTAAAAGAAATTCATTATTTTACAATATTACTGTCTCAGAATTGTAATGCGTTACATTACTCATGTATTACTTTTGAGTTACTTTCACCAAAATAACTAAGTAGAACTTAACTTTGGGGCTTCTAACGATATGCAATATGAAACCGAAATCGCGATTCGCCTCACTCAGATCCACGAACCTACAGAATCGCGACACACCTCTTCCAACTCCAGCGTTATTCTCCTTACCGTCCAGATCCAATGCTGCCTTATCTTTAAATTAGGCTATTAGTATTATTTGAAGTTAACATTATAAAATACGTAGACCTACACCACAAAACTAGTTGAGGATAAATTATTTAAAATTGGGGAAGTCCAGCATTATGGACATGACATTTGCAGTCAAAACTTGAAATAAAAATTCTCAGAAAATTCATGTATTGAAACGTACAGTATATAGGCTACTTACTTAAAGGATTCCAGACATTAGACAAATATCAGTCTATGTTTTATTTTTAATATTAGGGAAAAGACACACATTCATGCGTGACAAAAATAGGAGGCATATATTTTTTGTAATTCTGTTAATTACACTGCGCAAATCAGATGAGGAAGGATTGGCTCTCCAGTCTCCATAGAACTTAAAATATTCATTTTATTTTAGTTTTCGTGTTCGCATTTATGAGGAAAAAACAATGTTACAGACGCGACCGCTCTGAACTGGCACTAAAAGACTGCTTTAAAACTTTCACATAGTCTGTTGCTTTTAAGAAGTAAAAGCAGACAATACACTGTAATACAACTGTAATACAAGCCTCACTGAACATGTAACGAGTAAAATATTACTGAAAATTGATTAGTAATGCCTTACACTACTGCGTTACAGCAAAAAGTAATAGGTTACTGTAATGTATTACTTTTGTAATGCGTTACTCCCAACACTGGCAATAACAGATCACAATACCATGATGATTGCCGTCAAAGGCAGAGGAAGTTTGAGTGTTCTGGTAACTTGGATGATGCCGTTGCACTGCAAAGGCAAATGGTATTGTTGTGAAGTTAAACAGGATGCATCCTAGCGTCAGCAACTGATGCAGCAAGGAGTTTCTTTGAAAGGAAACTGTGATGTTACATTGGAAGACAATGTTGATGTGGTAATGTAACATTGTGATTATCTAAAATGAATGAAGGTAAGTATGCTAGATAATACCCTTCTCCCTATGTTACCTTAAAGCAACAATATGTATTTTTTTCTGCTTTAAAAATAGCAAAAATAACTGCATCTATGTTATATATTTCTATTAGATGTGTACTTACATTATCCCGACAGTTTCCACCAACTTTAAAATATGGAGAAATTTATAGTTTAATTCGAAGACACGGGACGTTTCTTTATTTCCGTTTCGTCGCCCGTCTATGGCGTCATATAACCTTTGACTCCTCTATTTTCTCTAACTTCCTGCGGAACCCGGGGAAACCCGCCAAACACAAAGGGGGACACTGGACTACCGCCAATAAAGCAAAGAAAATAACGAAGAAAAAAAGTTGTACGTATTTTTATGTGTGTAAATCACGTGCCCGCTCACGAGCGCTCACTCTTAACAGACAGTGTCCCCGGTGCTGCTCGCGCATAAAGCGCTCCCCGTTCACAGTAACCGGGTCTTTTCATCCAGCGAGCCGCGCACATTGAATACTCATATGAGTCAGGCTGCGAATGTAAGTTACGTGCCCTCTCCAGCGCGCTCATGCTTACTAAATAAACGCCTCACCTCCGGCGCCGCGCACTCACTACATTCCCTTTAGCCTTAGCACATAGTGGATGCATAACGCAAACCCAGTCAAACGTTTGACTGCAGTATCTTATGCGCTTTATAATCCGGTACGCTCTATATATGAAATATTTTCTAAATAGGTCATTCATTGAAGGTGCGTAATATAAATATCTATATTCGTCTGTATTATAGTTATGGACCACGATTACGCTTTGCCTGCACGTTCTGCTGCTACAGCCGGCTCAAACGTACGGGTGAAAAATATGACCCGAGAAGGGTTTGGGACAGGAGAAGCATGACACAGGTAAACATTGGGGTTGCATTTAAAGCTTCTTGAAAATGCTAAATCTACAAAGAGATGCCGTATATCCGTATATTTTGTGAAACGATGATGTCATGTCATGAGCTGAGCTGGTTGTCATTGACAACGACAACAACTCGCGTGAGCCCACGCTCTTTCCCGACGTCATCAAAGTACGTCTTTTGTTATTATTTTAAATGAGTGACCCCTGGTGGCCAAAAATTGCATATCATTATATTTATTGATTTAATATATTTTATTTTACTTTATTTGTATTCATCTGTTTTGTTTTATTCTGTTATTCTGTAAAAATGACCAAATATTGGATCAACAACATATATTCCATGCTCACAAACAAATTCTTGTTATTTCCTGATATGTCTAACCAAGCATTTTGCTCCCAACACATTCCTAGGATGCAGCAGATCAATCAATATGTTGGGATTCATATTTTTTCAATGTGTCATATTGATTGATCTGCTGTGCCATATCTCATTTCAGCTTGGCTATAATGAATGAGTGTGTGTACCCAATGTTGTGCATGAATGCTTCTGGATAATTACTATTCCCTGATCATGCTCCTCACGGCGGCATCCTGCTAATGATCAATCACCAGAAGAGCTTGTATTGCCTTTAAAGCATTACATCCTTTCATTGTGCACAAATGCTTGTTTAGCCACACAATGTGGACACGCATAATGATGAAAAGGGCTTGTTTGGACTGTTGAAGATTCAAATCTTAGTTTATGCATGGCATTACATATTTATGGACATATAGTTTTTTGAATGATACGGAATGGAGTGCCTACTTATGCAAACTCAACACTAAATGTATAATACATAATGCAAAAACATAATTTGTAACTATCATAGCAGACAAAGGTGACATACTGCAAATGTGCAGTCCTGGGTGGGGTATCATTTTTTTTTTAAGGAAAGTAAAAATCACTTTGCAATGCATAAATACGGGAGTGACAATCGGAAACGTAATTCATCTGGTTTTCGCTGGCTAAAGGAAGTAGTCAAATTTAACAAAATGCAGTGTGGACTATATTCATAGTCTGACAGAAATTGGATGCCACAATGTCTGGTATTATCGGAAACATCACAATAATGTCAACAAATATCATGCTTCAATCGAGTTTGTACCACCCACGGAAAGCGTTAGAAAATGAAAAATTATTCTGTTTTAACTTATCTTGTTTCTACAACACTTTGAGCTCATCTTCTGTGTTCTATTGAATTCCCATACCGACTGCTCATAGTGAGTGCAATAATGTGCCAGATGTTACCAAGCTTATTGCATAAAAAATAAATAAATAAATAAATATAGCTGATTATCTCATGCAAACAATGAACTGCACTAGCTGATTAGTCTTGCACTATGGTAGAATTGTTTTGAAATTTTAAGATAGTAGTACTGTGCAACCCGGTCTCATCCCAAGACGTCATATAACTGACGTTTTGGGACGTCTTTTGACCATACGTCAATATTCGCCTTTTTAGGGCCCCCTTAAACGTCGGTAGATGAGGTTATGGGATCCTAACTCTACCCCATACCTAAACCTAACCCTAAACCTAACCCGTCACCTAACTGACGTTAAAGGTAAAGCGTCAGTTATGACGGCCCGGGATCGCCATCTACCGACGTTTAAGGGGGCCCTAAAAAGGCGGATATTGACGTATGGTCAAAATACGCCCCAAGACGTCAGTTATATAACTTTTTGGGATGAGACTGTGTTATACTGTGCAAGGAACCGAGTGAAAAAGTATCTCTTTATTAATCAATAATCTGCCGGTATTTTTAATTGGTGTCATTTTTTTTTTTTAGCTGGGAACTGCAGTGAATTGTACAGATAGGTAAGTTTTTGGACAGTGACAGTAGAGTGATGATCCCCCCTCTACCCTCCCACCAAAAAGACTGTGTTGTCACATTCGTTTAGTTCATTAAGAGAGCATTACTGAGCTAATACCGCATTGTCTGGGCATTTAATTGTATCACTGAAATAAGACTTTAAGTGTTAACCCCAAAGCATCATTCGGGTCACAACCCTGATTTATTGGTGATTGCAGTTTTCAGTAATTTAGCTAAGTGACATAGCCAGCTTAATAGTAAAGAAAAGCTAGACACTCCTCCAGTCCTTGAGATTATTTATTAATAGATGATAAAGATTTATTCACAGGCTGTCACAAGCAATTGTCGAAGGCCAAATGCATCAAGACATGGATAATTTAGCTTGTACATGAAATTTAACCATGGAAAAAACAACAACAACAACAACAAAAAACAAAAAAAACAAACAGCCAACTGAAAAAATTATGTCTAAATTTCTAAATCTGAATGAGTTGCTGCATTTGGTATACTTGTTATAGATCTTTTTGCAAAAAGGCTACTGAATTATAATGAATTATACTCTTTAAAGTGATCGAGTCATGTACACTTTGCCTTTCTGACGAGATCTATACACTGAAAAAAGTGATTTTGTCGAGTGGTAAATATAATCTGTGGAAACCATATAAAATGTACATGATTATTGCAGGCAGCCAACGAATCCTAAAGTAATGGGTAAATTCTACATATGCTACCCATTCATCAACAGTAAGAATCATCACATAGAAAAATGGAGTAAAATATACCCCCAAAACGTGAGTTTTTTGCTTTAAATTGCGCATGCGTAGGCCCGCGGTTTCTTTTTGAGTGAGTGTGGGCGACGCTGGATCCTCTCTCTGGCTGCCATCGAACAGCAGAAGTGAAGGTAAGCTATTAACATAGGAGTGCATATATATATTTTTAATTATGAGACATTACACTTCGCTTTTATTGGGCTTTCGTTTGTTTAACATGTCATTACTTGAAATTAAAGTTTGAATCTGTCGATGGCGTCACCATGGCGGAACACATCAAGCCGACGGTCGGCCGTTGGGCACAGATTTCAAAGTTACTATCAGATTTAATGTGATTACCTTGACAAATTATACATTATTAAACATATATAAGACTCAGGTTTCAGTATTTGACCACTGTTTCTGAGAAACTTATAGTGACCATATTAATTAATTTCAGGAGTATGCAATAAAAAACAGTCGATGGCGTTTTTAATATGAATTATGTGCGTCATTCATCCGCTCCCATTCATAAATACCTCTGTCGTCGTCATGACAGAGCTCGACCAAACAAGTGCTTTCAGCTCAAAAATATGCAGATTCTGAGAAATATTTATTGATTATCATAGGTTTCTGTCAGATTTCTGTATAACGTTAGAGGAATTATATTTATTGAATACACCAAAATGGGCCGATGTAATCATAGCGCTGGATACTCCTCGGATGTAGTGTGTTTTCAATACACACTGGCAGCCGGCGGGCGTCGTGTGCACATAATTTATAACGCTACTACATAATATATCACGAAGAAGAGCCACATGACCTGTGACACCTGAAACCACAACAAAGTTTCCAAAGATCGCTGAATACTTGCAGATAACATGATTGCAACGATATATGACGCATTATTTGTGTTCTTCAAGCCATGCAGATAACTTCATAATATATTACATTTATAATGTAAGTTAATGTTAATCGATATAATCTTGATAGTCCAGAATACTATAAAATACAATATTTTATGTCCGGTTTTTTTACCCGAAGCCAAGTCGGATCACAGAAGGTTATTTAAAGCAATCGACATGCATTATAAAGTAATTTTGGAGCAAAAACATGGTTTTATAATCTCATAAATTGTAGTGTATTGATGTGTGCTAAGCTAACATGCTACCTAACCCTCAGAATGCACCTGCCATATATAGCTGTTAGATTTATGTTGTTTTTTTTAATAGGATGTTTACTGAAATGTTTCTTTTTTTAATTTACAGTTGATAGCCTACAGTGTCAACAGAAGTGAAAACGGATCAAAGAAATTGAAGTGGTCAGCCTCAGCCCCTCTGTGGGTGTGTTTATTCTAAAGTGGCCAGCATTATTCACTGAAGCTCAGGTGAGAATTTCTTGTAATTTTTACTTACCACTAGTATACATTCATGTGAATACTATGAGAGCTGGTCTTTAATTTAAAATGTAAATTTTGGTCATTTAACTTCCTAGATCAAGGAGGAGTTTAGACGCATCACAACATATTCCTTGGAGGAGACATTCACACGGAAGCTTGATGAGTACTCACGAGGTCTTTTGCGGCTAATGCGCGCCAAAGGAGAAGTAGCTGGTTGCAAGATGTGTCCTCTGCTGGACACTTTAAATGACGTATGTAATTTTATTTTTTCACAAATATGTAATTATTGATATGAGTGAATTAAAACTAAAGTAATTTGTAAACAATTGATTTGTTGTGCGCAAAGTTGAGCTCCTTACCAACTTAAACCTTTTAACATCAATGTGTGAATTCGGTCTTATCCATCTATTTTCTTTACTGCTTTGTCCGTTCGGGTCACAAGATTTTTGAGCCAACCCAGCATTTAACAGGTGAAAGGGCAGTGTTCATTCTGGATAGGTCGCCAGTCTGTTGCAGGGCCGTAATTCGGTCTTAGTATATGTAAATCACTCCCCACTTCGCTAACATTCTAACATCACTAAATTGTATCTCCCTACAGACACAGAACATTGAGAAACATGAGATGCTGTTGTCTGCTGCCTCATTAAAGACAAGACTACCTTGGTGAAAATCAAGAAGATCTTTTCCATTACTACCAGGTATGTCATATTCATAACAGATTTTTGATTAACTCAAAGGATCCTCCTCTCTTCTTGTATCCACCTTCTCCTTTTGCCTTCCACTCCCCCTCTGCTCTCCTTTTAGATAAACTGAAATATATTGAAACAGCATCTTACATTAAATAAAAATGTGCATGCTTTTTGTTTGTTTTTTACATGTAGGAATGTGAGGACTACACAGACAAAAACATGAAGGTGATTGTGAAGCACAATGTCATGGCTGAGGAGGATCCAGATTTGTCTATAGTGATCGAGGGAAACCAAGTAATGGAATCACAGAGTTTAGATACAACAAAATGTGATTGGACTTCTTCCAGTACTGCTCTGATCTCCTCGCTTCTAGTTTCATTTTCTACTCTCTCTCCTCCTCCTAAAACAGCAATGTTTTATTATCCAACATTATTGAAACAACATTTGATAGTCCAGTGAGTTAACATGTTCATTACTTGAAATGTTGTGTAAAGTTATTGTGCTGCACTGTATTTTGAGTGTTTCATATGAATTTTTGGATTAAAAACATTGATCTGATGAACCATGTGAATGTCTTTATTGTGGGGGGTACATTTTACCTTCTCTGAATAAGTAATTAGCTTTGATTTGAATAGATAATTTTTACCTAATTTTAATGAGTAAGTAGCTGTTGATAAATGGAGGTAATTGTTACCCAATTTATGCAAGTATTTAATAGCTTTTTACTTCAGATAGTTTATACTCACTAATATGGATTAAATGTACCCCACCAAAGTCAATGCAAATTGTTACCTCACATTTTTTGGGTAAATTCTATAGATTAGTTTTTACAGTGTACATCAGGCTTGTCATGATGATTATTCCAACAACATTTGTTGATTCTGCACCATATTGACACACGCACAAGCTTTGGAAACACTTCCATGAAAACACCTATTAGCTATTCTCTACCCAGACATACACATAAAGATATGCATTTTATTGACTATAAAAGCAGTTGATGTAAATAACTGTTTTAACTCCAATCAGTCATCATCCTTACTGATAATAAATTGATGAAAAAATATTATTGTGTACATACATAGTCAAGTTCGATTAACCTTGATGGAATTTCTGTTGATATGCAAATAAATATAAATAGATGTGGATAGAGTTCAGATTGCAACATAATAAATGATGTAATGCAAAAGTTGTAGTGTTTGGCAGAAACATGATTTATACAATAGAATTCTATTGCAATGCAGCAAAAATTGATTAATTAATCGATTAATAGTCATTATTAACAATTAGGATAAGAGGGAAGATGCCCCCCTAAGAACAATGCATTTGCTTTTTGCATTGACTCGACAAGCTGAGATGGACATTATTTGTAACAATGTTTCTATTAATAATATTTCATAATTTACTTCATGGTCAAAGGTACAATAAGTTATGTTGTACTGGACTTCTACTGACATCTAGCGGCATTTATGCAGTATCAATTATCGGTGGATGGATAGAAGTCAGAAGAGCATCTTTGAGACACTTATTGACCAAGCAGATTTTAGCAACATGCTACATAGTTATTGCTTAAGTATGAGAGCATCTGGATCATCCGTATGCCTACAATATTCAATTGTTGATTCAAACCACAAATTGCTCCTTGATAAATTTATTATATAGAATTTGAATAATTTGACATTTACACAGAGCACTAATGGGAGATGTCAGATGGCTCAAAACTGCATTGCATGTGAATGTGTATGCGTTTCTCACATTACATAGGAGAATAATGAGAAACTAATCTGCTGTGGTGCTCCACACATGTGACTCTCCTCCACAAACCTTTAAAATTTACTTCATCTGGTTTCTGCCAAACTACCATTCTCTCACTTTCTTGTGTTTCACATCCAGGCAAATATTGATCCACTAAATTACTTCTCAAGGTCAGCTCCCCGCTAGAGCCATGCTGTCAGAGATAAGGTTGCGGATGGCTTGTGTCAGTCATGCTACTTGCTAGCTGGTTGTAGAATGAAGCAGTACAGATGACACTAAACACTGCACAGGTAACAGCAGCAGAGAAGAAACATGAGATGTCATTATGTCAAATTCACCTTTTCTCTGTCAAGTTCAGCATTTTTGTCTTTCCATTCACCTTTCAAGCTTTAAAAGTTTGTGAAAGCCTGAAAAACAAAATATTATTTAGAGTCAGCACATCAAATAGAGCTATTATGCTCACAGTTTTAAACTGCGTGTGGTCTTTCCCACATACACCATGTCACACGGGCATCTTAAAATGTAATAATAATAATAACAATAATAATAATAATATTAATAATAATAAATATAGATAACATTCTTAGTTTTACATGTAAAAATGCCCTTCACATTGTTGCTCTTACCGGATCTAGGATGTTTAAAGTTAATAGGTCTTGTGTGTATTAGTATTACATTGGACGTAATTCCCACAGGGATAGTTACCATCCGTAAGGAGTGCTAAGAGCTGATATTACACATGGTTTGGTTTAACTAACCCATTGCGAAGGTTTGGGGCCCGTCTGGACACAAACAAAGGTGGATCCTTAAATTTATCCATCAGATATTAGGTGCCAATATTTCATTATGGTGTTTTTAATAATAAAGGATCTTGGAGTAAAAGGAGTTATGCAGGAGACTTTTATCCTTTTTAACACTCTTTTTTCCTAAGGTGTGGCCGTGGTGTCGAGAGGGTGATATTATATGTCTCTTCAAAACTTTTAGTGGGATAGTGGGATCTATAGCATTCTCTTTAAACTCTTCAATTGAGTGGCAAATCCGTCTAAGCCTATAAAATTGACTCATCTTGGGACCCTTTAAACTTCGGGTAGATTGTGAAAAATCTACAAACTGGGACATTTCAACAGCGATGATTAAAACAGGCATGTGCCTCTTTCCTGAGTTTTGTCCTACCAATTCATTAAATGGAGATGGGCATAACCCCCAAAAAAGCAAACAAGTAATGGGGATCTGCCATGAATGAAACTTTGGGGCTCACTGGCAATTTTCAAGTGTTGGTCACTCCTGCCACTTAGAGTGAGTTTCCGGCAAGCACCATGAACTATTATTTTGATTTTGGAGAGGAGCATCGGCTCCGCCTGAGTCAGACATTGGTAGCACATTGCCGGGTTGTAGCTGTGGCTCCGTCACAGAGTCAGGGACCGTCAGCGTCATTGCGCTCCTTTGGCTCTCTGTCTAAGCCTCAGGCTTCACCACCATTGGGAAGCTTAAAACTGAGAAGTTTTTGCTTTGAGTTTTCCATGAACAGATGAAACCATTGTCAAAACAATCCCCATTCACACAGATCCACAAAAATGCTTTATTATGCTGCCAGGCTGTTAGATGGCGATGAAGAACTACGGTCTGAACATGTGATACTGTATACATGTGTATGACGTCATCATCTTCAGAGATTTGCGTTTTTGCTGTTTACACAAAGACCGTTTTCAAAAACGTGCACTTTGAAATCTGTTTTCAAAGTTGACTTTTTCAGGCAACCCAAAACACTGTTGTGTGCGAATTTCTAGGCTGACGAACACGACAAATACACATACGAAAAATTCCTACTCAGTGTGCAATGGCCTTAAGAGGGAGATCTTGAAGTTCTGTAGGTCAAACTAGCAACAAATTACTGTTCATTGTAATCGACCTTAGTGTTTTAGACAATTTTCAATGAGGTGGAGTAAGCTTCTATATTAGCCTGGCTAACGCCAGACCACATATCATTGAGAATGTAACATGGTCTGGAAACCACATGTACATTTTCTTGTATTTGAGGCGTGGTTTACGAATGCCCAGAGCCGTATTATTGGGTGCTATGAATGTCTATCAAATGCGCCTGTGCTCCCTCCCTGTTCTGTGATTGGTTCCCTATTTCAGGGGAAAATTTGGTTCATGGTATCCAGACTGCCTTGCCGCGCGAATAAAATCGCGCTGCGGCAAGGCAGAATGGGGAAACCCAGGCTACTTCTATATAACCTTTTATGGTAACACTTTATAATAACTGCACACTATTAATCATTAGTTAAGCATGAGTAAACAGTTAATTCATCATTTATAAAACATTAATAGACATTAATATGCAGTTTATAAATATAGCTATACATGCTTTTTTCTTGATTTATAAGCATATCTATAATGCGTTTAATGATTGTATTTTCATACTTTGTTAATGATCAATTAATAATTTCTAAATGAAGTATAGCATTATTTACAAACCAGTTGTTTAAGAGTTGTCAGTCATTTATAAGATCACTTAGAAAGTGTAAGTAAATGTAGTAAATACAGGGAGTTATAAAGCATTTAGTAGTGGTCAGTTAACTATTTTTGTGACCTAATCTAAAGTGAGGACTATTCATGCTGATTTAAAGACTCGTCAATCTTCTAAACAGTAAAATGTAACAAACACAACGCAGTGATACAGAACATAGAAATATTTAACAGCCTTTAAAAATGCTTTACAAGGCATGAATAGTCCTCACTTTAGATGAGCTCACGAACATAGTTAACTGACCACTACTAAATGCTTTATAACTATCTAAATTAACCCTTAATTACAGCATTAATACATGTTAATAAAGCATTTATTAACACACTAAGTAACCATCACTATATGTCTGAATAATAAGATGTATGAATGTACATTTAAATAGTTTATTCATCATTTACTTACTCGCTCTAAGTAATCGTATGAACCACTGAAAACTCTCAAATAACTGGTTCATTAAAAATGCAATTCTTCATTTAGAAATGATAAATTGATCATTAATAAAGGATGAAAATACAATTATTTAACAAATTATAGATATGCTTTTAAATCAAGAAGAAAGCATTTATAGCTGTATTTATGAAATGCTTATTAATGTCTTTTAATGCTTTATGAATGATGAATTAATGGTTTACTCATGCTTAACTAATGATTATTAGCGTGTAGTTATTATAAAGTGTTACCCATTTTATTATCCTCACATATGCGGTTATGTGCTGTGAAATTATTGTGTGGCAAGTTAATTATAGCAGATCAATTTTATAATAAAATTAGCCCAGGCCTCCTCTATAATATGTCCTAATAATAATTGAATACATAAATAGGAAATGCTAAATCATCTTGATAATGATGCTTGTTTTGATAGTATCTCTCTATACATGATATTGTCAATAGGCGCAACCCAGCATGAGGGGTTAATCGCAGATATTTCAAAAGTATAGTGTGAACAGTCAAGTCACAGCTCGATGATTGGACTGTATAGTGTGAGCACACAAATCCTGAGCTTTGGCTTTACATTGCATACAATTTACTTGTTCAATGTGAGTACTTGCTGAAATCGCACAGACATCGCACAGTGTATGCCCACTTTAATAGTACCAGGTGCTGATAAGAGATGGTAAGCATGAAGAGAGAGTAACTGTGTGTGAAACGAAAGAACTTTCTGAAGCCAGACAGCATGACAAAATCTTCTGTTTAAATGTTTCTCTTTGTCGACCAGCCTCGCAGATCTGAAAGGGGCTTTTTTTCTCGTTTTTGTTCTGTTCTTTCAATGTCCCGCTAGGACTCCTGACACATGGGAGATGGGAGTGCCATTATGGAAATGTTTCACTGTGAGTCAGAGAATCTGTCAGCAGTGGGATTTGTTTTTAAATCCCTGTTGACAGGTGAAAGATGAGAGACTACTGCCAGTGTACTGTTACCTGCCAGTCTCACCACTTTATACTTCATATCATCCTTGTGTCACCAAAGCACAAACAGTTAGGACCTCAGGGGTCAGAAAGGCCAGTGTGTCCACAAAAAACAAAAAACAAAAAAAAATACTTCGGATGGACCTTGGGACCCTGCTATGTTCAACCACACTTGAAATTTTCTCTAAACATTTTTACATTACAGGCACAGAACAAGCTATGCTGTTCAATGTTTGTTTGTTTGTTTGTTTTCACTGCTAGAGGTTGCTAACCTCTTACAATCACAAAGGCATAGGTTGACGCAGTCAATAAGAGGAATCATGGAACTTATCATGCGAATGGATCTAATATATATGTTTTAGATTAGTGAATACATTGATGTTTTTAACATGACTGTGGTATGAAGCAGGTCGCAATTGCTAATGAGAGACAGATATCAGCGCCATATGTGAGTCCTGCGGATATAAATGAATAAGGCAATGATTTCATTCAACCGAATTACCCGAAAGTGCTGAATTAATAGTCAAACTGGTCAGTTTATTTGACGAATTAAAGTTTTTTGAGGTAACGCAGCGCTTTTTCACTTGGTCTAACTATCACACTAAAATGCATTTTAGTGTGTTGAAAGTTGTAATGTTAGTCTTTGTCTCAATTTTTTGGCTGTATGAGACTAGCAGTCAACACTAGAATGACATACTGATTATATTCTAACATTTCATAATTTTGAGCTATATAACATTTATTAGTTTAATTTACATTTGCTCAATGAGCGTCTGGCAAGCAGGAGTGCCGTGTAAAAATTCCTTCAAACATTTTAAAATTGCTAAAATGTGTAAAAAATATATTTATTATGTACCATCAATCTCGGATGTCTCCAATAACAACAACAAATAACGCACACCAATTTCGGTGTTGAATTGCGGGGGTTGCGCATGATTTCATTCCCAAGCTTGCAGTGTTGCACTGCCTTGTTGCACTTACGGTCAAATCACACAAAAATACTGTCGCAACGTCCGTCTTGCAGTTATATCTGTGCTGTCGGCGGTAACACATTCTATTAATGTTTTTTCCGTTTAACACGTTAATAATATTTAACGTAATTAGCGTAGCATTATAATGTTGTCATGGATTGGCCAGGTTCTTCCACCACAATCACCCAGCGATCAAAGTCACTGAGTATTAACTACAGACACCTGCACCTCATCAACCACGCTGTTCAGAAGCACACATCACGCACCTCTCATTGTCTAGGCTCGTTCATACGAAGCGGACTCATAGTGCGTCTCTCTACGAGTTCACTGACCAAACTAACCTGTGTTTACTTACCAGATCTCTGTGCCGATTCCAGTCTGTCCAGATCTTCTCTTCAGTGGTGTGCAAGCCGTAAGCCATTCAGTTCAGTCAAGTGGTGCGTGAGTGTGTGCCATCAGTCTGTCAGTCTCATACAACGGTGTGTATCCTCTCTGGGAATCTCCTCCTGCCGATTCTACAAAGGAACATATCTCTTATTCATTCACAGACTGCTTTCAAGAATTATCCTTATCTGAACTCTGCTACTCATCCATTTCTGCACACTGAGTTTTCCTGATACTCTGCTGTTTAATTAAAGACAATATCTTCACTACTTACCTTGTTGTCCGTCTGCTTACGTAACAACTGTCAGGCGTGTAGTATGAGTGGAAGGAGTCAAAGGCAGAAAGCTCCAAATCAAACATTTACTAATTCAAACTAAAAAAAAAATACCATAATGATAAGAAGACAGGTGACACAGATGATGATAACTAAGAACAGGCTGGTAAGTGAGGGAGTGAGTTCAGGTGTGGAGACGAGGAGGATTCTGGGTAGTGACATTACACCCCCCTCCCGGTGACCTCACGCCGTAGAACATAGGACAGCTTACATTGGTCAACTGCTCTCATCCAATCACCAGCTCCACTGGCGCTCCCGTCTCCAACCCAACCACACCCGACCCCGCCCCCCTCCTTGCGCGAGCAAGCAGCTGACAGACAGTCTATGGTAGCTAGCTAAGAAGCATCAGATCAACAATGGATAAAGCAATGGATAAAAATATAAACGACAGCAGCAAGCGGCCCTTGCTTGCCCCAACTGTAAAGTTTGGACGAAAGAGAAAGTCTGTAGAGGAAAAAGTAGACATTAAAAAAATAAATAAAAACGTAACCGGACTCTAAGTAGGATAAATATAGGGTCCACTATTGACCGTTGGAGGAAGCTTCAGGGTAATCTGGGACTGAAAATGAAAATGACTAACACGGATGACTTTTTGTAGAGCAGGTAAACATTTATTTATACTTTTATGGTGTGACGTGTTACATAAATATCTTTTTATCAGTCTGACAACATGCTCATGCTGCCAGTCGGCATTGGAATGTTAGCCGTTTAGCATCGACTAACACGGGTCAAAGTAATTATATTTCAGTGCTTGAATATATTTCAGTAGGCCTAGCGGGTTTCTGTTCAAGTCGATCGGAATTTGAACAAGATGCGCTGTGTGCTGCTATAAAAATTACTCAAAACCTTAGCAATACTAGTAGTATTATACTAATGGTGGTGGGGAGTTTAGAACATTTCATGTGTTGCTAATCTTGCGTTTACGGGAACTCAAACGTGGCATTGAATTGTTGATGAAGCAACTAAGTTCAAGTGTCGAAAGCCAATTTTACATGATGTGTTATTAGCGAGGTCATTAGATTGATAGATAGGTAGGTTGTAGAAGTTGACTAGATCAGAGGCAGTTGGAGCGGAGGGAAGCGAAGAAGTAGAGATGGCATGGGATATGGTGGAGGTGAGAGCGATGGGACTAATGGATTTCAGGTTTCGAAATGTAATTGTTCTGGTGTGTTTGGCAGTAGGAGAGGGGGTGATGATATCCCAAGTGATAGCCAGATGATCAGAGATTGTGAGGTCGGTCAATGAAAGGTTATGTTATAGTGAGGGAGGGTGTGGAACAGACCAGGTCCAAGATATGTCCATGATTATGTGTTGGTGAAGTGACATGCTGAGTGAGGTTGAGGCAGTTTAAAATGTCCAAAAAGTCAGATGTGAATTTTGCTTCCGGAGAGTCGATATGAATGTTAAAGTCACCAATGAGGAGAACGGACAGTGAAATAGAGGACAGCTGAGTTACAAAGTCAGTGAAATCGGAAAGAAATGATGAGCATGTTTTGGGAGGGCGGTAGATGACTGCCGCAATGAGTGATTGGGAACCAGGAAGTGTGAAAGCCAAATGTTAAAATGAGGATACAACCGGGATGGGGCGGATTGAAATAATGCTGCAGTAAATGACTGCAATGCCAGCACCTCGCCGGTCCAGACGGGGATTGTCGATGAAGGAGTATCCAGGTGGAGTGGTCTGATTTAATGCAATATAGTCCATGGGTTGGTGCCAGGTTTCAGTAAGACAGAGAAAATCCAATTTATTGTCAATGATGAATTCACAGAGGAGCAGGCTTTTATTGTTGAGTGATCTTGTATTGAATAGTGCTGTCTTAAGAGGCTTTTGTTGTGAAATCCAAAAGGGCGGAAGTTGAGACGGGCAGGAGGTGTGTTGTTGTTGCGCCGGTGTCCAGGCGGGAGTGAACTACGGCTGGAGCAGAGAGATGGAATACTGTTTTCGACATTGAAGTAATAGGAAAGATTGCGACATGAGCATCGGTGGATATAAGGGCGACGGCGGAGAAGACAATGTTCTTGCAAAGTAGAGATGATGTCCATTGAAGGAGGTGCGTAGTGGTTGAATCTGAGGAGCTGTGAGGACGTGAATCGAAGCGCCATGGTCAGAGCCGTAGATGACAAAATCCACTGAGAGGCCAGCAAGAAGGTCATAAACAGTAGCCGCATACCTGACAGGCTGCTCCAGACTGCGAGCCGGCCAGTAGTCGGGCTGTAATCCGCTGCAGAAAACAGCAGATGCAGAACATGACAAGCAGCAGATGTGGCGACCAGGCAAAGATACAGTCCAGATCTTGAGGCAGGAACAGATACCATCGGTACCAACAAAGTCATTAGGTAAAACTGTTTTGTTGCAGACAAAAATTTTCGTCCGCAGTGAGAAGCGGCAGCCAAAACGTGGCAGCCAAAACGTGCCAGCATCCTCTCAAATTCCGGGACCCCAATGAAAATTTAAGTAAAAGCACACTTTTGACAAAAATGAATACAATTTCACTCAAAAAGTGCACAAAATGCACAGAATAAGCATGTCTAGTTTTAACATGAACTTGAGTAGGCAAATAAAAGAAAATAACATACTCAAAAACATATTTATAGAAGATTTAGGCTAATCTTCCATTAATATAAGAATAAGAAACGGCCGTAAGGCTGCATCGAAAGGTAACTTTGCGTCTCCTGCCATGTTGGATCCATAAGTATAAACAAACTGCTTCGGTGTGTACCTAGCAGCGTGAATAAAATTGTGCTGCAGCAAGGCAGTATGGGGAAACACAGGCTAGACAAAAGCTGCTCTTTTTTCAAAATAAACTTGCGTTCCAAACTACTTAGAACAATATCTAAGGCTGCATCAAAGGTAGCTTCGCGTCAGATGCCATGTTGAATCCATATGTATAAACAAACTGCTTTGGTGTGTCACATAGCCTTCGTCATCGTCTTCCTGCTCCCTCCCCGTTCTGTGATTGGTTCCCTAGAAGAGGCGGAAATAAGGACCATGGTTTCCATACTGCCTTACAGTGTGAATAGAATTGCGCTGCGGCAAGGCAGTATGGGGAAACCCAGGCTAACACTATCTAGTGTAAGTGATAAATCCTGTTTGGCATTTGTGCTGGCTACAGTATATAGGCCACCAGGGCACCATACAGACTTTATCAAAGAATTTGCTGTTTTTCTATCAGAGTTAGTACTGGCTGCGGCAAAACTCCTAATTGTTGGTGATTTTAATATCCATGTAGACAATAAAAAGACCAATAGGATTGGGATTTAGAGACATTCTAGTCAAGTCAAGTCAAGTCATGTTTATTTATAAAGCACATTTAAAAACAGCTTCCGCTGACCAAAGTGCTGTACATATAAAATCAGTTAATCAAAAAACAATCACAAAATAATAAAATACAATGGATCATTACGTAATAGAAAATAAAACAAAGTAGTGGAACGGCCAAAGTAACCTGCTTAATCAATGTTGAACGCTATGGAAAACAGGTGTGTTTTTAGGCTGCTTTTAAATTGCTCAACAGATTCTGCGGATCTAACGGAGATAGGTAGGCTATTCCAGAGCCGTGGTCCTACCACTGAAAAGGCTCTGTCCCCGCGGGTGATGAGCCTAGTTTTCGGGACAGTCAAAAGGAGCTGATCAGCTGACCTTAATGCTCTGGCGGGGGTGTAAGAGTACAGCATATCGGAAAGATAAGGTGGTGCAGTATTAGTTAAACATTTAAAAACTATTAATAAACTTTTAAACTGCACTCTAAAAGATACAGGGAGCCAGTGTAATGAGGCCAGTACAGGGGTAATTTGGTCCCTCTTTCTTTTCCCTGTCAGAAACCGAGCAGCCGCATTCTGTACCCCTTGGAGGCGGCGGAGAGAGCGCTGTTCGAGTCCGCAGTACAAGGAATTGCAATAGTCCAACGCATTCTCATCCTTTAACGTCATATAGAACGCTATATGACAAAACGGCGCTATACTACGCTCATGACACCCGTTATCGTTAATATAACACGTGCTGTGAAGGCTAAGTTTAGGTGTGGGGTAGAGTGTGCGTGTCATATTCACGCTAAAGGATTTATAACGTCTTGGGTTCGCGTGTTATATTAACGATAAAGGGTGCCATGTGCGTAGTATAGCGCCGTTTTGTCATATAGCGTTCTATATGACGTTAAAGAATGAGAACGGGCTAAATATTGTCCAGCCGCGATGTCACGAAGGCATGGACTGCTCTCTCTAGGTCTTTCTTGGGGAGATAGGGCTTGATTTTACTTAATAGTCTTAAATAATAGGAGCTACTCGGTAACACTTTACGGTAAGGGTACATGAATTATCATGAATTCATGTATAAGTTAATGCATGAATTATGCATTTTTTCATGCATTAATATCTCATGAATCATCAGGAACTAACACAAGTTCAACGTTTTTCATTCATGACTTCATGAATGAACAACACCTTAATTAAAACATTAACTAAGACGAGCATATCATCATGAATTATGATTTATTACGCATGATCATGATGTTTTCTTTGTTCACAGTTATGCCACCTTTCAATAGCACATTGTTCATCAGTGTTTCAAAGGACCTAGTCACCACTTTAGTTAAGGGGCCACACACAGGATGAAGTCATTGATAGATAATGCTTAGTTAATGATGACTTCTGTATTTGATTTACAGAATGTGTGTGCTATGAGCTGTGATTGGTCTATTATGGTGTCTGTCCAATAGTCATCATTAACTAAGCATTAATCTATTAATGATTTCATCATGTGTGTGGCCCCTTAAATAAAGTGGTGACTAGGTCACTGACCTAGACAAAGAACGAAGAAAACATCATGATCATGCGTAATAAATCATAATTCATGGTGATGTGCATATCTTAGTTAATGTTTTAATTAAGGTGTTGTTCATTCATGAAGTCATGAATGAAAAAGGTTGAACTTGTGTTAGTTCCTGATGATTCATGAGAAATAATGCATGAATGAATGCATAATTCATGCATCAATTTATACATGAATTCATGATAATTCATGTACCCTTACCGTAAAGTGTTACCAGCTACTCTTGTTTGTAAAATTTAAAACTACAATCAAGAATCACTCCTAAATTTTTTGTGCTTGAGCGCAACATGACATCATGACTTTTGCGTAAACATATACGCCACTTTCGAGTGGCGTGTGGCGTGTTATCTCTACCCATTTTGAGCTATCCGCATGTATGCGTGTATGTCTACGCCATTAACGTCCGCGTCATTCCGCGTGTCCGTACACACAGTCAAATCTCCAGTCATAAATGCCATTAACCCCAGTGACGGTTAAGTTTAGGGATGGGGTTGAGGTAAGTCATATCTTTTTTTTTTACTTAGGATGGTAAGGGAACAGTCACAAATGCCATTAACCCCAGTGACGGTTAGGTTTAGGGACGGGGTTGAGGTAAGTCATATATTTATACAACGTTAAGTCAACGGCGTTCATAAACACGCTGAAAGGCAATTATGCGTCTTAATAGCACGCCAAAAATGGAAATACGAATTGGCGTGTCATACACACGCTACTTCATGAGATCAGCCTGTTGAGCGAGATAATGTATCCAGAGGGCCGATAGCACTGTCCCAGCCCTGCAGACAGTTTGGTTTCCCAAAGACTACAATTTCGGTTTTGTTTTTATTAAGACTTAAAAAAATTAAGTCCAACCATGATACCACCTCCTCAAGACAGTTCTGTAAAGTTTTAATCGCAGTAAGGTTGTTTATGTTCAATGGGAGGTAGACTTGAACGTCGTCTGCAAAGCAGTGAAAGGCCACATTGTGTTTCCTGAAAATGGCCCCGAGCGGAAGCATATAGAGTGAGAATAAAACAGGGCTTTAAATTGCACCCTGGGGCAGGCCGTAATTGAGTGACAATGTTGAAGAAGAGTGGTCACCAAGCTGAACCGAGAAACTTCTGTTAGATAAAAACGATTTAAACCATTGCAGGGCAGTACCCTTAATGCCCGCGTAATGCTCTAGGCGCGATAGGAGTGTGGCATGGTCTACAGTGTCAAATGCGGCTGTTAAGTCTAAAAGCACCAGAACAGTAGATTTGCCTACATCAGCAGCTAAAAAACAAATCATTTAAAACTTTTAAGAGGGCTGTTTCTGTGCTATGCTGGGATTTAAATCCAGATTGGAATAATTCAGTGATTCCATTTTCATCAAGGTGAGACTGTAATTTATCGTATACAACTTTCTCTACTATCTTAGACAGGAATGGGAGTGTAGAAATTGGTCTAAAATTTGATATCACAGTAGGATCAAGGTTTGTTTTTTTCAACAGGGGCTGGACCACAGCATGTTTGAAAGCAGCTGGGAAACAGCCAGACAGCAGTGAAGAATAAATAAAATCCAAAATAAGAGGACCAATTGTCGAAAATACCTCTTTAAAGAGGCGTGATGGAATAATGTCAAGAGGACAGTTTGAAGGCTTCATCTGCTGAACAACTTTGGTTAAATAAGACAGAGACACCGTCTCAAAATGATCAAACACAGCACACACCTTTTCATGGAAAAACAGCAGAAATTTGTCACATAATTCAGTTGAAGCTTCAACGTCAGCACAATCACAAGGCTTTCAAAGAAAATTTAACATTTTAAAAAGAAGCTGTGGCTTATGGCTGTTACTGGAAACCAGATTGGATAAAAACTGAGTTTTTGCAGCTTTAACAGCTTTCTGGTAATCTGACAGACCGTTTCTTAGTATTTCATAGGACACTTGCAAACGGTCCTTTTTCCATTTCCTCTCTGCGCGTCTGCACGCACGTCTATATGCGCGCGTGACATCATTCAACCATGGCTCCGATACTGGTTTAGATTTTTTACTTCCCAGTGGAGCTACTTCGTCCAGCAAGTCCGAGCATATCGAGTTGAAAACACCAAGCCATTGATCAACATCTACATTTTCTATGTCACTCATATGAAATAATGAGTGATCAAAAGCGCATAAAAAGCGCGAGGCAGTCTGGCTATTTATCGTGCGCACCCGGCATGGCGCCAGGCAATGTAACAGAGAACAGTATTGCAAAGTGATCCGAGATGCCGGAGTTGCAGATTTCCTGTATGTTTACAGTTAATCCAAAGGACAGCACAATATCCAGTGTATGTCCCTTCTCGTGTGATGCCCCGACCACCCATTGAGTGAGATTAAAAGAGTCAGTCATTTCTAGAAAATCCTTGGCCAACTGGTTCGATTTACAGCACACATGGACATTCATATCCCATGCTATTAAAAAATGGTCATAGGTAAGAGTTAGCTCTGCAACAAAGTCTGTAAAGTCATCGATGAAAGACTTGTTAAATTTTGGGGGGCGATAGACTAGAGCACACAGAACTGGAACGTCGGCATTTAAAACAAAAGTCTGTAATTCAAAGCTCGAAAATGAGTTTGTTTGTACTTGTCTACAGTCAAGACATAACTTGAAAACTGAAGCCAGCCCTCCACCTCTGCCGGTGCTACGTGGGGTGTTTAAGACCAAACAATCCGGGGGTGTAAGCTCGGAGAACGGAGCGCACTCACCGACTTGCAGCCAAGTTTCACACATAAGAAATATATCCAACTGGCTTGATATGAAGAAGTCGTTGAGGATGAACGTCTTATTAGTGAGGGATCTGGTATTGAGGAGGCCAAATTTGAGAGTTTGCTCCTCAAGGCCCAGTACAGAGCAGCGTTTCAACTCCCGGAGGCATCCCTGGACCACACCGCGGCTGTGCCTGTGGCGCCTGCGCAGCGGTGCCTCCAGCGGCAGGTGACGTGGTGCGGCGCTCAGTTCGCCGGGGTTTAGGAGCTGAATCCACCGCAGACCCGGTACTCTGTGAGGCGCCGAGTATCCATTATCTCGGGCATAAGGGTTAATCCAAGACTTCCACTGTGATCGAATTCTCACCAGTACTCCACCTCGCTTTCCGCGTCTTCGAGGCCGCTTCCTCCTCAATTTCACTGGCGTGCGAAGTCTGAGTTGTCAGCTGACTGTGCTGAGAGTAACGATAGACCAAGTTGGATCCAGAGGTATGAGGGAGTCCGGCAGAGGCTGATGGATGACACATTGGAGCCAAGATGGAGGCGATGGGTTAGAGGGCCGAGGTAGAGTCTGGGGCTCGGAGGCTTGATTTAGAGATAAGGGATCCACAGACCAAGGTGTAGCTGATGACTGGCAAACCGAAAGCAGATTAGAGCAGCACCAAAGGAGGAGCTGACGGAGGGGCTGAAGGGAGAAAGTGGAGGCCAGGCTGAGGAACTGGATGACTTTGGCTGAGGAGATGGGAGATGGAGTCTGGGCGGGACAGTGATGAGGGAGACTTGGAGCTGGACGAAAAAAGGCTACTTGGTACTGGACGATGAAGTTGACATGGGACTGAACCAGTGATGAGGAAGACGACTTGGGATTGGACTGAACCAGTGCCGAGAAAGACAACTTAGAACCAGACGGGACCAGCAGAAACTTAAAACATTTCATCATCCAGCTCAAATAATAATTCAGTGGAGACCCAGTTTATTCTATGCACCTCTGTGATGGGAGTGTGGGCGGGGCCCCAATCCAGCTCCTCAAATTTCACTAATAATAGGTGTGTTCAACTTGAAGTGGCGCTGTCCAGGCTAATCAGCGTATGGCATCAAATGCAGCCATCTGCTCTCTAATCGTGGTACGTTGATGTCATACATCGATGAACACACCTATTCCCTCTGTGGCGAGATTGTGGGCAGGGCCCCAATCCATACCCTCAAACTGCACTAAAATTCCCTAAGTAGCGTGAGCGTTGGCAGGGCACCAATCCATCCCATTGAACTTAAAGGTACTCCACACAAAAATTAAAACTCTGTCATCATTTACATACCCTCGAGTTGTTGCCACCCTTTATGAGTTTCTTTTTTTCTGCTGAACACAAAGCAATATATTTTGAAGAATGATTGGAACTCTGGCACCATTGACTTCCATAGTATTTTATTTTTTCTACTATAGAAGTCAAAGTTGCCAAACAACTATTGGTACCAATCATTCTTCAAAATGTCTTCCTTTGTGTTCAGCAAAAAAAAAAAAAAACTGAGTAAATGATGACAGAATTTTCATTTTTGGGTGAAATATCTCTTTAAGTATCTTTGCCAACGTTCCGAAAACGCTGTGGCCATTTCCTCAAAAATAAAAGCTAATTAATCCCATGAAGAAGGTTGAAACGATATTCTACCCTCATCTCCAGATTTGTTTTTGTCAATTTATTAACATTGTTGTGATTTTATATACAATTTGGAATTTTTTTTTTTTTGGGGGGAGGATCATACCATTTTTTTCAATTGATGGATAAGTTATATACGTTTTTTTGGTATGTCGCTGAAACGAATATGGTCTTGTCTGGTTACTTCTTCACAGTATAACTGTGTTAAGACCTTCATGACCTTATTTCAGGTAATTTTTCCTCATCCGACTGTGGTTGCATTTCCTACAGTACTACACTTGATGAGCCATTGACTAATTTATTTCTGATGTTCTCAATTCAGGAACACAATGGTCCAAAATATGAAGCAAAAAAAGAGAGAAAAGCACAAAAGCTTATTATGAAGATTTTCCATTACAAAGTGTCTGTATTATGTATCAAAGAGCCTGCTTCTGTACCTTAGACATATACTGTATAAGTTGTACCGTCAGATGTACCCTTACTGGCACCAGCGAACCTCAATATTTCTCCAAATTACAATTGTAAAATTACTGAAGCATCAAGCAAACAATGTAAACCATGTTTCTTTATTAAAGATTAAGAAACTCCAAGCAGCATATTCATAAATAAAATAAGAGTCTCCCTTAGATGTAATGTTACAGACTATGCTATGATATTGTTATGTTTCATGGAATATTGAATTTTTTTTTTTTTCTGAAATCAAAGGGGTACAAGTGTAAGGCAGTCATGACGCTTAACCCTACAAATTACACATCCTTACCACCACTGTCGGCATCTCAAAGCCACAGGTTGTGTTACACAGTGTAATATATCACTTTGGTTCACATTAGTAACTACTTGGACTTCTACAAAATATACACAATACAACCTTGAGTTTTGACTGACAAGCATGTGCAGGGTGAAATCTTCTCAGAAACTGGTCTATGTGCTCCACGCTGACAAATGTCCTTTTCTTTGTGATTTGAACAACATCAAATTCCAGAGGGTCTGTGGAATGACAACAGGAAAATACATACAACTAGATGTATAAGGTTGTTCTGGTTTACATCATAACACGACTGAAATTCAGAATTGGTCCGCACCTCCCAAAAACATAAAAAAAAAAATAGAGTATGTAAAAGTTTAATTCTACAGTAAAAAATAATTCATACGTGTGTTTGGAGTAATTAGAATTGCCTGCAAGAGATGTTTGTCAAGCTGTGGGCATACCAACATGGCTTCATTTACACCAGAGGGGTCTTCAACCCTGCTCCTGGAGAGGTACCATGCTGGAGGAGAGTTCAGCTCCAACCCCAATCAAAAACACAGAAGAACCAGCTAATCAAGGTGTTAAGTATTACTTAAAAATTACAAGCAGGTTGGAACAGGGTTTGAACTGAAAGGCCCACTGAAGTGCTTTATAACTCGCAGCTTTGTATGATGCGTTGACATAATTTACACTGAAATAGGAAGTCGTACTTGACAGCACCATGGAAGCGAATCCGAGTGCTGATGATTTGTTGGATTTAATAGTAGAGGTGTGAAAAATGTCTAGCCATTTAATTCTTAACCAATGGAACAGTTGGAAAATGTAGTAAAAATCGAGCGTTTAGGCAACCGAACACACATTTCTAACACATTTTTCTCTGTGATGTGTCAAAGGTCTCTTTGGCCAGGTGTTTTTTATAGCATAGGAAGTGGGAAGCTTTAGATTATTTGATTGGACAGAAGATGTGATGAGATTCTGATGTCACAATAATCTGTGATCCATTTTAGTGGAAGTGAGAGACTACATTTTGAATGCTTATATCTCCTGAATGAGAAATTTGTCATTGTTTTGGAGCACACCTACTTATTCATAATCTTAAGGCTAACATATTCATACTAAAAGCTAAAAAAAAAAAAAAAAAACCCTTACATTTTTATTTTAGGGGGCCTTGAAGTTTGCAGTAAGGTAGCTCTCCAGGAGCTGAGCTGGAGACCCCTGATTTACACCAATCACATATTCCCCTTTGCAGCTCATTAAGAAAAAAGATATCACAAACAAGTAAATTATGAAAACTATTTCATATACACAGTTTTTTGTCTATATAATCTGTGAAGTGTTGTAGAGTAAAAAAAATATGTCAGAAAAGCAACGATAATACAGCTCTTTCACAAACAACAGCATGAACTAGTTTAAAATGTCATTGATGTGATGCTGTTCTGTTATATTTCATGAACGTAATTGTTCTCTCTGGGCTGGTTGTGCTCACGGATCGATGGTCTCAGACTTTGATTATCTGAAAGCACCTTCAAAATAATAATAAAAAACGTAAAAACCCAAGCTTTCCTCAGTGCTGTTGCTATGATTAAAAGATTTAGTTTGTCCGTGATGACATTTCGACACAAGTCACTGCTGTACTATTTCACATTTTGAATGGTTAGCCGTTGCTTGTTCCGGAAACCCATCAGCAACATCAACACGTTAATGTTCATAAGTAATCCACAACCAAAACAATAAATTGAAGCAAAATTAAAATGGCCTCACTGTTTGCAGGTTGAAGAAGGTCTATGAGTGTCAAAAAGGGGGGCCTAATTATCAGTGCTCAGCTTTTGGGTTCTTACAGCAGTGTATGATCATCTAGTAACAAAACGTGGAGAGACATCTTTTATTTCGGCACTTAGAAAACAATCACAATGAATCTGAGTCTTTACCCATAGAGAACAAAATTCACAAAGCCATTCAAACAGTCGTTTTGAATTACGTTTATGTCCTTTTTTGTTGTTCTTTTGTTTTTGTAACTCAACTTCAAAAATTGAGAATATTCAAAATACACTTTTACTTACTTTGCTCTTTCAGCATTTACAAATATGTACAAGAAAAAATGATTTCTCATGTTTTCATTTTTTTTTTTATAATAAAAATCTCTACGTATTTTTTTTTTTTTTCTTTTTTACTCTTTGTACAGTGCCACAGTTTTCCAAGCTCCAACTGCACCTCGGCTTTCTTCCTTTCTAAAGCAAGTATGAGGCAGCCCATGGTGAAGATGGCCTTAGATGGACGTACTATGCTCAAAAGCTTCTGGGATGGGTCCTCCTGGTACTGACTGGTAGGACATTGGCATGGGCGTCTTGGCGGGACTCTGTCGGAAAAGGCCCCCGTTGGGAGCCCTGTGTTTGCATTGGATGGAGGGCATGGTGGAGCTGCTGAGAGGAAGGGGCAGAGTGTTGCCAGGACCCTGGGCCAGTGTCCGGCCCACCCCATGAGCTTGATCCGGGAGGAAGGTGCTCACAGACAGCCCCGTGCCCGGGTAGTCTCGCACAGCCTCCCGCTGCTGGCTGGGCGGCATGCTGCCGATGTCCAGGGCAGAGATCTCGATAGATGGTGCGGGGATCTGCTTGTGTGCCATGTCCTCGTCCATAAGAGTGTTCATACGCCGATGCACCTGTTCCAGGTTCACCTCCTTGTCCTAGAGAGGGTGAGAGAAGAAAGGAGGGACAGAGAGGCTGAGATCTGCTGGTTCCAGGATGACTTGCATTTTTTTTTTTTTTTGCTTTTAAGCTCCATGCAAGCAAGGCTTCAGTTACAGCAGGGTGTTTTGCAGCTGTATTTACTCATAGGCCGAATTGGAAAATTCAAATAGTTTGAAGAGTTTAAAATAGAATGTGCACCTTGAAATCAAATTTGGCCAGTGGGCATTTAAAAGAACAATAATGCTTGAGTGAGACTATGACTGCCAGTGCCAACCTGCATTTTATAACTCATCTACATTCAAATTTATAGGAATTGTTATAATTGCTAAAGTCTGTTAAAACAGCACAAAGAGTCTAAAAATTTTAACATGTAAAGAGACAATTGAAGATATGTGAGTTTATAGGATATATTTGTATTAGGAGGCCTTAATAGTTTGTACGTTTTTTTTATTTTTTATTTATTTATTTATTTTTTTTATATGTTCATTAATCTTGAAGATGCGAATCCTGTACAAATTGAGATATGCTAAGTTGTAATGATGCGAAAGACATCAATATGTGTCTATACTGTATTTTGTATTTTTGTTCTGGGTGTGTGTGTTTTATATGTTGGTAAAAAAGTTAATAAATATATTGAAAGAAAAAATTTTTAACATGTTAATGATATAATTAGCAACACATCTGCATTAATAGCACAAATATTATATGGTAACACTATTAAAGTTGCACAAGTTCTACCTTTTTGTTATTTTACAATTTACCATTTTGTTAGTGAGAATACTAATAAACAATCCAAAGTGTTAAATTCAGATCTAGATAAACACAGTAGACAATAGGATGCATGTCCAGGTGCCTAAATAAAGCTATGAAATGTTATCCACATAGAAAGGCAGCTCCACTTTCTATTTTAAATTCAGATAATTTACAGTATCATCGTAAAATTACGCTGTATTTAAAATAGCTAATTAATTTCAGACCAAAATGGTAAAATAAATACCATAATAACCAAGCAAGATGTTGGTCATCTTTAAAGAAATGTAGTTATTTTATATAACATTATCTGCCGTGCTATGTGGTTGCTTTAGTTGATATGTGATTACTCACTGTTCCAGAGATCTCAGAGATCACCCCCGAATCTTAATGATACCATAAACGATTATGTTTACTTATGAACCAACAATGCAATTTTCCATTAATATGACTCTTGCTGAGAAATGTGGTGGTTTTTCCCAATTATTTACTTGTGCGACCATGTAGTATAGTATTGCATGCATGTAGGTATGTATTTGTGTTTATGTGAACTAGGTAAGTTGATATACAGTCAATGTAAAGACATATGTATGAGAGAGAGTCAAATTGTTTTGTATCTAACTAAATGAAAAAAAAAAAGATAGAGAAAGGGGTAGGACCTGAAAAGTTTGTAATGAACTTCTTCCTACTCCTTTTTGAACATGGGAAATTATTAAATTTGAATAACTTACATTAATTTTGGAAGTTTGTGCTGAGAAGCACATTACCTTATATAACTATTATTTTATTTTTTATAAATGAATTCATGTTTGTATATTTTTTATTTTATTTTATGTTTTCTACATGTTCAAAATAAACTACTACTACGACTAATTGGGTCTCCATTTATGTCTTTACTATTTACAATGACATTGTATTCCAGCAAAGGAGCCATTTTCACCTTTTCTACAATGCAATAGTTTTTTTCATATATGCATTAACTTGTATACACAAAGTATATTTTGTACCTTTACAAAATGATTCTTAATATGCAAAGAATTAAATGCATAATTCATATATAGCCTATATATTACATCTTTCTTTACAGATAAAAAACAAATTTGCATACATTTTAGCCAGCATAGTTTTAAAGATGTTTTAAGTAGCTTAATGAGCACAGGAATATGGATGCCCTTTGTGTCAGTTATTGGCTGGCAGTGTTTGAGACAAGAGCTGCTTATTATCAATATATACTTTTCTAATTTAATATATAGATTGTGATATTTTTTTAACCATCCAAAATAAATACAGATTGGCTCAAGAGTCCCCGACTGTCACAGGTCACATACTGTTACACCTATTTGTTAAGCACTCACAACAACAACAACAAAAAAAAGCTTTTAGGAAGGATAGGGCAGAAGTTAGATTTGGAATGGCAAAGCAAGTGCACTGCATTGTTAATTAGAGTTAGGTTGAAGAATATTTTTCATTACAAATATTTTAAGCGGATACATGCTTCACACATTCTCACAATCCATCACATCATAGTTCAGTACTCCTATTTGTCTTAACTAATGAAGAATGAATTGAATGAAAAAAAATTAGGCTATAATGATGTAAGATGTAATATATGCAAACAAAATGTCTTGCTTTTTTTAAATCAATGCAGACTGCTACTGAAAAAAGTGAACTCAAGGAAAATAAATAGTGCTTCTTCTAAACTACACACCAGGCATGCACAGACTCAACCTGTGCAGAGCTAACACAATCTCATCCCAAGAAGTCATATAAACGACGTCTTGGGACGTCTTTTGACCATACGTCAACATCCGCCTTTTTAGGGTACCCTTAAACGTCGGTTACATGACGATCCCGGGCCGTCATACAACTGACGCTTTATCTTTAACGTCGGTTAGGTGACGGGGTAGGTGTAGGTCTGGGGTAGGGTCAGGATCCGATAACGTCATCTAACCGACGTTTAATGCTACGTTCACACCGGACGCAAATCGCGCGTCAAATTCGCGCCTGACGCGTCTAGTTTGACGCTTGACCCCTTTGTGTTAATTTGTGTGTCATGAGCGAAACTGGCGCACGTAAAAACAAAAGTTTGAAGCGAAATTTACGCGCGTGATGCGCGTCAGAATCGAAATCCGTTGGCGGCCATTGTTTTTATGTCGACCGAACATTCATCAAGAGAGTTACCGCTCTGTATTTACTCTGGAGAGCAGAACAGCGGCGTGGGGATCATCGTTGCCGTATATTTGTGTCCACCGGACCCTTCGGAGCCGAACCGTTTGGCTAGTTTCACCATTCGCTCGCTTCAGGAGCTGCGCCTAGATGACGGCCGCTGTCAGCGGTACTTCCGCCTGTCACTCGGCCAGTTTGATGACCTGTGTCCCGCATCGGAGCGAGGATCACCCTCGCCCTCATCCATCTAATCTAGCTGTCATATATTTTTTTGATGATAAATAGAGCCGGCCTTCAAAAGTTATTAACCTGTCTTGTGATTTTTTTTCTCTCTCACGTCCAGACACGAACCTATGCACATATGTTGATTGTCTTTACATCATAATACTATTTCATATAATCTAGATATGGAATGAATAACATTCAATACAAAATGAACATGTCTCGTATATAGAAATAATGTTTTAAGTGATAAAACATTTGCTTTGTTGTGCATAATCCCACCATTCATTTAGTCATATTAACAAAATAATTTATTGAAGCATCCAGACACTTCACCACGTGAGCAAGCAGCTAGGCTCCTGATTGGTTAACGTGGCGCGAATTCACGCCAAAGTTCAGATTTTTCAACTCGGGCGGCAGACGCGAATTCGTGTCAAACGCGTGAATGCACAAATGGCACTAACTGAATCATTCGCGCTTAACGCGCCAGACGCTCAATTCGCGCTATTCGCGCGAACTTGACGCGCGAATGAAGCGTATTCGCGTCTTCCGCGCCGCACCTCATTCGCGCCGCAGGAATTTTTCACGCATGTAAAGCATCTTTGCATTGACTTAACATTGAAATCATTTGCGCCTGACGCCCTATTCGCGTCCGGTATGAACGTAGCATAAGGGTACCCCATGCCCTTTTTGCCGAAGTGCCCTTTTTTTGAGATGGTCCCCACTACAGGTCTGACTAAGATATGTGCGACCTGAGAGAGAGGGCTATGCTAGCATTTGCCATAGTCATAGCCAATGCATCCTACACTTAAATAGAATGAATCAAAAGAATGAGAAGAAATAAGTAAAAAAAAAAAAAATGACAAGTTATAGTGCTGCAGAGATATTAACCTGAATTAGCATGCTAAATTACTAGCCCCGGCCCGGCAAATGTCATAATAGCAGTTTCGGCCATGGGAGGCAGTATGAGGGCGGGCAACATAACCACCAGCCAAACTGCAATACACAAGTAAATCGCACGGCTTGTGTGTGTACTTGAACCTGATGTCAGTCGTGTGGAAAGTACAGCCCATTACTACATTTCAATTCAGGGAAGAGTTCAAAAAATGATTGGTCGATATTATGCATGAGGAATACATGTTGGTAAGTCGTAGCATAATGTATCTTTCAACAGTGTTCGTGTTCTTTTACCATTAGCTAGTAGAGATGATCGGTTCATGTGCGCTAGGGATCTGTCGTGTAACATTTACAAGCGCCAAAGCGGTATTTATTGTTTGAATTGCGTGATAAAATTGACAGAATCTGAGAGCTGAGACTTTTCTATATATCATAACTAACCTGCTCTGTCTAGTCTGTCGGTCTCAGTGTCCTTTTCTGTGCATGACAAAATTGATGTGTGGCGTGAAAGCGTGTGAAAAGTGACAATTGCGTGTCTCACGGTGAATTCGTGAGAGTTGGCAGCTCTGAATGGCACTAGCTTGATCAACATCAGCGAATGCTGTCTGTCAAATTAATTCAAACTAACAATAAAAATGTAATATGAACAAAACAAATACCGTAAAACTTCAAATAATAGCCCGGAATTTTTTATTTTCCCATATCGTCGAAATGCACCGGCTTGTATTTGAGACAGGCATCTATGAGACAGCCTTTATAATTTAGTGTTGAGATGTCACTGAGTCTCTATTTTTTTAAAATATCCAGATGCTCCATGTGAAACTGTGGTCTTCCAACATTTTACTATTGTGTCAATATTAATATGCACGAGGGAGAGAGAGCAAAACAGTGCTCGCTCGTGTTGTTTGGAGACGTGAGAGTATACTGCCCCCATCTGGTATGGAATATGGAGTATGATTTGATTTTTTTTTTTTTTTTTTTTTTTTTTTTTTTGACAGATGGCACCTTTAAGGGATTTATTCGGTAGGCTGAATGTGTTTCCATCGTAGTTTATGCACGTTTTACTTATTGGATAAAAATTTAGAATTTTTGCACAACTTGCCATTTCCATCCAGCATTTTTTATGCTATATCCCAAAATGCGCATACAAATAGGTATATGGAAACAATGCAATTGACAGATATTGTTTCTTTTGATTTTAAAAACCTTTTGATTTAAAATGCTTTGCCTTTAATACTTGAAATACGTTTCTTGTAGATAAATATGAATTGGGTCAACATTAATTGCTTTTCTAAACAAAAATTCTACATTTATTTAAAGGATGAGTTGGACCAGATAGTGAAGGAAGCATGCCAACAAGTGTCCAGCAAACATGAGAACTTAAATCTATTTAAGTCCCAGCATAATTTTTTTAATGCAACCATTATTTTGGAATTTATCATATTATATCCATGGCGACATGTCAAGTTTGTCACGTGACACACCACAGCCACAATGGCACTGTATCAACATTTTTTTTCCCCTTTTTATTAAAAATATTGACAAACTAGTTAACTATATTGTATTTAATATGACAATTCTCAAATATATTGACATTTAAATGCCTTTATAATGATCATGTTAGCTGATCTATAACGGATAATGGGTGCTGCCATGTTAGTGTGCAGAATTACAACATCATTTCATCCATCTTTTCCAAAATGTCATGAAAGTAAGTGGCCGGTCAATTGTACATTTTATAGTTACTTACACAATGTGGTATGAATCTGCATTTGTCTGTCTCTGACTTTGACTGATTGACCAAATGCAGAAGACATTTTTAAACATAAACTTCTAAAGACTTAGTGAATGGTTTTGCAGACTGTATTTTTATATATATTTCAATGTAGCTTTCATTTGTGAACAAGTTTGCAAAACTTTTAAAATGCACCCTCTTTTTGCAGGTATGCAAATGCATTGTGCAATTATGAGAGATGTTTTAAGTGTTTAGTCATTTAAATTTTATGGCGATCATATACATTCATCACTGATTCATGAAATAAATCCACACTAATTAAATCATCACTGCCACAAATAGTGGAACTCTTGTTGAAATATGTTCATAATCATGCTGCATCTGGCTTCATGCCTAGAAATGACACCAATTAAACAGCATAAGTGTTCTTAACACTCATTTTGACCGAACTGGAAAATCATTCATCTTCATTAATGTGGTATAGTGCTAATTGTTAAATTAAGAAGTAGTTCAAATTAGGAATAGCAGGGGCGTCATTCTAAACCCAACATAACAACAAGGAAGATGAATCTGCTAAATGAGACAACTAAAACGCAAAAAAAAAAAAAGAGTTAATGTTAGATGGATTCTACATCTGGTCCTGTTAATTCTCAGCCAATCAAAGAAGAGGCCTACGATTCTATTCTGACCTGTGTCAATAGCTTCTGCTTCATCCCAGTCTCTTTCTCTGTCTGTCCAAATGTCCTTGCTCCCCTCCGATGAAGCAGTAGCAATATCATTATATGTCAATGGACCAGAAACCCTTGCCAGTCTGTAATCCTTAGTAACCTGCATGAGATCATAAACAAATGAAGAATAAATGTAAAATCGAAAATATAGAGATAAATAAATCCATAAAACTTGTCCACATTGACATATAATTGCAACAGGAGGTCACACAGTAAATTACTAGGGATTATTGACTGTTTGGGGTTGGATTTATGTTCTTTTGGGGTGGCTCTTGTTTTCTTTTTTTTTTTGGATAACTGAGCAGACAGACCCATGCAAGCACCCTATTTGCCCACACTTTAGTTTATGGATCCACATCAACCCTGTTTCACTTTATTACATGCAGTTTCCATTGGCAGTGGATGAGGCTTTGGTAGAGGTTGTAAAGTGAAGTAATTATTCTTATATTTAGAAGTAAGTGATTTGAATGGAACAGTAGATACTTAATTGGCATCTTTAAAGCATGTTTATAAAGTGTTGTCTAAAACACTACAAAAATAAAAAGAGCAAAAAAAAAGAGAGAGGAGATTACATTAAAATAGTATAGAATACTGGCTGCAGGGAATAATTTATACCAGTTTGCCACTAATAATATGCATTTTGTAAATTCTGTATTTAAGGTGAAAATATCATGTTCAAATCATTTAACATGATTTAGCCCCAGTAGACCATTCTGGAATGCAAAAAGAGCATTCTAATATTACTTTGGATTCCAAGAATAATGTAATTGTTGGAATATAGTAGCTCTGTTTTCGAAACTGTTTGAGCTGTTGGCTCAGACAGATTTCAAAACATCATAGGTGCCACAGTGTAAAAGCTGTTCCAAAAGGTATCATTAGACACCTTCTTTTGGCCAAAATCATTATTGCATTTATCATTTACAGAGATGACATTCGTAGAATGCAGTGCAGCGATCTAATTGAAGATATCCATCTCTCGACAAGCCGAGAGAAACGCTAAACATATTGCATTCAATACCGAAAAGTATCAATAAAATTACTACTAAATATGTGTGTGCTATGTATTTTATGCTTATTAAAGTATACATTTATACATCTACATTTTTTTTTTACTTACTTACAAATTTGCTGAATTGCAATAAGGGAATTAAGTCCAAACTCCATGAGCCAAACTATTTTATTGCTGCACAGAGTGGGTGTCTATTTAGAGTGTTTTAGATAAATCATTGCAGTTCCGTTTCAGTTTTAGATGCTACCTATGAAGACAGTTGCCTATAAAAACAGTACACAGCAGCTCTTTAGGCTTTGAAGCAGAGCTTTTGCCTTCTGAAATGGTCTAAACTCCACATTCACACCTTGTTAGTAATTGTGACATTCTAATCCATAAAATCTGCTCAATCAAGGGCACTCTGCACACCCCAAGGACAAATGAAATCTGTTGTTATGTTTAATGGACGGGGGACCAATTTTGATTTCATCAGGGCACACCTATAACTGTGTGTACTGGAGCTCGACTAAATCTGGGCTCGCGTCTGCTGCGGGATCCTTAAAGTAGAGTGTGGCAGTGTCCTCTCCCTGCTCTGTCTTCCTCGCCCTGAGCTCGGTCACCTCTTTGGGCTGCTCTTGCCGGCAGCGATTGCTGTTCCACCACATTTCCAGGGCGGCCACCAGACAGGCCAACAGGAGCCCCGCTGCTAGGATGCAGAAGACGCCGGCAAAGCTATGCAACTTGAGCGAGCGACCATCAGGTTGGGCATTACTGTGGCTGTTGAGGTCGCAGCGGCCAGTCCGAGGCCACCACTTTTGTTTCAATACGTCCAGATCCCCTTTCTCCTGCAGCTCCAGAATCCTGTGATGGGGATGACAACAGGGTGCACTTATTTCATGTTACGTTTTTACATATGTCTCCTTTATTTCCTCTCAAATAGTCTGAATGCAGTTTTTTTTTTTACCAATGGCAGACGAGGGAGTGTTTGAGATTGGAAAAAGCAATTAGTGGTATTTTCCAAAACAAGCATCCACCCAGAACAACCAAAATTATCTCACAGATGATTTCATTGTCTAAAACACAATAACGTCACCTGTAAACATAACCATCACTGTACAGAAAGTTATGGATGAGAATGTACAAATTCAAATGAATTAGCCATAAATTTGGCCACACATAAAATAGGTACAAATTGTCATGAGACTGTTGTCTATTGTTGACTGTTGACTCTACAAGTAATAAAGGTTTTTCAATTTCTTCAATGAAAAGTGTCATCACAGAAAAGCAGTGGCTGCCAAAACACCAACGATGGACAACCAAGATGAATTCTTCACTTAAGCAGGGATGACATTATGGTTCACTGTGTAATAACCTGCAAGCTTCCTCCCAGCTGCATCAGAGTGCAGTACAATTCCATCAGTCGGCCTAGGCCTGTTTTTGTGATTGTGGAAAATATATATCTGTATATTATTTTGTTATATATATACATCTGTAAATGATCCTACAAATAGGATTTTTTTAAATGAAATGTAATGTTACAATATGCATTTTTCTATGGAGAAATCTGGAGAAAGTTATCTGAAATATGGAGAAAGTTATCTGAAAACATCACAAGTGTTAACTATTGCTAGTGGTTGGGTCATCTTAACATTATTCTAGAAAAATCAATAATGAGTGAGTGAATAGGCAACATACGATCACTACACTGCTTTATGAAATCCAGCAGCAGTAGTTGTTACAATCTTAATTAGTTACAAGTGATTATGTGCAGCTTTAGACAGTCTGCTGGCATCCGTTACATTCACAAAGGGATCAATTTGTAATGAGTCTAAAACTAAACCCAAGATAAAACTAAACCCCAACAACAGTCAAATCAAAGTTTTGTGTGGAAAAGAGAATGGCTGTGAATTGTGGGAGATTCAAAGCACCTGTGAAATACCAAGTTAAAATTGGAAAACATATTTAATGATATATATATATATATATATATATATATATATATATATATGAAGAGTTCAGATGCAAAAGCCTCTAAATGCCATTTGAAATTTTCTTCTTTAATGATGATTTTTATCAAACTTGTATATTTAAGTTCAGTAATTTCACTTAAATAACAATTAATAGGTAATTATCATTGCCATTTAAGTGAAATCACTGAACTTAATACAAGCTTGACAAAAATTATCATTCTAGAAGAAAATTTCAAATGCACTTAGAGGCTTTTGCATCTGAACTCTTCATACAGAATATATATATATATATATATATATATATATTTTTTTTTTTTTCTGCAGAACGTGATATGGCTTTCTTGAACACACAGAAAACAACAACAACTGAATATATGTTCTCATTAAATATGAAATGTGTGGAATAATATATTTTAATATTAAGTATATTTTGTCTTATTTATGTTTTGCTTGAAACACATAGTTTTTTTGCTAGAATACAAACTCTTAACCATACAAGTTATTCAATTCTCAGAAGCATGGTCAGCTTGTAATAATTAAGACAACAGAGAGTGCCTGACTCCATACATATTCCATACACCATCTGCATGGTATTCTTTATGATGTAAAACAAATATATATATATATATATATATATATATATATATATATTCGTTGGGAGACAGGTAATACGCACTTTTGGGAGATGAGGTCTCGATAAGGACTCCCATGCTGCATGGCTATGCCGTAGCCTTTGCTGCTCATGCTGTTGCCGGATACAGTGATAGTGCAATCGTCATCTGTCAGTGCCGCATACTCCACCACAGCCATGTCCCACAAAAATGCGTACGGTCCTTTTTTGGCCTGCAGATAAAAGACAGAGATTTCTGACAACATGCTCAAATAATCATCTTTTAGGGCTTAAAGGCCAATCGCAGCAAGAATAACATCTATAACGATAACTAGCTTATAACTAACTTGTTAACCCAATATGAGATAACTGTTTGTTATAAATGTATGCTGCAGTTATGTACATTTTAAGCACACTGCTTAAATGCTCAAACCCTTTAGTTGGGTGTTTTCTGATAGCTGTCAATGTATTTAGCATTCATCACTATTTTGTTATAGCTGTGGCGTCGACTTCCCTATTCTCACTGAATTATACCTATTATTAAGTGTTTCATCATTATTTCAATGATGAAACACTTAATAATAGTTCTAATTCAGTGAGAATTGACACTCTGGAGGCTAATCTTGACTAATCTATTGAATTCTTCTCTCTTCTTCTCTTTCAAAGATGCTTCATTGATCTCAATCCGCCTTCATTGGCTGATTCAAAAGATTTAACATCCTCAACTCATTATGCACTATAAAAAGTTTCTTCCTCAAACTTTTCAACCTTCCTCTTTGATCTTTTCAAAGTTGTCTTTGATTTTCTCAAAAACTAACATTCAATGACAGTTGTTAATTTCAAAAGGGTACAATACGATCTTTTATAAGATGACCTGAGAGAACAGCCTGCTATCTGTTGTCAGCTCTAAATGTTAACAATGGACACTAAATGGAAAATACTGTCCCTGTGGTCTACAGGGCAGTGCTACGATTCCACTGATATTTTTTGATGAAAAAAAGAAAAAAGAAAAAGAAAATACACACACAAAATGCATATTTATGGCTATACAAGCCAACAAAATCATTTTTAAACCAGATTTTCATCTTTCATGGGTACTTTCCATATATTGTTTTATACTGTATAAAACTGTTCTATCCTTTAACTATGAACCTATCCCTAAACCTAACCATCACAGAAGATTTTCTGCATTTTTAGATTAAAAAAAAAGAAAAAAAGTTCCATGTGACGTCGTCGTGCCGATGTAATGGGATCACTTCAGGGAGCTCTATCAACTTCGAGTGTCTACAGAACGAGCCAATGAACGTTGGCGTGCGTGAGAAGCGTCACGCGCCCCGCCCCACAGCGTGGGTATAGACCGGAAGCAGGTGCACGCACTCAATGTCTTTCACTTCAGACCCGAGATTTCGTTTTGACTCTGAGTTTCTGCAGACTGCTGCATTGTTGGAGACTAAAAAGAGAATACTCTGTTCCAGTGCTGGTTTGAAGGTGCGATCAGCGGTGGCCGCGAGCATTACAGCTCACAACTGCTGTTTTCATAGCATTACTTGTGTTTTTCTATGTGTGTCGGTCTCGGTGGGCATTCCTCTCATGAGTGTGTACCCCGATTACACCACGGCTATCCCTGGGTCCTTCAGCACTGAGAGAGTTATTTTTTCTTTTTTATATTTTTTGTTTTCAACTAAAAGACCAACACAAGTGTGACCCTGCGTCCTCTTCAGTATGTCATTCCGCTTGAGCATTTCTGGATGCGGTCGTTCCCTGGCGCCAGCAGACGGCCACAATGGTTGCCTCTCGCGTTTGGGCATTCAGCACGCTGAGGCAGCTTTTGTGAACAGTTCATGTTCCCATTGTGGGAATATTACTATGACAGCTCTGAGATCGAGACTCGCAGTCCCCTTGCCTATGCCCCGATCTAGAGTCTATTCTGGACCTCAGAATAGACCTACTTCTGTGTATGGTTAGGGTGATCCAAGGATTACCGTGAGGGCTTCCCCGCTGAGGCAATCTCTGTGGGTCCCTTGCGCCTCACAAGCGCTGCCGCCGTTGGAGCCTCCAAAGGAACGCGCTGGTCCCTCTCATGGATGACTAGCCGTGTCCTTTGGAGCTCCACCTGACGACCAGATGTCTATTGCTGCATCGGAGGGGGAGCTTCAGTCCTCTGGAGATAAAGATTCGGCTGCCCTGCCCCCTTTGGGGAATGTAGCACTGCCCGAGTCTGATCCAGAATGGGCGGCTATGCTTTCCCGAGCCGCCGAGAAGGTTGGGCTTGTGTGGAACCCCCCACCACAAAACAAGCCTTCTCGGTTGGACGATTGGTTTCTCGGGGCGGGCAGTGCTGGTTCTCAGCCCCGGTACCATTCTTTCTGGAAGTGCATTAGGAGCTTACTAGGACGTTGACGGCACCGTATAGTGTCAGAAGCCGTCCTAGTGGCTCCTCCCTCCTCACCACCCTCGACGGCGGAGCATGTGGATGTCCCGCCGGTGAAGTGTGCCGTCACAATGCACGATGCAACTGCCTTCTGCTTCCTCTTGGCGAGGCAATCCACGCCTCCCGTCCAAATCTTGTAAGCTTTCATCCGGTCTCACCGCGAAGGCTTAAAGAGCCAGTGGACAGGCTGCTTCCCCAATCCATGCCATGGCACTTCTGCAGGTCCACCAGGCCCAGGCGCTTATGGACAAGAACGAGGGTGGTTCTGACCCAGAGCTCCTCTGAGAGCTCCATGTGGCAACTTACCTCGCTCTCCGAGCAACGAAAGAAACCGCACGTTCAGTTGGTAAGGTGATGTCCACCTTGGTGGTCCAGGAGCGCCACCTTTGGCTCAACCTGGCGGACATGAGGACACCGATATTAACTGTCTTTTTGCCCAAGCAAACTATACAGTTTTTTTAACATTCTTTTGCAACAGGACGCTGCATGCACAGCACTGCGCTATGAAACCCATTCATTTAAATGGCTTGCGCCGTGCAAGGATGTTTTGTTGCTTTGTCGACCAAAGCACATGCACACACTTGATTGGGCTTGCGTGCTGGCCAAATAGTAGGTTAGCATTACGTTCTGAGTGGATGATGGACGTGAAACGTCGAAATGGATTCCAATAAAATTCTGAATTGAAAGTTTACTTTTATGCCATGCAGGTCCACCAGGCCCAGGCGCTTATGGACATGAACAAGAGTGGCTCTGACCCAGAGCTCCTCCGGGAGCTCCGTATGGCAACTTACCTCGCTCTCTGAGCGACGAAAGAAACCACATGTTTAGTTGGTAGGGTGATGTCCACCTTGGATGTCCAGGAGCGCTACCTTTGGCTCAACCTGGCAGACATGAGGGACACCGATAAATATCGGTTCCTGGATGCCCCTCTCTCCCATTCCTCTGAGAGAGGATCTGCTCTCTCAGAGATGGGGCACCCTATGGTACCCGTGTCCAGACCTCTGGAGACTCCATGTCTGGTCCCTGGACAGGATGCAGAGGTTCTAGGTGATCAACCTCCGTTTCTATGCATTGAAGTGGATTTTATTCGTTGATTGGTGTTCTTGTCATGTGGAGAACCCCCGAACTTGCTTGATCAGAGCCGTGCTTTCCTTCCTGCAGGATGGGTTGGAGCGAAGGCTGTCTCCATCCACCCTTAAAGTGTATGTTGCTGCTATTGCCGCACATCATGATGCAGTTGAAGCTAAGTCATTGGGAAAGCACGACCTGATCATCAGATTCCTGAGGGGGCGAGGAGACTAAATCATCCTCGCCTGCTCTCTATACCCTCTTGGGATTTGTTGGGGTAGGGGATCTGCATGCATTTTTAGTTGAAAAATCGTGCCTAGAATTCGGCCTGGCTAACTCTCATGTGATCCTGAGACCCCGTCCGGATACGTGCCCAAGGTTCCTACAACTTCCTTCCGGGATCAGGTAGTGAACCTGCAAGTGCTGCCTTCGGAGGAGGCAGACCCAGGCCTGGATTTTTTCTGTCCTGTCCGTGCTCTGTGCCTGTACGTGGACAGAACGCAAAGCCTCAGGACCTCAGATCAGCTCTTCTTCTGTAACGGAGGCCAGCAGAAGGGAAAGGCTGCTGGCACACATCACCTTGCTGACAGATATCTGTAGAGCTGCGGGCTGGGTGACACCTAACATGTTCGCTAAGTTTTATAGCCTACATGTTGAGCCAGTTGTTGAGCCCTGGTTGAGCCATGCTGAGCCAGTTGTTGAGCCCTGTGTGCTCGCTTCAACCAGCCGGTAACACCGAAGTTCCCGCTCTAGTGTCGGCTTGCTGTGCCACTCCCCTCCAAGGAGCGGATATGTGCGCTTTTTGCTCCAGTCGAGTTCCCCACTCAGACAAAGCCAGTGAGTTCCTCCGCACCCCTTCAGTAGTCGGACGTTGTGGAGCGTCCAATGCCAGGCCTAGTATTCATATGCTTGTGTAACCTGTGCTAGGCTGGGTTCCATATGTAGTGATCCCTGCGTCTGTGTCTTTCCCTTGGCAGAGTCTGCTTTGCCGTCACTGTCTGATGTAGCCTCCCCCTTCTTAGACTGGAGCCACCCCAGTGACATTCCATATGTTGCACTGCCCCTAGCGGAAAGTCTATATATGCATTCTCCACGTTACCTACCGGCAGGGTGTGGCTTTCGCAGCGTCCCCTTCACCCATCCTCACTGCAGTGTCTAGTACTTTTTGGATCAGTTCAGTCTCTGGTGGTGAATCAATGTCCAGAGCTCAGAATTTTCTAGAATTAATTTCGTATTTGCTTGGCCATAAATACCATACATTACTGTGAAGTGTGGAAGTGGATGGAAAAGTTGTCTGTCATGTTAACCATTGTACGTTGAAATTTTGATGACAGCAACTGGCTTCTTGTAATAGACTGAATTTGAATGCAAATTATAGATGAGATTAGGGTTTGAAAGGATTATACCAAAATAATAATTATGCCAAAAGATAAAAAAACTACACCAAAAACACAGCCCTTACAATGTCTTTCTGTTTTAGTAATTCTCTGAAATCATATAGTCAATAGGTGATAAATGTTCATACCTTGCGTATGCCTTCAGAAGGGCTAGAAACGGAGAAGTCCTGTCCATTGTTTTTGCTGATGGTCCTCCACAGCTCTGCGTATGTACTGTCCTGCTCCAATGGGTTTGTGCCTTTGGCTCTGAAGTAATCGTACACGGCTGAATCCCTAACAGTACCATAGGCAAAGTCCATCTGCCTTGCAAGATCCTGAAAAGATCTGTTGGATAGGCAAGAAAAAAAAAATGATGTTAGATTTATTGAAGTAAATGTATTTCTAGCATATTCAAAGTGTTTTTTAGCACGTTGTTTGCTATACGTTTCCGACAACAATTGGCACAATTTGAGCTACCATTCATGTGTCAATCAAAAACTTTTCTAATTACTATTATTATTATTATTATTATTATTAATTTATTTTTTGTAAAAAAAAAAATGTATAGGGTCATTAGTGACCCGAGCTATGTAATAGTTTAAGTAGGCTATTTTTTTTTCTGCACAACAATTATTTAATCTCTGTTGACTCAATATGTGCAATTCACCTTTATTCCTCAAGGTGGCAATGTCTGATGAACGCAACAATGACATGGGGCTCTATCATACACATGGGAATGTGGGGCCAGGCGCATTAAAGTGTTTTTTTGCTAGCTTCAGCCCGATGCAGTAATCATTTTCATGTCCTGCGCCAATTTGTTTAAATAGCAAATGCATTTGTGCCCATTTGTGCTAAAAAGCGAGGTGTGTTCAGGCGCATTGATGTTGGTCAGTGCCATAGACCAACTGAAACTTGGTCCAAAGTCAAAGGCGCAAAATTTTTTTTTATTTTTGTTATTTAAAGAGCGCGTTAGTAATGTGCGCCTATATGTGGATGCGCGCGTACACTCTGCTTATCACACACAGGGATGCACAGCAGCACACAAACATGCCAAATATTAAAAATAAAAAGATTACAATGTAAAAGATTATTATTGTGTATCGTTAAAATAGGGCCGATGATGTTTTACTCGTAATTACTGCAGGCATTAAACAAAAGAATACACATCATCAAATCTTGGAATGGCTCAATGATCTACTGCAAAGCAAACAACTGTACACAATCAAATATTAGTTTGATTGTCACTTGATGGAGGATCTGGTGAAGAATCTGTCAACGATCAAAACATTCATTTTGACATTCAAAGTTATAGTTTTGAGAATGGGTTGAGATCACAAATGTGAATCAAATGCTGAATATACTAGGGAAATGAGCTCTGACCAGGACAGTGTTAACAAAAAGCATCTGCTCAAACTTAACCATTTCAGGCTCCAAAGGTAATGAAATATGCCTTACTTTTGCTATTGAATTTTTTATTTTATAAAAATGTCAAAAATTCATATTTTGATTATAATTGTTATTAAAATACATAATTATTGAAAAAAAGTCAATAAAAAAGTTGTGAAGAGCGCTATATAAATATACTTGACTTGACTAGTACGTAGATGATGTTAATTAATATTACTTAGTACTGAAATGTATAATTATGTTGTAACAAGGACAATGTAACGTAAAGTGCAACCACTTTTTTGTTTGTTTATTTATTTGTAATTTCTCATTTCCTACTTGGCACTGATGTTATATGGCAATAACCTAAAATTGGCACACTAATGCAATCAGTATAATTTTATGCTTTTGTTGGAGGCTTTTGTGATTAAGTTTGTCTTTGAAATGTCAATCTTTGGTTCTTTACTTGTCTTTGTTGATTCGATTGTAACCTTAGGCACTGTAACATGTGATGTCCTATTAATTATGAAACTGGGTATCCTTAACACAATTTTCACACTGAAGCCCAGATTTAAAATTAATGGCCCACTGGTAAATCAATTGTTTAAAATATAATAAAAAGCATCTTCATTGGCTCAAATGACTCAACCTATAGTCGCTCTGTTTAATTTTTCCAAGTTTGAATTTATTCATTTTTCATGGTAATGGTGCCATATGATTCATACATCAACAGGACAGGGACCTAACTTGGTAAGAGCTTACTTCAAAGTCCAAAGACAACTCTGTAAGTAATGTGAGATGTTGGGCCATCTGTCCTGCTAATGGAGCTGTCAGGACCACAGATGAAACATAAGCTAGCGAAAGGAAATGTTTCACACTTTCATTTTTTTAAAGTGCTTGTCACTTAAAGCTGGTATACAACAACTGTATATTCAATTAAGTGTCAGAAATTAGCTTTTTAATATTATTATTGCATCAGCTTGCTTGTGTCATGATTCATAAATCCTATGTCTCCTTCTTGTCTCGTGTTTTGTTGTTGTATGTGGACACTCCTCTTGCACCCATCGCCTTTGGTCACCCCTGGCTCACTCGTCACAACCCCAAAGTGGACTGGCAGCTCAAAACGGTGTTGGCGTGGAGCAGTTATTGTCATAAGTCTTTTCTGGTGTCTGCCTGTTCCTCTGTTTCTTTTCCTGTGTTGCAGGAGGAGGCAGGGGATTTATCTAACGTGCCCAAGGAGTACCTGGACCTAAAGGAAATGTTCATTAAGTCTCAGGCAGCTTCTCTTCTTCCGCACCGTCCATATGACTGTGCTATAGAGTTATTGCCAGATACGTCTGGTTTACAAGGGCAAGTTACCGTAAAACTTCAAATAATAGCCCGGGCTTTTATTTTCTCAAATCGTCAAACTGCACCGGCTTGTATTTGAGACAGGCCTCTATATGAGACCGGCCTTTATAATTTAGTGTTGAGATGTTTTTCATTGAGTCTTCATCTCTCAAAATCTCCAAATGCTGCACGTGAAAATCTGACGGTTTTAAAAGATTAACAACCCAAAACTTTTATTTACCCAAACCTGCAGCCACACCGAAGCAGGTGTGTAAGACAGGTGTGTAAAAGAGACAGGCGTCTATTTGGAACTTGGTTATTATTTGAAGTTTTACAGTATATTCAGTCTCTGTTCCAGAGAGAGAGACTATGGAGAATAGGGTTAGTACCGAAACGCGGTGCCAATAGGGAACCGGTTCTGATGTAAACGGTAGTTATCAGATCGAATAAGAACAAAAATTTCGGTCCAAGTGTCATGAGGCGCACACGCAAAGTCTCTTGCTCTTTCCCTTTCCACCGTGTGTGTACTACATGGTTTGGAGCACAGTCTGTTCTGTCTCACATGCGTGCTATTGCTCACTTTTGCTTGCTCACTCTAGATTCCAGGAGATTTTAACTAATTTACGGGCATCAGGGAGCAATTTTTAATATGCGGGAAACTCCTGGAACGTCAGCTGATAGCAAGGGGATTAATGAAGATGCTGAAGACAAAACGCTCCAAGGTTTGGCGGCATTTCACGTGTAAAATTACACGTCACAACGATTGTCTGAAGCCCATATAGAATGACGATTCACTTCAATCCATTGGCTGATGGCGCAGGCGCCATCTTGACACTCACATCATCATATTATATTAGCACGCATCATCTGTGAAAAAAGAAGCTTGTCGGCAGCTTGAGGAGTTTGGCAGCGAACACAGTGTCTCGTTCCCTATTCAGAGAACATGGGTTACACCAGTAACCAGAGACTTTCTCTTTCATATGTTTACTCAAAGCTGCGTAGCTAAGACGCAGTGGGAACAAAATACCAAACTCGCCAAGCTGAGCGATGCGTAACTAGTACAATGATCAGACAACCTCCAAGACTGTTTCAAGCAGACAAAACATGGGAACCTGAAGCCATGTCGATCTTAGATTGGGTAGGGACCCAAATGGAGAAATACATTTCTGATTCTTTAGCTACAAAGTTCATCCGCCCTTCCTCTTCTCTAGCGGGTGCGGGATTCTTTTTTTGTGGGAAAAAAGGATGGATTGCTGCAACCTTTTATTGATTACTGGGAGTTGAATAGCATCACAGTAAAGAGTACCTATCCTTTACCGTTAATGTCTTCAGCTTTCGAGAAGTTGCAGGGAGCATCTATCTTACGAAATTGGATTTATGTAATGCTTATCATTTGGTCTGCATCAGGGAGGGGGATAAGTGGAAGACTGCTTTTAACACCGTGTTAAAAGCAGTCTTCCACTCCCCCCCCCCATCCCTTTCAGCCTTTCCAACTCCCCAAGGGTCTTCCAGGCACTGGTCAATGACATGTTGTGAGTCATGGTCGATCAGTTCATCCATGTTTACCTGGATGACATATTGATTTTTTCATCGTCTCTCCAGGAACACATGCAGCACGTCCGACTAGTGCTTCAGAGGTTGCAAGAGAATGGGCTTTTTGTCAATGCGGAGAAATGCGTTTTTCGTGCACAGTCTGTTCTTTTTCTAGGTTACATCATCTCGGATGAGAGAATGTGCATGGATCCTGAGAAGGCCAAGGCTGTGGTGGATTGGCCAAGTCCAGATTCCAGTAAGGCACTACTGAGGTTTCTGAGGTTCGCCAATTTCTACCGGCGGTTCATTTGCAACTTCAGCCAACTAGCCGTGCCTATGACGGCCTTGACCTCCCCCAGAACAATGTTCAGGTGGTCAGATGCAGCCGAGGTTGCGTTTGCCAAACTGAAGGGTTGCTTCGTTTCAGCCCCTATACTGATAACCCCTGATTCTTCACGTCAGTTCGTGGTGGAGGTCGATGCGTCAGAGGTGGGGGTAGGTGCAGTGCTATCCCAGCGTTTTCCTTCAGACGACAAGATGCATCCTTGTGCATTTTTGTCTCATCGTTTATCCCCTGCCGAGTGAAATTCTGAAATTGGCAAAAGAGAGTTGTTGGCAGTCAAGTTAGCATTGGAGGAATGGCGCCATTGGTTAGAAGGGTCAGGGGTACCTTTTATCATTTTTACCACAAGAAATTGGAATACATTCAGACTCCTAAAAGATTAAATTCCAGGCAGGCTCGGTGGGCTCTTTTTTTCGGTCATTTTGATTTTACTCTCTCATACCACCCGGGTTTCAAGAACATCAAACCCGACTCATTATCGCGTATTTTTGACCGTCCCGAACCAGAGACTCGATTCATCTCTACACTCACATGGTAGATCGAATCAAGGGTCAAGAAGGCCTTAGAAGGGGTATTGCCTCCGACTCAGTGCCTGACGGTTTACAGTCCAGCGTTATTCAGAGTAGGGACATTTTTCCGATGTGGCTTGCCATCCAGGAGTAAATCACACTAGAATTTAAGTCAAGCAACGATTCTGGTGGCCATCCGTGGCTCGTGATGTTCACAACTTTGTATTGGTTTGCACAGTTTTGCGCCAAGGGTAAGGGTAAGACCAATCGACCTCCAGATGGGTTACTACAACCGCTGCAGGTGCCTTCGAGACCCTGGTCCCATATTGCTCTAGATTTTATCTCCGCCCTCCCACCCTCCTAGAGTCACATGGTAGTTTTGACCATGGTGGATCGGTTCTCGAAGGTGGCCCATTTCATTGCCTTTCCCAAATAACCCTTATCCATAGAGACAGCATTGATTGTTGTTAACCACGTCTTTCGATTACATGGCCTCCCGACAGACGTGGTTTCCGAGAGAAGTTGGGTACCAGCTAGAGACATCCTGGATCACTCTCTTATCGATGATTACAATCGGCAGATAAGGCAGTCTGGGAGTCTTTGTTAATTTTCATAATAATTTCATAATGTATTTAGTGAAGTACGTTATACCTGTGTGCTGATGAAAGATATGGGATGAGCTATATTTTGCATACAATATGTGTGCAAGGTAACATGTTCCACTGATGATGATACATCAAATGTGTACATGTGGCATATTCTTTACAAGGAAAGGAATGTTTTGACTGATGCAAATGTACCACAAATGTATACAGCAAGGGATTGTCATGATTCTGCCTTCTTGTCTTTGATTTTCTCTAGTCGTGAGGCAGGATCATGACAGAATCATGTTTTGTGTGCAAGCGCATGGCCTGTTTGGGCCATGTGCTTGTGTTGTCTCGTTAACTTACCCCGCCCCCTTGTTATCCTAGTCTTGTGATTATTGTCTAGTCAGTTTCACCTGTCCTGGTCATTAGTGTTCCCCTTTATATCCCCTTGTGTTTGCTGTCCTGGGTCGGTTCATTGTTTGAAACATGCTGTGAAACCTGCCGTGAGATCTGTTTGTTGTTTTGTGAAGTTTGCAGTGAGTAATCCCTTGAGTTAACTGTTAATCCAGAGTCTGTTCGTGTCTTAGTATTGTTCCTGTCTTGACCTCAGTTTAAGTCTAGTGTTTGTTACCCAGTCTTGTTTTGCCCCCTCGTGGGCTTTGTTTTCCTTTTTTGTCCTAATAAACCCTGAGTTCATTGTACACTGTCTGCGTTTGGGTTCATCATCCTCCCACTTCATAACAGAATGAACCGACCAGAGAAGAACCCAGCAGACTGTTTGTCTTTCCCCAATAGACCACAACCGGCTGACCAAGAATCATGGTGGCAGTCGGCCATCGCAGATAGTAGAGCTGGAAGACTTCCATTTCCTCCCCAGGGTGAGTTGTCCCTGCAGAAGTATGCTCAAGTCGTTGAAGAAAGGAGATTCTTCCTGCCTGAGGTCCTGGTTTCTCGCTATTTCATCGCCGGTCTCAACTCTCCACCTCCGTTGACTGAACGGGAGGAGCTCACTCGTCGCCCATTTCAAGCTGTGGTGGATAGCTTATCCCGGAGAGAGTCACAGACACCCACAAGCTTGTCACCACCTGCCAGGCTGCCAGTGATCCCGGAGGGTCACATTTTAGCCGTGGTTACGCAGGGAACCAGGCTCACTCCACTTCGGCTCCCGACGCATCAGCTGCACCCGCAAGTCTCCGTGGCAAGCGAGAGAGACGGCTGTCGTGGGAGTCTACTTCGGAGTCCTCTTCAACTGAGACCACACTTCCTGCCGTGCTTCCCCAACCGGTCACAAGCCTGGCTATGTCCTCTGCTCCACGACCCAGGAAGAAGAAGAGGAGGAAGGGAGCCTCTGGTCCTCTGTCTCTGTCTCTCCCAGAGCCCGCTCCAGCAGGCGCCGTCCCAGAGCCCGCTCCAGCAGGTGCCGTCCCGGAGCCCGCTCCAGCAGGCGCCGTCCCAGAGCCCGCTCCAGCAGGCGCCGTCCCAGAGCCCACTGCGGAGAGAGTTGCGGCCGATCTAGCCGCAAGAGAGATTCTGCAGTCGGTTTCTGCTCGTCAGGAGATGCCCATCTCTCTGGCTGCCAAGACCCTGTCTGACTATTTGTCCAGTCTGATCAAGATCCTCGAAGTGCCTGTCCTGTCTTGTCCCGAGCCCACTGGGTCTGTAAGCGCTGTCCCTGAACCTGTGTCTGTAAGCGCTGTCCCTGAACCCGCTGCTGTAAGCGCTGTCCCTGAACCTGTGTCTGTAAGCGCTGTCCCTGAACCTGTGTCTGTAAGCGCTGTTCCTGAACCTGTGTCTGTAAGTGCTGTCCCTGAACCTATGTCTGTAGGCGCTGTCCCTGAACCTGCAGCGGAGAACACCACTACCTAGTCGGAGAGGTTGATCGTTGGATCAGAGTCACCTTCGGTGAGCTCTGTCCCAGTTTTCCCTCTGCGATCTCCTACCACACCCCCCGTCATGAGTCCAGCTTCGTGTCCATCGTTCGCTGTACCCCCAGTTGCTATCCCTGTTGTGACTTTCACTGTTCCCAAGACCTCGTGTGTTTCCCCGGTCAGTCCTGTCTGCGCTCAACCCCGGTCCGGACTGTTTCCCCATTTGTCCTGTCCCCACGGTCCCTGGACTTCCGTTTGTTTCCCTGTCTCCCCTGTCATGGCTCAACCCCGGACTGTTTTTCCCTTTCCCACACCACTCCTCCCAAGCCCGCTCGGTCCTCTCATCCTAAGTCCACTCCCTGTGGTCCAGGACCCCTGTCCCGCCCACCCACCCTGGACAGTCGCTCAAAGACTCTGTGTTTCTCCACCTCCTCTGCCTTGTATGTTGTTTTGATGTTTCACCCCAATCCTGTCGTTGTGTATTTTTGTATGCCTTTGTTAGTTTTTGCTATGTACTGTTGGTTTGTGTCTTTGTCACAGTCTGTCATGTCCCGTGTTTAATGTCCCCTTGAGGAGCGTCTGGAAGCCGCTCCTTAAGGTGGGGGTTCTGTCATGATTCTGCCTTCTTGTCTTTGATTTTTCTCTAGTCGTGAGGCAGGATCATGACAGAATCATGTTTTGGTGTGCAAGCGCATGGCCTGTTTGGGCCATGTGCTTGTGTTGTCTCGTTAACTTACCCCGCCCCCTTGTTATCCTGTCTTGTGATTATTGTCTAGTCAGTTTCACCTGTCCTGGTCATTAGTGTTCCCCTTTATATCCCCTTGTGTGTTTGCTGTCCTGGGTCGGTTCATTGTTTGAAACATGCTGTGAAACCTGCCGTGAGATCTGTTTGTTGTTTTGTGAAGTTTGCAGTGAGTAATCCTTGAGTTAACTGTTAATCCAGAGTCTGTTCGTGTCTTAGTATTGTTCCTGTCTTGACCTCAGTTTAAGTCTAGTGTTTGTTACCCAGTCTTGTTTTGCCCCCTCGTGGCTT